>CM053601.1:49174553-49185921 GCA_028646575.1 Pseudocheirus occidentalis
CATTAATGACAAGTAATTAGGTTAGTTAATAGTCAATGCAGAGAACAGACTGAAGGCAGGGGCTTTAGTCAGAGGGGCAAAATTTGGTGCATAAAAGGGGAAATTACTAAATGAAAATGGGACTGGAGAATTGGGCTTGGAACCAGGAATCTGTGTGACACTGAGTGAGTGACTTAACATCTCTCAGACTGAATTTCTTCATCTATAAAATGGCAATAATCATCATACCTACCTCATGGGATTCTTGTGAGAACCAAAATGGACACCCACCCACCCATACATGTACATATATACACATGGAGTAAAATGTTATATGCTACATGTGTATATGTATGAATATTCCTATATCTAATCAATATCTACTTAATGGGATAATTATCTATAATAGCACATATCCATATGTTATACATATGTTACATATTTTATATGTGTGTGTGTCTATAAAGTGTTTTCCAAACCTTAAAGAATTATATAAGTGCTGCCTAGTTGTAAAGAAAAATGTGAGGTCACAATAGAGAAGGGAAAGAAAGGGATAAGGGCATTTGCAGAATGGATGGAACAAGATTTAAAAGTGAAGGCCAGCAGAAGAGAAGTTGAATAGTGGGATGGAGATATATCTATATAGAGCTACATCTAAATATATCTCTATATCTATGTATCTATCTACACACGAAGCTGATTAGGATAGAAGATTGGTGAATTTCAAAAAGAGAGGAAAGGAAGACTTGCTCTGATTATTGACTGATTGATTATGTCTTAGACCTAAGATTATAAAGTGTGATGAATGGCTATTGGACTTTGTCCTATATACATACATACATACATACATATATATATTAGAGCTTCCATCCCATTCTTCCTTTCTCGTTTCCTGTATGTGGGTCATAAATATTTGGAGAGAAATTGGGTGGGGAGAGAGGGAAATTAAGTGGGCAGCCTTGAAAGGTTTTACGCTGCAATTGGGGCTATAGCAAAAGCTCCCACCAAATCAAGAGGTTGGGAATAAGGGCATCATTGACTCTTTGTAATAGGAAATTCTCCTTAAATTAAGTGCAAAGAAGGGAAGAGAAAATGAAATCAGAGAATCATAAAGAAGGATAGGTTGCCAGACCCATGGCATTAAATCATCATTTTGGCCAAAGTTAGCCCAGATATAATAATTCCATGTACCTTTTACTTTAATATCCTAATCATGGTGAGTTATTCTAGGGTGTGACAAAACAAAACAATGATAAATGTTTTATCTCATAGTTTTTTCCAAGTTTATTTTTCTAAGGATTGCGTATCAAACTTTATGTAGGAAAAATACAGATGAGATAAAAAGCAACATCATTCACTCCATTCAAGCAGTCAAATTTGATTATTTTAGAATTCTAAATTTAAACACATTCACATCACTTACGGTGACATAATTCTTTTCTAGAACCACAGTGGGACAGAACCATACACCATTTTGATCTGGGTGCATTTCTTCAGAAGGTATGCTTTACTCTTTGGGGACTAGATATACTTAATATGGCTTATTAGACCAGAGGAAGGAAACACATTATTATTCTTTAAAAGATAATTCTTCTCTATTATAATTCTTCTATATTATTATTATTTAAAATATTCTTTAAAAACCTGGGCAGCTAGGTGGCACAGTGGATAGAGCACTGGCCCTGGAGTCAAGAGGACCTGACTTCAAATGTAGTCTGAGACACCTACTAGCTGTGTGACCCTGGACATGTCACTTAACCCTGATTGCCTCCAAAAAAAAATAATAATAATAAAAACCCAGATGGGGCTAGTAAACAAATAACAGGGGACCTGAAACAAATTCAGTATTTGTCACCCTTTCTTTTCCTTTCCTGCTAAGTTTTCAGTACTGTTTATGTCCACAGAATCTATGTGGGATGGTCTGTTAGTGAAAGGGGCAGTGGGAAGAGAAGGAAATTATAGTTCAGGGAAAACTGGGTAAGACTAATGTCAAACTGGCCAGTCCACTCAAAGTACTCTGTAAGGACTTTTTTAGAAATGTCTGTAGGGTCAGGCCAGCAGGAAATGTTGTTGGGAACAGTGAGTCATTTTACCTTGTGCAGTGGAAACTCAGTAATTACTTCAGCTTGCTCTTATCAAATTCCGCCCTTCTTTAAGGAGTTTTTTCCTTCCTAGCCCATCTTATCTCAGCTCCTGATTGTCCACTGTTCCTAAGATGTCCAGTATGGGCACCATGCAGTTCATTGATAAAGAGGTAGAAGAGACATTAGAGGTCACCTTGTTGAAGTCCCACATTTTACAGATGAGGAAACAGGTTTAGTGACTTAGGGCCACACAGATAGTAAGTGTCTGAGACAGGATTTGAATTCAGTTTTTCTTTTTGTCCCATTATACTAGAGATACTATATAGGTATACTATACATAGTCTACCTCCCACTTGTTACACCAAGGAGCCTCTGTAAGTGGCTTGTTGCTTATTGATATTCTAGAGACAGGCAAGAAGTATGAATGTTCTTATTTTGGACAGGCGGAAAAACTAACTTTGAAGCCATGTATCCAGAATGAGGGATATGACAGCATGGCAGAATATGAGGAGGATTTGTAGTCAGAAGGTCAGGGTTCAAATGAAGACATTGCCTCTTGGTACCTGTTTGACGTTGGGCAAGTCATCTAATTGGCTCTTGGGATCCTCGTCCATAAGATGATACTCTCCAAGTTTCCTTCCTCCTCCACATCTGTCTCCTCTGTCCTAATCTTGTGACATTTGAAACGTTGTCTTCAGTTCTGGACAATACATTTTAGGAATTACAAATAAAATGGTGGCCAGAATTGAAATCAAGTCCTAACATGATGGGTCGAAGGAAACTGGGAATGTTTAGCTTGGAGAAAAGAAAATTTGGGGTGGGATAGGGCATGTCATGTGGAACAGAGATCTGACTTCTTTTGGTTGGTCCCCTAAGACCAGTATATAGAGAAGTTAGAACAGTTTTGGTTTGGTCTAGTGAATTATTCAGCAGAGTCACAGGCAAATTGTCTTGGACATCACCATATTGAGAGTTTCATCAGTATTCTTCCGTGGCTCATCAGCTAATTAACTACTCTTCATCTCTAGCATATTCTAAAATTCCTACTCCCTGGCTTTTTACTGAATTTTACTTGACCAATTCTTGAATTGTATCCCATCGAACCAGGCTTCTGCCACAACACTCGGTACTGGCTTACAATTTTAAAATCTCACAGTGGTCTCACCAAAGTGACAAAGGGAGATGCTAACCTATCCCTTATCCTTCTTGGTTCAGTTTTGCTTCTGAATTTCAGGAAGAGGCAGGGTAAAATTAGAGAACACACATCAGTTCTTAAGGAAAATGTAGTTCTGGTTCATCTAGGATTAGTTGAACCCCATCCGCCCAGCAATGGTCAGTGTCAGGACAAATCCAAAAAACCATTTTCCTTGACCTCCCTTAAAGCAGCTCTATATTGGGACTAGGCTTTCAACAATGAAGTTCATTACTGGATAGCTTTATGCAGGTGTACAACAGAACCATGGTGGTAGGCCTTTCATGGCATATTTTAAGGAAGGATTGTCAAACCCTATGTCTCTACACCGCCATCTTGTGGTGTGTCTACACCTGAAAGGAAGTAAGCCAACGTGTCCTTTTCTCCTGGGTACTTCTTACTACTCATTCTTCTATATATTCACTCCTTCACCCTGCCCCACTCTTCATTCATGGTTGAAACTAATACTGACCCCTTATGTGTTAACTTTCCTAAAGCTTTAAATGTGACAAAGCCCTTTCTAAACCCAGGGAGAATGTCACTAGCTCTATCTAATGTTATAAATACCTTTGTTTTATTGCCCCTTCTACATGTGAACTGGTGTTAAAAAGAGAAACTTTATTTGGTGTTCTAGGTGTCAGTGAATTTTTAAATTTATGAACTTTACATTAAAATGTACGGCACCTTGTATTTAGACACTTAAATGTTTTCTGAGTTGGATAGAATTGAATTTTAGTTGAATTGTCGAGCTAAGATGTCATATATCAGAGGGAACAGGGTTGACATGATCCTACACAATCAGCTGTTATATTCTGTCTTCCTCACCCTTTGACATTTCCTCTCTGATTGACATGTATTTAGACTGAGGAGTTCCATTCCTAAAAGCCAGTGATTTAATAAAGCATGCCTTACTTGCTAAGTCCTTGCAACTAATTTTGTATCAGGAAAATTATAGGTAATACTAATTAACAGCTAGAATTTATATAGTGTTTTTAAAAAGTGTTCTAAATGTTAATTCAGGGCTTCGGAACTACAGAGGAAATACATTCTATAAATACTGGGTTAAGTAGAAAGACAATTGCAGGGCAGTGTTTTGCCACCCCACTGTCAAAGCTGACCAGTGGCTTTCAATCTGGTAGTGTTCAAATGTGAGCTACTCTGTTCTGAGGCAAGTTAATAGGTGTTTACTGAAAGCCTGCTATGTGCCGGGCACTGTTTCACATTCTATTTTAGCTTTTTTAATGGACACCATCAGAGACTATCTTTGAATACCTCTTAATTCTAGTGACTTTTCTATATTAATTATTTACTATTTATCCTGTATATAGCTTGCCCCATATTTATCTGTTTTAATATCATCTCTACAAATATGTTGTAAACTCCTGGAGGGCTAGGACTAGCCTTTGCCTTTATTATTTTTTATGTCTGGCACATAGTAGGTACTTAATAATTATTGACTGATTCATTTAAATTGTCCGGAGGAAACTTCATATTGAATTGACTCATGGATTTGATTTCTAAAGGAAGAATTCTGAGATCAAGATGCAAACTATCGTTTCATGAAAAAAATCAATAAGCATTTTTTTTTTAGCATGTACTCAGTGCCAAACAGTGTGCTTAGCCCTGGGGATACAAAATAGGCAAAAGCCAAAAGAATCCCAAGGCAAAAAACTATACAAGCGAGCTATGTACAGGATATAAAAAGTAAGAGAAATATGTAAAATAGTGAGTGAAGTGGCTGGATCTACAATCCTTGGAAGAGTAGATTTTTTTAAAACTCAAATACCCAATATAGGGATTGGCACCTGATGGGAATTTAGTAAATATATAAGTGCCTGGCTGACTGATGATGCTTATTTTTTTTCTCAAACAACAGTAATCCCTTAGATAGAAACCTGATATTCAGCTGAGTAAGATCAGGCACCTTTTGGGCTTCTTGACTTAACTGATACAAATGCCTATAATGAGCCTCACTAATTGGATCTGACCTCCAAGATGTTTGAATTGCCAGCTTGAAGAACTAGAATCCATTTAAGGCCAACGAGACTACCATACTTTGCATGTCCATGCTCTTAGAGCTGGGGACTAGATGACTTGAGTAAAGATTTACCCAATAGAATCTTGCCCTTTCTTGACAATTGCCAACACTTGGGATTCTAGGCCACCGTTATATGATTGTAATTCATGTAATAAATGGGATTCAAAGGTTTGTAGGATTTCGAGCTGAGAAAGACTTTAGAGGTCATTAAGTTCATTGCCCTCATTTTGAAGATGAGGAAACTCAGGTTGAATGACTTGTCCAAAGTCATACAGGTAGCTAACAGAACAGAATTTGAACCCGTCCTCCAGTTCCAAAAACAGGGCTTTATTTATTATGCTACTTGCTATCTACCATACAGCAAATTTCTTCTTAACAGCTCTGTTTGATTTGGCAAATATTTCTATTGCCTACTCAACATTTATGTGAGATGCATAGAGAAAAGCTGCATTATCCATATTTTGTCCATGGCTGAAAGGGATTATTGGCTGATAAAATCTCATAGATTTTGAGCTAGAAGGGGCATTAGAATACATCTAGCCTAAAGCCCTCATTTTTTCAGATAGGCAACTGAAATATGTAAGGTTAAGTGACTTGCCCAGAGTTATAAGTAGCATGTCCAAGATCCAAATCTAGATTCCCTAACTCCAAATCCAGCATTTCTCCCACTGTCAATTACAGAGCCAGATTGATTAGTGCTGTTTTATACACCTGTAGGATTTTTCTACAAAGGAAAATCAAATTTTTCTATTTTACTTCATTCCATAACTAGCAATTGTCTTTATAAATGTATGATCCTGTGGAAAATCAGTGCACTTTCTAGGAAAGGGGAAGAAGAGCTTGTGCTCAGTCTACTGCAAATTCTTGGATTTGCATCTTGAGCTGAGCCTCTACTGGGTCAGATCAACTCACTGTGCTGGGAAGATAGGGTTTCTCAACAGTCAAGAGGTTTTTTTTCAGGTTCTCTTTTATATGCAAGAAAGGTCTCCTCTCTGATGTATATCAGTGCTATTTCATCAATTTGCTTCTCTTTCCACACCAGATTCTAGGACAGTGACTGGTGTGGAAGATAACCAGTGTTCTCTCTAATGAGTTAACCTATAACACACTTTTTAAAGCTTAAAATGCTCCCTAAATGCTAGCTATCATTACTGAATTATTGCCTATCTTTTCCACTTCCAGATCTGCACTTGGGGATCTTTGAACAGTGTTACCGTTTAAAGGGGTAAAATGATTTAGAGAAGAGAGGAGTGAAAATCTGGCCACAGCCCATGGCTGGTGTTGTCATTTTGAGGCTTCTGGTTCTCAGTAGGGGCTTACTCTCTTGATTGGACTCCAAGAAACTTTCCCAGAGTTGTGGGGTTCAGTTCTCCACCCAGGTGGCCATAAGCTCTTAAGTGGCTTCATGGTAAGACAAAGAACAAAGGTACCCTTAAGCTTCTTTGGGGTCTGAATTTCTGATTTAACTCTTCATTCTCCTAAGCCAGTCTACAGACTCTAAATCAGAATTTTTAACATGGGAGTTCATGGATATACTTCAAGCGTCCCATAAAATTGGATGGGAAAAACATTACACCTTTATTTTCACTAGCATTTGATTTCCTTTGTAGTTCTTTATATTTTATTTTATGCATTGAAGAACATGATTCTGAGAAGAGGTACATAGATTTCACCAGATTGTCATAGGGAGACAAGGTAGGGGGTTACAGGGGAAGGAAGGGGGACCATGACCCACAAAAGTTGGAGAACCTCGAAGGAAGCTATAGATGTACAGAAAGCAGATGAATATTCATCTGGGACATTCTGTTCAGGCTTCATATTTTGGTCTGTCTTGCATCTACAAGCCTGGCCAGTCTCCTGAGAGCTCAAATATGTCCCATCACACTAAAACTGGACCCTGCTTCCTATCTTCCAGATCAGCATGCTCTTTCCAATTGAGTTACATTGTGGGAAAAGCTTTAACATTTTCAAATTCAAAAGTAGTCCAAGGTGAAAGACCAAAATGCCAACTTTTCCCTGCATTTAAATGTGTATTGTTTTTCTCATTCCTCTTGAAAATTATGTAAGATGTACAGTATGGGAAATGCTGGTATGTGGTTTTTTTTTCTGCTCAAGGGGCTTCTAAATCTAACATTTGGTGCTAAAGTAGATTCTGGTAATTCTAAAATTGAATAGAGCCATATGGGATATGAAACATCGAAATGAGCAAGAGAAGAAAAGTCTGAAGTGCCCTCCTAGCCACTTGAGAGACAATGCTGTTTCCTTTGGTTGTACTGACAGAAATCTGGTGACCACAACTGGGGTTAGACTAGGTGATTTCTTACAGTTATTTGACCCTCTGTCCTTCATGTTCTTGCAGGCAGGTCTTTGAGGACAGTCAGCTACGTCCTCCCCCTGACATCAGTTAGTATGTAGATTTCAGATAGATACATGCAGAGCATTTTCTAATGGTGTAATTCCACTTTTGTTTGCTCTGAAGAAAGAAAACGAAGTCCTTCTTTCTGAGTTAACTAACAGCAGTAAGAGAAACTTCATGGTGAGGTTGTTATCCTGGCTACAAAGAAGAAAGCAAAAAAATCCTACCAATTTGTGTGAAATCAACCCCCTCTTAACCTAAACTACATGGGCTCATTTGAATGTGGGGAAATGAGATGTAATGGGTAATTTAAGGGCTGAATGATTCTGGTCTGAAGAATCAAAGCTCTAGAAAGGAAAACCAAGGGAATAAAGTACTGGAAAAGTTGTGAGATGTAGCAGAACTGTGAAATGATACATGTAATATCCAAATGAAGCATGTAATATCCAAAAATACTTCTCTCTGTCTCTGTGTCTCTGTCTCTCTTTCTCAGTCTCTCTCTGTCTCTGTCTTTGTCTCTCTGTCTCTGTCTCTCTCTGACTCTCTGTTTCTCTCTCTCTCTGTCTCTTTGTCTCTCTCTTTTCCCCTTCCTTTCTCCCTCTCCTTCTCCCTCTTCCTCTCCCTCCCTCCCTCCCTCTTCTCGGTTTCTCTCTCCTCTCTGTCTCTCTCTTTCTCCCCATCTCTTCCTCCCTCCTCTCTCTTTTCTCCTGCTTTGTATCCTTCTTTCCCATCTTTTCCTCTTTCTCCCTCTATCCATTCCCCAAAGACTCAAATCTGTGATCTCATCCATCCTAACCTTGCCTGTTCATCCTATGCAACCTTTGCCTGGGTCCTACCATAGGACTATTGCAGAGTGTCTACGGGGGGCCTTTCCTCACTTTCTCTTGATGTAAGGTGCTCATGGAGCACCCAGCCAGTCAACAGTTATCCCTTTCCCCTCCCCACAAAACCATAACATCTTTTTAAAAATGATCTTTTTCTTTGATATTATCATTTACTTTGTCACTTCTTATTTTGATATATGTTGGATCTCCCCTACCCCACCATGCACCTCTCCATTTCTCTCTGAGAGATACATTTAATTCCTGGGAAGCTTTCACATGCCATGATTCATAGCCATATGGATATTGGCATTAAAAAGATGAGCCTTCATTTCAGGGAGAAGATATATCTATCTGCATATATATTTATAGAAAAATATAGATATAACTTCTCTCTGAAATGAAGGCTCATATGTGTATATGTATGTGTACATAAATATATGTATGTGTTTGTGTGTATATGTATATGTATATTCTTAGCTCTGGTTTAAGAAGTGAGCTTCAGTTTAGAACTCTTTGCCTAAAATAATTAAGAACAGTACGCTGAGTTCTGTGGTAGTAAGGAAAAAACCAGAAGACATTCAGCTGCTGACTCTAAGGAATAAAAGTATTTCTTGTTGACTCTTTAACACGAAGAATATTAATCATTTTTAGGGAAGAGATAACAAAGTCTAATCAGAATCAGGTGTTTTAAGGTACCAATAGGAAGAACCCTTGCAAAACATGGATAGATGGCCTCTTCTTGTCCCAAAACTAATGTGACAAGCAAGATTATAAACTGCTCTTATGTCCCTCTGCCCTCTCTATTTTTTTACCCATCTAAATTAGATTTCTACCATGCTGTATTAGAAATAGTGTAAGCATGTTTATGGGGAGTATGAGAAAAGGTCCTCTATGCCAAGTGTTATGGATGTTATGTATGTGTCATGGACCATAACTGCAAACCTTGACCCTGCCCTAGGCTGGTGAAGACTATGGGCCCCTTCTCAGAAAAAATGTTTTAAATGCCAGATTTCCCTTAGAGCTTAATAATAATGAAGATGTACACCTTCCCTTTACAAGTCCACGGATCCCCCTGAAATATATTCACAGGCAGATAACTTCCTAGGAGCTCATGGATTGTCACCTTTGATATTAACCCATTGTTATAAAGGAATCTATCAGTTTCTGATCTAATGACCCCGCAGAGGTATGTGCTTGTTCCCTTCCCCAGGTATATGAAGACTTAAATTAGTTTAAAAGGAATTCACTATGTTTTAGATTTTAATAGGATGAGCACAGCAGTCTCAGCAAGACTGCTAGTGAAGAAGAGCTATAAATTTGGTGCAATAAAACCTTCAGCTTGAGCCAGCCACACTCCAGCATAAGCTTGTCCAACTCACCACCTGCATAGAGCACATTCAGTAACAGAAGAGAACATATCATTAGGCCTTCCCTAGAAGGGTGGAGGCCAAAGGGAGGCCACATTCCCCGGTTTGTAGATCCCCTTTTCCTGATAAAAACTGGCCACACATGCTTTATGCTCAAAATGAGGGCCGCTGTTTACATCAGAATGGAAGAACGTTGAATCATGGGACTTTATTTAGAAACTGAGCTTAATAGTTGCATTAATAGTTTAATAACCTTTACAATCATGGCTTGTTTCTTTATGTAGAGAAGTTCAGATGGGTTGATTGAGTGAAGCGAACCTCTTAAGCTTCTGTTGTTTCCTGCTTGAGAGGCATGGATAAAAGCCTGGGCTTTATGATCTGGTAACAGAGTAGTTGCTAATTTTTCACTCTTTTCACCAGATTCCTTCCAGCTATGAAACAATGAAGACATTGTCTCAACCAAACAAGACCAGCTAATTACAAATACCCTGCACCAGAGTGGTTTTAGAAAGCCAATTACCCAGTTTATCACAACCTTCCCTCCAATTCTCCTTTGGAAGCTGTTTGTGTGTCATTAGCACTTTATGTGAGCCCTGACACCCCCTTGATTAACTATAGTTGTGCATTCATAAGCTTGGGGATCATTTTTGTGTGCTTGTAAACCTTCCCTGAACAGACTAGAAATCTCTTTGATGAAGCTGTTTTGATTACATTAGTCTTGATTGAAGTGGGAGACTCATATGGTAGTCATGGAAATAATGCCTAAGAATATGTATATTCGAACACGTGTAAACAAGTCAGGATGCTCCCACACTCTGGATCGCATCTGTTTGGTGAATATTAATCCAGCAGGATCTTACTCAGTGTCACAAGACTGACTTCATTTGCTTTTGACTTAGCTCTCAAAAGTCCTGTTTTGATTTCAAGAAAACACACAAGAAAACGTAGAAAGGGAAACTAAGGATCTTACCCAGAAGAGTCTTATGTTCTTTCCAGAAATGTCTTTTATATTTAAAGACTTGTGCCAGACTGAAATAAAAACAGACTCCAACTCCCAGACACATTTTTATTTTTTCTATTTTTGAAGTTCTTGGTCAATGTCCAGTCTCCAGTGTTATATTTATGCCTATGCCTTTCTCTCCCTCTCTCTCTCTCTCTCTCTCTCTCTCTCTCTCTCATTTCTTCCCTCTTTATTTGATATGTTCTGCTCAGTTCATATGTATCCTGATAGAATCATATGAAGGGGAAGAGCCTCAAAGGATTGTGTTGTCGGTTTCTGATTCAATTTCAATTTCCATCAGTATCTTAAATTAGGGGTTCTTAATATGTTTTTCCATATTTTTTTCCATATTTAATTAATTTCCATATTTCTGATTATTTTCTTTTGTTATTCTTATATGCATTAAAAAAGCAAAACATTATATTGTGAGAAAAGATCCATAGTGTTGAACCAGTCCTGCATTCCTGGTATTAATCCTACCCGATCATAGTGTATGATCCTGGTGACAGATTGCTGTAACGAGAAGAG
>CM053601.1:49186021-49225193 GCA_028646575.1 Pseudocheirus occidentalis
AGGTCCATAGACTTCACTGGACTGCCAAAGGTGTCAATCTCACACACACACACACACACACACACACATGAATCTCTGTCCAAAGAAGTAGTGCACAATGCAATCTGTCTTTATGGTAGGGAGAATGTTTGTCTCTTGAAATGTCAGATCTAAAAGGTTCTTCCCCTTGGACTTAAGTCAGGGAGATCTGAGATGAAGTACATTTTTTTAAAATTCACTTTCTTAGAATTGGGGGAAGCTCCTTGTGACAGCCAGGGACTGGGTTTGAGGTTTTTTGTTTGTTTCTGTCTTTTTTGCTTCTCTTAGTATCCTGAGCATTTAGCACGGGTGCCCCTTACTAAATGATACTTAATGAACTTACTGGCTTTATGAGCAGAATCCCTGGAATGTGTCTTCCACTGGAATGAGAATCAGAAGATTCAACTTTTATTACCAAATTCATTTAAACATGCAAGTACATTGAGTCCCTCTTGTGGGTCTTCTGTTAGGAAGATTCTTTGGAGAATGCAAAAATAAATAAGATGCAATCCCTGGCCTCATGTGCTAGGGGAGAAAAGCCATGTATAACTAGTTATCTCTTCCATATCCTGACTTTCCTCATCATGATTTCATGCTGTGGAAGGGATAATTATATACAAATAGCCATAATACTAGGAAGAATTCACAGGAATTAGTAACTGCTAAGATGGAAGGAGTTGGACAGAGGGATGGGTTTAAAAGGAATCTGATTTTGATCAAGGTGACATGAGAAAATGGGGTAACCAGTAACAGACTAGGAAGAGTAGGGAGTAACTTCAATTCCTAATTATTATCCAAATATTCTTTTCTTCCCTTACTCTCATTTCCCCAATTCTTACAGGTCTTGGACCGTTGCCATGCTCTTCTCCACTCCCACCTCCAACCTCTCTTATTATATAAATGAATAAATAAGTCTTTATTAAAAGCTTATTAGATACTAAGGATCATACTAAAGCAGATGGGGGAAAAAGTCAGGACAACTTCTACTCTCAAGAAGCTTACACTCAGAATGAGGGAGCCAACACATTTGGAGGAATTTCAAATGGAGGGTTGATGGAAAAGCTCATGATCTTTGGGTGCAAAGATAGGTCATATGTGGCAATGTGTGGAAGTTCAAAGCTTCATCCAGTCCAGGCCCTTTGGCTCAGAATATTCTTTCCTGGTTAGCCTTCACTAACATCCATCATGAGATCTGATCTCAAACTGGAATCACACCCTTCAATGGAAGACTTCCTATCCTTCTTATAGCCGTTAGACCATAGTTTATTGGTCCCTTTAAGTCTTGAACTGTAAAAAACTAAGGTTCGTTGTAAAGATAAAGAAAAACAATGCTCAGAAACAAATGAGTCTAACATTTTTGTTTGGGTTTTTTTTAATGAGTCTAGTCAATGCTTTACTGCGGGGGATGGGGGTGGGCTCTGAAATGCTTGCCATGGCAAATGGTACTGTTATGAATAACGCAATATTGATGAGCAGGTGGTGTTTCTTTCAGCTAGAGATTTGGAATACAGAATTAAACGGACAAATAATCCTGTCACTCTGTTTTGCATTGGCAAATCAGCTGAATTGCTCACTCTGGAACCATTTTGTAACATAAGTTCCATTCTGTAAATATCAGGGCACTCCAGGAAAAAAAAAAGTATAGCTTTGGAGTTCACTCTTTCTGTTCCATCAGATGAAATCAAAGGTTCTAAGTAGTTGTCCATTCTTTGAACGTGGGCGGGGCGGGGGGGGGGGGTAAGGAGGCATACCAGCCCATTGAGATCCCATTTAAAAACTTATTAGACTTTCAGAGAGCAGTTACTTGTGATCACACAATCAGTCTACAAGCATTTATTGTCTGCTATGTGTTAAGTGTTGTCGTAGGTGCCAGGTATACAAATTCAAGAACAAGATGTGCTCTGCCCTCAAGGCACTTACATTCTAATAAAATAAAACATATTCACAGATAAGAAACTTCAACATACATATGAAATAAAAGCAAATAATGTTTCTGTGGTGTTTTATTTTTTTGGTGGGAATGGGAAGAGTGGGAAGCATGCAGTAAATTTAATTTAAACTAAATCCAAGGTTCATTCCTAATTAAATGATTTAACAGGTTTTGCCGACCTTAAAATACCATATAAATGTTCATCATTCTATCTCGTACATAGGTGACTAAAAAGAAGCAGAAATTTATAGTACTCTGTTTAAGGCCTAATTAACTTGGAGTGGGGGTGGGAGGAGTAGGAAGAGAAAGAGGAAAGACCCTGTTAGCATCACACCACTCTGGAGATGTCAAAGAGTAGAAAGTAAAGGAAAGAGTTATTCTAGGGTCAAGGCAACCTAGATCATTTTTAGGACTAAGTCTCTTGGTACATTGCCTCTGCTGGAAATTAAAACAATGAATGGCTAATTTATTACGCCCAGAGCTGCTTCCTGCTGTCAGACTTTTCAAGGAATGGACATAAAAGAATTAAGTAGGAGCAATCACTTAGAAAATCAACTGCCGAAAAGTAAATACTGAAAAACACTGAAATTTGTTATTCCTTAGGCAAATGCCCTTTGTGTATGAGCCATGCCAAGAAAACAGTATGGAACTGAATATATTACTGAACATAGGGAGCTTCAGAACAGCCGGAGTTGGGGGGTGGGGTGGGGATAAGGGGTATCTTTGACTTCATTTCCATGGAGCTTTTCAAACTTAGAAATTGTGATTTTTCTATCACTGGGGTATCTGAGTAGAGGTCAGAGCATGATTTGTTTTAGATGCCATATACAGGGGATTTCTATCCAAGAGTTGAAGCAGGTCACTTCTGAGATATTTTTCATTCTTATGTGCTAGGATTCTAGTTCACATTCTCAGCTCTGTTCATTGATGTTTATGGAGAAGGAAGGCTGATTTTCTGCTTTTGAGTAGGAATCTACTTTTTCTTCCTAATCCTTGATGTGAGAGATGCATTAGTTTGGTGGTTCTTAAACTTTTTGGTCTCAGGATCCCTTTATACTCTTAAAATAGAGGGACACCCCACCCTCTACAGAGCTTTGGAAAAAAACCTGGGACCAATCTATCAATGTTTATTATTTTCAAAATTAAAATATCTTAGGATCATCATGAAAATATTTGCAACTCTTTCCCCCTGGGAAGGTCAGGGATCCCCAGGGTCTCCAGACCACACTTTGAGAGCTGCTGGACTAGAGCAATGAATAGTTAGAAAATTTTGAGAAAATCTGAAATCTTTAAGTTTTCCAGTGTGGGTAAGATATAATTCCTAGAGCCAAGCCTCTAAGTCTGTGACTGGGAAAGGATTTTTGGTTATATGGCAATAAAAACCCCAAGGTCACTACCTTACAGAAGCTATCTATCAGCTGCTACCCTTTCTGGACTTTTGAATATACCTACATATTTTGGGGGTCATTCTTTTTTTCTTTTCCCTTGTTTTCTGAAGTCTGAGAACTGTATATTTGTCCACAACGGCTTAGGTAATGTGCGGTACCAGTGGGTGGAACTGGATTCAGTGTCCAGAATACTTGGGTCGAAATCTTGCTTTAGGTGCTTACGTGCTATATGACAGAGGAATTTGCCTGTCTTCTCTGAGCCTCAGTATTTTCATCTGTAAAACGGGGATAATAATTATCTGCAGAACCCAGGCTATTGTAAGGATCAAATAAGATTGTGTGTGTGTGTGTGTGTGTATGTATATATGTGTACACACACATGTATACATATATACATACGTGTGTGTGTGTGTATATATATAGTAATTGATGAATCTTAAGCACTATATACCCATATGTTTTCATAAAGATCACTAGATTCAGAAGGCCAAAATCCAAGTCCTACTCTGTGACCATGGGCATATGACTAGGGCAGGTAAGTGTCAGAATGGATAGATCTCTGTGCCTAGAGTCAGGAAGATTTAAATTCAAATCTAGCCTCAGACACAAGCTGTGTGGCCCTGGGCAAGTCAATTAACCTGTCTGCCTCAGTTTCCTCAATTATAAAAAAATAATAATAATAACACCTATTTCCCAGGGTACTTAGGATCAAATTTTGTAAAGCACTTAGCAGAGTGCCTGATACGTAGAAGGTGCCTAATGAATATGTTCCCTACTGCCTTCTCTTTCTCCATGGGTAAGTCACTTAAGCTCTCTAAGCTTCCATTTCCTCACCTGTAAGACTGTAATACTTAAAAACCGGTAACATTGTAATACCCAACTTCATAGTATTGTTGGGTGGAAAGTTCTTTGCAGACCTTGAAGTGTTATTTAAATGTGGGTCATTGTTTCCATCATGGAGTTTTTTGCTTGCTAAGGTACTCCCTTTTTCTTGAATCAAATATCTGAATCTTAATTGAGTTGGTTCACATTCTCCCAAAGAAATAAAAGTATTACAAGTTCCTTCTATCAGATTTAGCAAAAGGAAATATATCTGTATGTTTCAAGTAAGACTACAGTGCTCCCAGCAAAATACCATCTGTGTTACTTCAATAGTTTGGTTTTATTGCTCAAGTTTTCTCTACGGTACCATATTATACCTTTAGTGATTCTGGAATTACTACATTTTTCAGATATTTTCCTTCTTCTCATTCTGATGATAAGAATTTGCTTCTTTCCCTCTTTCTTTTTTAAACAGTGACATAAATGACATAAAATTATGTCACTGATATTCTGGTCGTTTTCATTGCTTTTTAAAATTTAAAAATTATCTACTTGCAAGAGACTCAAAAAGACAGTAAATTTACGTCTGTGGAAGGATGTACCAAAGTAAAGACTATAATTTCTTGCACATTTTTTTTAGAGTAGACAGATTTTTAGTAAAAATAGGAGAATGAAAGAGATGACTTCTCAGGTTCTAAGATTTAAGTCCTGTCAAAAATCAAAAATCTAACATGGGGAAACTCAAGATCATTGATTGATTGTTTTCCCTTCCAGTTAATCAAAAAGCTCATCCATTGATAGGAAACTATATTTCTGTGAAGTCAGTCTTTAGATATTGCTACATCCCACAACTATGCAAAAGAATTACCCAGCTGTTACATAGTAAAATGTATTTATGTTATATGGCAGAAGACCTCCAGAATAGCATCAATCTTTTAAAATATGACTGTTTGACTAGTAATTTTCCTAGGCAATAGAATCCAAGAATTATTTATTTCAGAGCCCTAGAAATGGAGATATCTCTTGTCCTACTACTGTATCAACAGAGTACCTCGTATTCTCAAAGCACATCCAAGGAGGGCAACACATCGGTCCCCTGACATGGTTCGCCAGGTACAAAGATAAACCTTGTACACAATCACAGCTGTTGTGTTGCCTCCCGTCTGGGGCCCTGTAACATAATAACATAATCCCCTTTTCATCTATTGCTGACAAGACTGTTATAAAGTGTGATTTCTCCAAACATATCCTGCTCAGAACTCATGACCTATTAGTGAGTATCTGTGGTGTTTATTTATATGGTCACTTAGGGTTTGAATTACTGTTCTGGCTAAAAGCAGAGGACTTCTCATTTGTTGGGCCCCAGTACAAGTTAAGAAGAAAGACTATTGGAAAAAAAAAAGAATCATCTCCTAGAAGTTTTCACTTAGATTAGTGGCAAGACGAGCAGCTTGGCTGAGTTAGAAAGGACAGAATTTAGGGGGCTGTAATTTATACCAGGAAGAACACTTGTTCAGCTTCTTTAGTTATAATGGAAATTTTTTCATTATTAGAAGAGCACATAAATCATAAAGCAAAAGATTGAACTTATTGCCCCCAGGAGAATGGAAACCTGGATTTTTTTTTTTTACAATTGGGAGCTTGCCATGAGTAGACTGAAGGAAAAGAGAAGATAAGTAGAAATTTCTGAATGAGGTAGATGGATGGGTGTTTCATACACATGCACACATGCACACACAAGCATATGCATATCCATTGGAACTTTACTGGACTGGCAAAGGCAGGGAAGCAAAAATAGAGCAAGCCGGGAACTAGGAATCAGGAAGTTCAAATCCTGCTTCAGACACTTACCCTCCTCCCTCAGCCTCAGTTTCCTCATCTGCAAAGCAGGGATAATATAATAGCACCTATTTCACAGGGTTTTGTGGAGGGTAAAATCATGTAACCTAAGAACAGCACCTGGCAAACTGTCATGGGATGTGCAAATGCTAGTTATCATTAGTATAGCTACAGACTCCTTTAGAACAACCACCAGGAGGAGGATCCCCTTAAGCCCCTGGTCTTTGTGCTGCTGGCAGTGTGATGCTTAACTGTCAAACGCTGTGGGCTTTCCTCCCGGGAAATGACCTGGAAAAAACAATACTTTGTACCATTATTTCTCAAGCCAGTGTTTTTGCCCTTGCTCTACAATGCTTGAAAGGGAAAGACACAGACTCTCAGAGGTTCAGAGGGGCCCAGGTCACTTCCAGCTTTTGAGACCTCCTAGTCATAGTTGTTGAAAAAAGAGAAATAAAAGCACGTACATCAGAATGAAACTGGGCATCGGGACAAACTGAAGCATGATTTGATTGTTTTGTTTTTTAACAAATGCTTTTGTAATTTTTTTTTTGCCAATGCACTCATTATTGAGGGGAAATTTAGCTTCTTATGTCACAGCATTGAAATGCTCATGCCCTATAGCTGAATTCTGATAAGTCTTTGTCTGCTAAATGTAAAGCTTATTTAAAACTTGAGGTCATGGCCCAATGTCTGTTCTGCCTTTTTTCACCCCCCAACCCTACCTGTGGCCCTGAGGCAGTAGAAATTAAGTATTCTCCTGTGACTTTCTGCATACAGACATACTCTTTGTGTCCCTCTTTGCAGCACAGACATTATTCTTTAAGTACATCAGCCTTGAGATATCTTGCTTACTCTGAACTTGTTCCACTGAACAGAGGATGTCATCTTGAAATTTTAGGGTACAGGTCTTTAAATCCTAGAAGTAAATATTCAGTCAATCAATAAACATTTATTAAGTGCCCATAATGTGCCAGGCACTTTACTAATTCGTTTTTATTTCATTCAAAGTCCCTCCTTTACTAAGTGACAAATCTACGTATTCTGCCAGAGAGGGTAATATAATATTATTTTCCCATGGCACACATACTCATTTTTTAATAATTTTACATTTATTAAAGACCATTGTGCTTACAATGACAGAGTAGTAATCTAAATTCATATACCTGTTTATACAGTATCCCTTTCCAGTACTTTGTGTTTTCCCCTAGCCGGGGAAGTAGAAACTCCTAGGGAAGTTACTATTATCCAAACTTGGCCTTCTTTTGCTAATGCTTTCGTTCTTTCATTGGCTTTCAGCCTTTATGGCCTTTTCCTATGCTGCTTCTCCCTTCATAGAGATCCTAAGATTGTCATTCCTTTAAGTGTTTGCTTATATAGAATGCAGATGAGGTTCCTGAGCCTTTTTTAAAATTGCTTTTTCTCCGTTCCTTCAAGTAAATATTTGTTGAATGAATGAACACATTCTAATTCAAGTCAATCCAAAAATCACTCTTTAGTGGAAAGGCCTAGGTGTTTTGCCCCTCAACCTTATTGTGTATGCGTACTCTTTGACTCTTTTTCAACTTTGGACAAGGACTGGTTCTTTGCCCTTGCTGAAGTCCTATTTTCATTATGTTTGGTCACAAAGGCTATTTGCACTTCCTTTGGGGGATTATGCTCACCTGAAGCACAATTCTAATTGGTGTAAGGAGAAAGCTGGCCTTTTGCTGAGTGTACTAGAGAAAAGTTTGATTTGCTTTAAAAAAAATTCAACTTGGGTAAGTCAATTAACCTCTCTTGGCCTCAGTTTTCTCATCCTTAAAATGAGAGGAAAGGACTAGATGGCCTCTGATATCCCTTATAACTCTACATCTATGACCTATAACCAAGTGATTATTATTCCGTTGAGAGTTTCAAGTAATTAGACCCAAGATAAAAAAGCCATGAGGACTGAATCACTTCTTGAGTTTTCTTGACTGGCAAAGAAAAGTTCCAAATCAAAGACAAGACACAAGAAACATCTAGAATAGTAAAAAAGAAAGAGACGTAATGACCAAAGCCAAATGACCCACTGGGTTCACGTTCAAAGTCTGTCTCTCATCAACCATGCAGAAAAGCCTCAGCTTCTCTTTACTTTGATTCCTCCTTCTATAAAATGGAATAATAATACATTAACTGTGAGGAACTGTAAGGAAGCCCTTTATATAGAGTATAAAGCCTGTATCTTCATGAGCTATTATTTAGGGGAAATAAAAGGGAGAATTCACTTTACTCATTAACCATACTTCCTATATTTTCTAGGACAATCCTAGTTGTTGGTGGTTGTGGTTGTGGTTGTGGTGGTGATGATGGTGATGGTGGTGGTGGTGGTGTGTGTCTTTGTGTCCTCTCCAATGAGGAAACCACCTCTGCCATTCAGATCAGCACCAGATTCAGATGTGCAATTTAATGGAAAATTGCCTGGACACTGAGAGGTTAATGGTCTTACCCAGGGTAACTCAGCTGGTAGGTGTCAGAGGTAGTATTTGAGCTTCGTGGCTCTAAGGTCAGCTCTCTATCCACCATATTGCTTCTCATGTAATTTATATTTTATATATAATATTATTAATATATGATATATTCTATACATAGTAAACCAAATAATATTTAAGTACATCATGGAAATTTGCAATGTAAAGGAAAACAAAATCTGGTTCCAAGTAAGATGATTCTTTTATAAGAGAAATGGTCGTCTCAAGGATGAAGCATGCCTCCCTTCTTGCTGACAGAGAGATGATGGGCTATATAGAATGAGACACATAATTTTCGACATGTTGTTCAATTGTGTCTGATTCTTCTTGACCCCATGGACCAGTGCTGTGCAAGGGGTTTTCTTGGCAAAGATACTAGAGTGGTTTGCCCTCTCCTTCTTCAATAAGGACAACATGACCACGAGAACGTTGAATGTGATCAATGCACAAATTTTTTTTAACTATGCATATTTGTTACAAGGATTTTCTTTTTATCGGTAGCAGGTAGAGATGGGAGAGGGAAAATAAATGCTTAATAATTGAGAAAAGTCCATTTAAAAATAGAAGTCAGTTCTGTGAATTAGTATAATGCTTGGCACATAGTAGGAGACTGATAAATAATTATTGATTTTGCCTGGCTTGGAATGCGAACAAAAAAGAAAAAAAGTCATCTGTTTTGTAAATCAGTATCTACAGTACCCCCAAATGAGATTAAATCATGTAAAAGATCTCTTCCAGCTCTATGATATGAATCCATGCAATCTATAATAGTCTGGTTACTCTTAGAGATGGATACTAGAGTCAGAAGACATCTTGGAAATCATTATTCAGTCTCCTGATTTTACAAAAGCAGGATCTCTAGAAAAATGAAGTAACTTCCCAAAGTCACAGGAGCAGAATCAGGAATAGAATGTTGGGAGAGACCACAGCATGTCAGGAGGGCAAACTGGAGAGGATTCTCTTATTTGGACTCCCCCAAAACACCTATTTCTGAAGGGGCAGGCAATAATCTATACAAATCATAAAGAATATCGAGGGAAAATTGTTACCAGAAGGAGATATGAGATTAAAAAACAAATGATTTCATTTTTTCTCTGTTGGCTTTTTTATACATCATTCATTGTACAATTTTTTTTGCCTTTGTCTATCAAAACTTATGTGTTTGAAGTTTTCTTATCCCAGAACTCCAGATCTTGATTCAATGCCAAGGTGGGGATTGGAGGGAATAGAGTATATGCAAACATCACAGCCATACTTCCAGTCTAGAAGTCAGTCAATAAACATTTATAAAGTGCCTGCTATTTGCCAGGCACCCTGCTAAGTGATGGAGATAGAAATAAAGTTTAAAAAAAAAGTACTTGACCTCAGGGAGCTTACAACTGAGTGGGTGGAAAACAACCCACAAAAAGAATCTGAAAAGGATGGGGATTGGGGAAGACAGGAGGAAGCACCCAGCAGGTGCATGATACAGATGTCCAAAAGCTCCAAGTAGCTGGTAGGAAGAAGGAAGAAGAGGGGAATGAGTCCCTTTCTTAAATAGATTCTCTGGAGAACCATAGTCCTGCTTTATAGACAGAGGTGCCAATCAGAGGGGCAACAAGTACTGATGAGTACCAGTACCAGTCAGTGAGTACCTGAGTGCCAGTCAGATTCAATCTTGTAGGATAGTAAGATTTTCCAAAGACAAGTTTCCTGAGGAAGGAATTTAGTTCCAGAGAAGTCTGAAAGCAGCATAGCAGGTAGGAAATGGGGAAAATAATGGAAAAACTAAAAAGCTAATATATAAATAAAAATATAAATAAAAAGCTAATAAAAACTAAAAAGTAATATATTTCAATTTAATCCCTATCATTCAGGGATCCATATAAGGTGAAAATAAGCTCAATAATGTGACAAAATGCTAGTGCCTTCCCTCTGTTGATGATTTGCAATGGATCCAATTTAAAACTTACTTGTGTAGAGTTTGCTTGCATGTCATCTCCCTCATTTTGTTGTGAACTCCTAAAAGGCAAGATCTATCTTTTGGCATTCTTTGTATCCTAGTGCTTAGCATAATGCCTGGCACATAGTAGGTATGGAAACAGTATTTTATGATTGACTGACAAAAGAAATGATTTAAGTAATTTGGGGGTATATTCAAGTGGTGAGATGGGTGTCCTAAGCAATAAAATGTGAGTTACAAAAAGCAGTTCTCTCTTGTTGACTCATCAAAGATTATTTTCAAGGGATGTATTTGTGTTGCTGAATGCCTCCCTCCCTCACATCCCCAAACTTGAAGTCATTATAATCTTCAGGCTGAACCATTAACTCTTCTTAGAACTCTACAAATAACATCAGCAGACTCAAGAAAAGAACCCATGTAACCATTTCCCAAAGACTAAGCAACTTTCAGCAAAAGAAAGAAGCATCGGTTTTATCACTTTTTCTTCTTTTTTTAAAAAAAATCTAATTACAATTAATTGCTCTCCCAGTAATCACAGCCATTTTACTAGCTTGCAGTTTCCTTTTGCTGAACATTTGTTTCAATGTTGAACCACATCCATGGGACAGGGTTAGAATGCATATAATTATGTTTGTCTTCCTGATTTCTTCTCCTACTGGGATTCTTATCTGTCTCAGCAGTCTGGTATAGTAGCAAGACCAATCAATCAGAGGCAGCTAGAAGGCAACCTCAATATGTTGAGGCATTTCTGCTCATGTAGATTTTATGGCATCAGGAGCCAAAGGCAGATTTTATTTTGCCATAAACCCATTAAAGAAACGATCATGCAGGAAAAATAATTCATTTGATCTGCACTATCCAAAACATAGGAAATACAGTACAACTCTTCTAAAGTGAGTTGCTTGAGACAGACATAAAATTGCCAGTTGGATAAATGATAATAAGCAAATTGCCCATTTGTTGTTATTAGGACAGTAGGGTGGACCTTAAAAGAGCAAGCCATCAGTTTTCCAATTATCAAGTCATCTTTTGTAATATGAGATATTGTGTGAAATTAAAAATGTGAAAGTTAGTTCAAGAGAGAATCTTTGAACCATGTGAATGGCCAGGCTTGGGATGAGACATGATGTTAGGTTGTTTCATCTGCTGGTGATTAAATAAGGGCCACTGACAGAAGGTTGAACTCAGAGAGAGACCAAAAGTACCCAGTGGTGATAAACAGCCTGACTTGCTTGCCAAGTACATGCCCATGTATGGGGCATTGGCAAGAGTTGGTGCTAGCATCATAGGCACACATGGCACATTTCAGTAGAGTGGATACCAAGGAAATTTTATTCAAGTAGATATTTATTGAACATTCAGTCATGGAGGACCTTATTTTTCTTCTTCAAGCAAATAAAGAAATGAAAACTTGGGAACGTAGAATGATGGATTTAGAAGCAGAAGGGGCTTCAGAAGCCACCTACGCAGCTAGGTGGACAGAGCCCTGAGTTCAAATCCAGCACCAGACACTGAGTAGTTTTGTGGCCTTGGACTGTCATAAAGACTCTCTGCTTTAGTTTCCTCAAATGTAAAAAGGGGATCATAATAGCACCTACTATATGTTGTGAGCATTAAAAGAGATAAAGTTTGCAGAAGTCCTTAGCAGAGTACCTGGAACATAGTAGGTGCTTTAATAAAGCTTCTTTCCTTTCTCCAGTCTGGTCCAGCCCTCATTTTACAGATAAAGAAGAGGTTGAGGGAGGATAAGTGACTTACTTAAAGTCACATAAGAATAAATGTAAGAGGCAGAATTTAAAACCAGATCCTTTGAGTTCAGAATTGTTATTCTAATAGAAACTTAAAAACGAGTCACAAAATACTATCTATCTCTCTGTCTTTCTGTGTATGTGTATGTATACATAGCTATATACCTTTAGATACCTATATATTACACTCTACACATGTCTATATGTATATACACATATAAATACATATATATGTACACATGTGTTTATTCATTTATCTTTCTATTTTTTTATTTGTATGAATGAATGAATGAATGAGACGCATTTGTACCAAGGCACAGTCATACCTTAGGTACAAGCCTATGGTCAAGTTGAGAAATAGGAACAGGTAGAATCAAATGGTTATTGGGAAGAATGGGAATGAGATGGTGTCTGGGGGGCCAGTAATAGGTAAGGGGGAAATACTAAATTCTGTATAAAATGGCATTATTTTATGGCCCTACATTCAGTTGCTTTTTCTGTGCTCTCTAGCCTGGTCCTCACCTTCCAGCTTCTTCTGTTATTTGAGTTGATTGGCAGCACTGCTTGCTAAGGAAGTTGGCCATATCTAATCAAAAGTGGATACTTGACATGCCAGAGATAACAGAATCTGCATGGAATTTGGAGCAGAAGCAACTTTTTTTTTTTTAAACATTCTGGCCCTTTCCTTTTCCCTTTTGAACATGCTGGCTGGATGCCAGTAATTTCATTTTAACCACTGGTATAATAATAATATCTAATATTACAAATCTAATTTACAAATCTTTAACATTTGTAAAGTGCTTTCTGATTTTATTTACCTTTTCTTTATACTGTTCATCTGATTTTCACAACACTACCAGAAGATAGGTGCCATTATTTTCCCCATTTTAAAGGTGAGAAAACTGAGGCAGACTTTAAGGGACTTGCCCGACAACTTACTAGCAAGTGTCTGAGACTGATTTAGAACTCATGGCTTCCTTAATCTGTTTCCCTTTCCATCATCATAACAGCTGTCATTATTGTAATGAAGGCTATCCATATCTGGGTATTAGCATTAATTATTTCATAGATGAACATAAATAAGCAAGGAAATAGACCATCATATCTTCTGTAGCCATTCTTGTTTCTACAAATTCACTTCAACAAGTATTTATTAAGTTTCTACTTTAGGGAAGGAGCTGGGCTAGGGATACAAACATACTTAACACATTGCCTAGCACATGGTAAGAGCCTAATAAAAACTTGACTGATTGACTTGTTAATGTAAAATGACACATTACCCAACTTTGACCTTGCTTTCTAATGATTAGGAGATAGGTGAATAATCATGATGCTAATTTGAGTGGCATCAGTGCATGGGATTTGGGGAAGGAAAGACCAGATCTATCTGGGGCTGGTGAGGAGTGGAGAAGGGACCAGAGAAGGCCTGATGGAGGAAGGAGATGGAGGAGATTGAGCTGAACCTCAGAAGAAAGCAGGTATTTCAATAGGGAGAGAAATGGCATGAATGTGGAGAAAATTCCTTTCATTTTAGTCTCTTCCCCTCTCTTGCCTCTTCCATCTTCTGGCATTCACCCACTTCTTTCCTCTTTCCCCCATCACATTGCATCCCTTGCCCATTCCTTCCTGTCCAGGTTGCATCATGCCCTGTACGCTTTGACTCACAGATTCATGCTCCCTGTTGACACTTCCAATCTTTCTTGCTATTGCTGTGACTTGGCAACTTCTCCTCCTTCCAGGTTCATTTGTTCTCTTAGTTTATCACTAGATCCACGTTGATGGCACTGTGAAGAGTGCTGGGCTTTGGAAGATCTGAATTCAAAGCCTGTCTCAGACACTCGCTAGTTGAGTGATTTTTCAGCATGTCACTCAAACTCTCTCAGCCTCAGTTTCCTAGATATACTTTGCAGGATGGTCACAAGGATCAAATGAAATAACATAATTACAAACCTTAAAGAGGTTAGCTATGGTTATTAGTTGTTATGCTGGAAGCTATTAGTTACTATCCCCTATATCCCACCTAGGACGTTATTCCTCCTTTCTCAAGGATTCACAGTGCCCAACTCCTGCCCTCATGTGAGGGGACTTCACCATCCATGCCCAATTCCTAAATTTACTCTACTCCCATAACCTTCTCCTCTATTCCACCTTAGTCACAAACAGGAATGATCTTACCTTCGTTCTTACCATAACACATACCCACTGACCTTTTCCTAATCTTCTTCTTTTGGTGTTGACATCTGCAACATTTGACTGTTGGTCACCTTTGTCTCCTGAGTGTTCCCTCCTCTCTGGGCTTTTGTGACACTGCTGTGTCTTGGTTTTCATCCTCTTTCTGACCACTTTTTCTCTGTACCCTAGTTTAAGGGATCTCCATCATTGTCAAGTCCAGTAATTAACAGTATCCCCCAAGGCTCTGTCCTGGACGCTCTTTTCTTTTCTCTCTATATTCTCTCACTTGGTGACCCTAGCAGCTCCCTTGGGATCAATTATGCAGACAATTTCCAGATTTCTGTATCTAGGCCTACTCCTTTCTAAATACCATCCCTGTGTCACTAAATGCCTATTGGCCATTTTGATGAGATGGCCTGGACATCTTTAACTCAATATATCTAAAACACAAATCGTTATCTTCTACCTCTTCCTCCCCAAACCTGCTCCTCTTCCACACTTTCCAAATAACATCTTTCTAATCATACAGGTTCAAAACCCCAGCATCATCTTTATCTCTTTACTCTCATTCTGTGTATTTAATCACTTGACAAAGTCTTACCATTTCTCTTTATAACATCTCTCCCTTACGTTCTTTTCTGGTAGCTAACACAGCTGCCACCCTCATTCCAGCCCTTTCCCCCTCCTATCTGTGTGTACTGTTACAATAATCTCCTAAGTGGTGTCCTGGCATCATCTTCCCCACTCCAGTGCATCCTCCACTCAGACACCAAAGTGATTGTCCTAAACCAACCTAGTCTGACCATGTTACTTCCCTAGTCCATACACTCCAGTGGCTCCCTATTTCTTATAGGATCAGATGTAAATTTCCCTTTTGGGGCATTTAAATTCTTCCCAACTTAGTCCCTTTTACCTTTCCAGTTGTCTTATGTGATACTTCCCTCCACGTTTTCTGCAGTTCAGCCACACTGGCCCACTTGGTCCTTCTCACAGAAGCTACTCCATGTCTTCCCTCCATGTTTTTGTCCTGGGTGTCTCCAGAGTTTAGAAGGCTCCTCACCGGTTCCTCTTGGATACCTCGTTTCCTTCAAAAACACGGCTCAGTCACCACCTTCCAAGAGGCATTTTCTTGCCCTTCCATTTGCTAATAACTTCTCATCTCAAATGAGATCACCTTTGAACCATAGTTAGCAGAGTGCCCTGCATATAGCAAGCGCTTAATAAATGCTTGTTCCTTTCTTCCTCTTCCCTTTGATGGTTCCCTTGTATCTATTCTGAATATATACTGCATATGCCTATTTGTGTGCATATTTTCTGCCCCATTAAAAAGGCTACTTCTTGAGGACACAGACTGTTTTGTGGTTGGCATGGTGCCTGACACAGAGGAAGAATGCACTTAATAAATGGTTGCTAATTGATTGACTATACCAGTTGATACCTTATACCAACACACAGAGGCCAGAAAATCCAACACATCAGGAAATGACTAGTCCACCCAAATGACAGAAATGGGGTCCAGTGAGAAACATTGTAAAGCACTTAGCACGGTGCCTGGTACGTAGAAGGAGTTTAATAATATTCCATTCAATGGCAGGATGTCCCTAAAGTCTGGACACATAGAAAATCACATTAACTATGCATCTTTCTGAAAAATGAAATGAATGAAATTTTCAGTAGCATTTTATTTAATTAGCACACATGAGATTCCATAGGAAGACATAAGAGACACATAGGAAATCTCATTAATTAATAAAATTAATCTCATTAATATGGAAAATAGTCCCCAATAACTAATGAAAGCTTTCATTCCATATGAAATGGTCATGGCTAAAATTTATGCTAATTAAATAAAATGTTGTTGAAAATTTCATTCATTTCATTTCTTGAAAATATGCATAGTTAATGAGATTTTCTATGTGTCCAGACTTTGGGGACACCTTGTAGATGAGTGGGACTGGAAGGAGTAGGTTGGCGCTAGATTTTAGAAGGCTTTGAATGCCAGACTTACTTGCATTTTACTCTGTAGACAGTGATATTTTTTTTTATCAGACTTATGGGTTTGCGAAATTTTCAGTTAATTATTTGTGAAATCATATATTCTGATCCATTTGTAGCTGAATTATAGTTATAAAATAGTGCCTATATTTTTAAAAAGTTTCTACAGTTTATACTTTTGGGAGTTGTTCACTATGAATATGCAAGTGGAATTAATTTTACTGATTGGCACAAGTCTCTTAATCTGGGCATTCATTAGATGAGAAAATATGCCTTTCTATCCTTGTACCACTATTGGGCAGCTGGAGGCAGAGTGGCCCCATCTATATGCATCTCTTTGTAAGATGTCCTGGAATAGCTCTGGAAAACAACCACCCATAATTTGGATTTCAAACATTTGCTGCTCACCTTGACAGACTGCCAGTTTTCCACAATACCAATTGCTGATTTAAAAAAGGTTTATATTTCTGCACATTCATAAGGAGCCATGGGGAGCAGGGCGGCTGCCAGGGATGCATTTGGAAAACTTCCATCCTCCTCCTTGGGCCAAAGGTGTTTGTTCTATGTTTCCTTTTGGACCAGACCAATAGAAGTGATAGACTGAGTTAGAACAGGTATCCTTCCAGCTGGCTCTCATATGGACCAACAAACAGTACTACAGACTCAAAAGGTTAGTGTCATGCCACAAACTCTGGTGACTTTCCTGAGGATGGTTTTAGGAATCTGTGATCCACAAAATCATTGAATATAGTCTTTGTGACACAGAAGAAAGGGCCTTGGACTAGGCCCTGGGCCCTCTTCTTGGCTCCCATCTAGAATCACAAGAGTGTTAGAGCCCCAAGAGGATGTGAGAACTTGAATCCAGCCCCTTATTTAATGAAGGAAGAAATTGAGCTCCCAATTGGCAAAAGTGACAAAGAGAGTCAGAGGCAGAAGTGGGACCAATTCCAACTCTAGTGCTCTCTACATAGCACCACGCTGCCCATCTAACCTTGGATGTTGCTACTACTGATAACAGATCGCACTCCTAATGCATTTTCTTACAACAGCCCTGTAAAGTGGTTGGCATATGTATTATTTTCCTCATTCTATAGAAGAGGAAATTGAGGACAAGTTACTTGGCCTTTTTAGGCTTCCATTTCCTACTCTGGAAAAGAAAGGAGTTGGATTGGATGACCTGTGAGTGCCCCATTTTGCCTTCTTCATCCACCTTTTTGCACAGTCTCACTAATCTGTCTGGCCAATAACTGCATCACCTGTTGGCCAGTCTTCCAATGATGTGCTTCTCCAAATAGAGTTAGGCTTATCTTTGAACAATAGACATCTAGTCTATCCTCGTTTCCCTATTTGAAGTCTCTCCATGTCAGAAGGACCTAGCCAAACTTATGGTCCATTGGTGTAACCTTGTAAGTTCATTCTTTCATAAATTCACAGAATTTTATTCAACAACCACTATGTGAAGTAAAGGCAGTTACTCATATTTCTAACGAACCTAGATTTCCAAGATTTATAAATTATAAGATCTACAAAGACTTTTCCTCAAAACCATTCAGTAATGTAGTTAGCATAAATACTATTTATCTCCATTTTTCAGCTAAGTTAACTGAGGCTTAGGGAGGGGAATAGATTCTTCAGGGTCTCAGAGCTAATAAATGCAAGTATGGTCTCATGGTCTGACCTCTGATCTCCTGACTCTTGAGACTACCCTACCTACTGTGTAGAGCTACCAGCATATTCATTCAATATATTTTATACAATTTTAAATCTAAAGGTCTAGAGCAGTGGTTCTCAACCTTCTAATGCCACAAAACTTTAATACTCATATGTGGGCGTATCTGTATATGTGTGGACCCACCTGGAGCTGGCTAGAGGAGCAGTGTCTCAGTTCCTAAGACCATTGGAAATATGTGTTTTCCTGTGGTCTTAGGCGACCCCTGTGAAAGGGTCGTTTAGCCCCCAAAGGGGTCATGGCCCAAAGGTTGAGAACCACTGTTTTAGAGATTGTGATGTCCCCAAATTAGACATATGTCAGAATCAATAGATGAGGCTAAATCTTCTAGTCTACAGTCCAGCACCAAAATTAGAACACGTTTGGATTTTTTTTCCTTTGTACCCAGGAGACAATAGTGGCAAATCATAGTACCTAATTGGAATATGCGACTGTTCTAAAATTCACTAGCAAATCACACATCTTTCCAGAGTATGAAACTGTTTAATTACAGAACATTACACTATGGTTACTACTCAATTTCATGAGGCAGTAGGGTAATTAACAAAATGATAAGCACCTTGGTTCCTCTCATTCTGTCAAACACAGAACACTCAATTTTCAGTTTCTGTGGACTCTCCGTTGCCTTTCTGGGTAGAAACACAGATGCTTCCATTGATGCTTTGAGAACAAAGATCATAATTTTGTTTGGAGGGAGGGCAGGGCTGGAAGTTGAGTGATCAGACTATACTTTAATGGTCTGGATGACTTCCTACCACCTACTCCCCCTAACCTTTGAAGCTGGGACTCTTTTACCCCCGTCTCTAGCTTCAGCCTTGCCACAGGCTATGGAATCAGTCTAAGTCAAGGCAATGGAAGTGACTCTCTCCCAGGCATTCTCTGATTCTTTTGCTAGTGACCACGAGACCCAAGTATCTTGTTCCTCTGGGAACAAGACCTTACCCCATTTCCCAGTTCCATAGCAACTAGATTTCTTCATGACTTCTTCTTACCTGGTGTCCCAGTTCCCCATATGCCCAGATTTCCTGCCTCTGAACTTTAGTCTTCCCATGAACAAGTTCTGCAGCTGGACCTCCCTAACCAATGCTGACAGATTCTCCATTTAAACCTCCCTATTATCAGACTCTTAAACCCCAGGTTATCCTCTCCCTTGCTTTGCCCCTAATTGGTTGGAAACCATGCATCTTGGACCTATCTTATGGTACTTGTATCCTGCCTATCTTTTACCACCAGAAATTGGTCTCTTGGTTGGGACCTGACTTCAGGTAGAGGGCGGAACACATTTCAGTTGTTTAGTGGGGAGCATCAGCTTGCCTATCGAGCTGTTCAGCTTAGAATTCCTGATAAGCAACATATTGTGGCCACACTTTGGCTCTTTTCCTGAATGCAAAATAAGGCCTGCATCTGGTGGTTTGTCATTTTAACACCCGTATGCACTCCATGGAGCTAAAATTGAGGTTTGAATAATGAGGGAAATGCTGAATGACTAATTCTTAACAGTTCACAGTAATGTAGGTGACTGGGTTAGTTAAAATAGATTTACAAGTGTGAAAAAACATTTTTAAATGTTATGAAGATACCATTTGGTGCATCTGTCAAAAACTAAAATGATGTCATTAAAAAACTCTAGTTGCCCTAATTAATCTATCTATATTTTTTCTTTTCTTTTCATGTTGAAGCATGATCAATGAAGAAAGTCAATCTGACTCATAGGAGCTTTTTCTCTTCTTCCTTTATTGAGAACTTGAGTTCAGATTCTGCTTCAGATGTTTACTAGCTGTGAGACCCTGGGCAAGTCACAACTTTTCTGGGCCTTGGTTCCTTCATAGGTAAAATGAGGGGTTTTGATCAGAGGATGTCTAAAATCCCAACTCTGGATCTAGGGACTTACAATGAGGATTAGCCCATCTAGATCAGATTCCTTTTGTTGTTTAAAAAAAGAGGAAGAGGAGCCATCTCTCTCTCTCTCTCTCTCTCTCTCTCTCTCTCTCTCTCTCTCTCTCTCTCTCTCCTTCCCCCTTTTTCTTGTATCTTATGTTTGGTGATTTGGAAAATGGTAGACATAAAGGATCTTTCTTACTTTCTTATATGAAACAAGTTGCTCCCTAAGTCACCTGGGAATTGATTCACTGAGACATTGAACATAACAATGAATAATAAACTCCAAGTCTTCAGTATGTGGAGGAAAACAAAGCCCCACTCACCTTTATTTAATTCATTCAGACACGAAAATGAGTTTGAGTGCCATCTTCCTTTGGTTGTTTCAATGCCACTGTTGGAACAATAACCACAGCAGAGAGACAAAGACCATATTTTTTGTAGGTTCACCGCGTTCTTTGGTTTACATGTCCTAAAGATAGATGAGACATTACTCGTTCATTTAAAACAATTATTAAGGAAAGATATTCACTACTAGCTACCAGTCCAAAGAAAAAGAAATACATTGAAACATGAAGATAAGCAGGACTTGTTCCTGAAAAATATCGTCTGACTCTAGCCACTAAATTGGTGGACTTAATTGGTAAAGACAGCTGCACACACAGTCGACTTCCAGGGAACATTACTGGGGAGCCTGATGACAAGGAAGAGGAGATGCCAAGAGTTGGAGGAGGAATACAGAAAGAAAGATGGGAGTGCTTTGCTACCATTCCCTCCTCCCAGGGACAAAACAAATTGGTGGGGGGGGGGGGAATGGGAAGAAAATCAACCAATTCCTTTGAAAAATAGGATCCTAAATCCTCTACCAGATCCATTGTCTTGTCATAGGAATTACAAGTGGTAATTTTTAAAATGGTGAGCAGTGGATAAGAACACTGGCCTTTGGAGTTAGGAGGACCTGAGTTCAAATCCAACTTCAGACACTTGAAATTTACTAGCTGTGTGACCCTGGGCAAGTTACTTAACCCTGAGTGCCTCATCGGAAAACAAACAAAAAACCTATGAGGCTCAGAGTCAGCAAAGTTCACCCTCTTCCCAAAGTCTGTCATCTTCATTTTGTAACTAAAGATTCATTTGAGCCAAATTGCTTCTCTTAAAATATAAGGCTTCTGGGTGGGCTAAGCCTATAGAGTTGGAAGGGACCTTGGACATGGTCAAGTCACCTCCCCTCATCTTACAGATAAGGAAACTTAAAGACTTAAGGAAGTTAACTCATTGGCGTAGGGTTAGGCAGGTAGTAAGTTTCTGAGGCAGGATTAGAAATCAGGTCTTCTTCATTCTAAACCCATGCCTCTGTTAATTATACCAGGCATGAATCCTGCAACCAAATTGTCCACAAGTAAAGCTATCTAGAAATTGAATGGGCTGTCTTGGGAGACAGTATATTCTCTGTCACTGAGGGTTTCCAAGCAGAAGGCTCATGACCATTTATCTGGTGTGGAATAGGAAGTACTCTTTTAGGAATGGGTTAGATTAGATACTCTGAGGTTCATTCTAAGCACTTTTTGTGCTTCTGAGATATATAGAAATGGCAATTTTGATTTGTTTGGAGAGGTAGGTCCTAGGGAGTGGAAGAAAGGTAACTTGGAAGGGATAAGGTTTACAAGGGGAGAAGGGGCAAGTCTGTGGGTAGCTTTAGACCGCTCATGAACTCAGTGTCTTAGAGCAGGGTTAAGATTTCCCAGGAGGTAGGAGGGAAACAATAACAGATGGAATGTGTGATTTTACATGGTAGAAATACAAATCTTTGGGCCCCAGAAAATCTCATCAGAGTCTCTTTTTGGCCCCTGTTATAGATTGTTTATTCCTGAACCAGGGTATCATGTAAATTATAAAACTGATCACAATATATATTGGTGGGGAGGAGAGAGATGGGAGGAAGGAGGAAGGAAGAGAGAGACAGAGGGAGAGGGAATGAGAGGGAGAGAGAGAGAGAGAGAGAGAGAGAGAGAGAGAGAGAGAGAGAGAGAGAGAGAGAGAGAGAGAGCATGCTAATCAGTGTAACTTAAATGGGGAGCAAAGAGCAGGTAAAGGCACATTCTTGCCTGGAGCAAAGTAGAAAGTACCCACAGATATCAAGACTGAATGGAGCTTAAGTTTTCCTATTTTAATCTTCAAGCCTCTGTGACTCCTTTCTAATAAATATTCCATTCAAACAAGAAATAATCAGCTTAGCTTTTAAATTCTATCAAATATTTAATTAGATACATTGGTTTCACACACATACACACACACATACATATATATGTATCAGTTAGCTTTATAGCTACTAAACCTCATCATTGTTAGCCTCAATGTTTCCTTTCTCTCGTACCTACCACGCCCCTTATCACATGCCCACAGCCGCAGCCTAGCCACCCACATTCTGGCTTCAACAGCTAATCCTTGGTCCTTTAATTGATCAGACCTGGCACTAGGAGCATGGAGGAAATGAACCAGACCACACAAAGGATGCACATTTCATGGTAACTGTGAATGAAATACGAATCACATGAGAAAAAAAAAAAAAGGCAAACAGATACAGATACTGTCTTAGTCCAGCCTTGCCAATCTAAAGCGGCTGGAAATGGGAAAAATCAGACATCTCCAACATTCTAAATGAATTGTAGCAGTGAAAATAAATCCTTTTGCTCAGTCTATGTGTCCATCTTTTTAAAAAAGCTTAGAAACGAGGCGGCTAGGTGGCACAGTGAATAGAGTACCAGTCCTGGAGTCAGGAGGACCCGAGTTCAACTCCCACCTCAGACACTTATCACTTACTAGCTGTATGATCTTGGCAAATCACTTAACCCTATTTCCCTTGCTTCCCCCCCGCCCCCGGGCCCGCCACCTCCAAAAAGCAAAAAAAAAAAAAAAAAAACAAAGAAAAACCCCAGCTTTATGTCCTCAGATCCTTTATGAGTAAGCATCTTATCTGGCCTATAGAACCATAGAATGTCTGAAGTGGGATGGGTTCTTCTCAGAGATAAATCTAGTCCAAACCTCCCATTTTACAGGCGAAGAAACTGAAGCCTAGAGAGAGCAGAAGACTTGGTTCCAGGCTAATTGAGGAGTCAGTATGCAAAGCATATAATACTTTTACTGACACTGATATAAGATGATTTTGAGACAGTTTACAAAGGTCAGACATATAGACTCAAGGGAAGATTACTCTCATTAAGCTTAGAATAATCTTAAAATGTTTCATGATATGTTGGAGTGGGTTCATGAAGGGTGGGAAGATGGAAGGCATTCCAGGCTAGGAGATAAGGCATGAACAAATGACCATGGACTCTTTGGGGGACCACTGAGCAGGCCACTCTGGTCGTTCTTAAAGAACAATTTTTAGAGGATTTCTGCAGATTTGAGACTCTGCAATTGAAATCTGCAATTGAAAATTGGTCTCAGAAATCCCAAGATAAAAGAGTTGACTTATTCAATCATTGTTGAGTAAATGAAATATATTATCATGGGATTTAAAAATTATTAAACACCTTCTTCATACAAAAGATTGTGCTTGATAATATGGAGACTATAAAGGTGATTTACATGACCTCTGACCTAAAGGAGTTTAGTGTCCTAGGGAAAATAAGATAAAGACCCAAGTAACTATAATATACAATTTGTAGTGTGGATAGTTTCATGAGAGAGGCACTGGGCTGGTGGGAATATGCATCCTCAAACACATCTTCAGTTGGTTTTGTGGGTTCTATTCAATTTGGAACAATGAAAATACATCCTGCATATCAGATATTTACATTATGATTCATAACAGTAGCAAAATTACAGTTATAAAGTAGCAATGAAAATAATTTTATGGTTGGGGGTCACCACAACACAAGGAGCTGTATTAAAGGGTCACAGCATTAAGAAGGTTGAGAACCACTGGACTAAATGATCTGTCAGAATAACCTTATTGGTGACAGATGCAACGTTAACTTATAGCCCAGCAATCTTATGGTCTAGGTGGAAAGAGGAGGGTTATTTCTCTCTTTCATTTTTATATACTCTCTGTATAAAAGAAGTCTGGGGAATTTGTAAAGCAAAATCTTTTATTTCTGCCTCTTGCTAGGTAGCACTGTGGATGATGATCTGGAGTCAGGGAGACCTAAGTTCAAAACCAGCCTCAGACACTTCCTAGTATATATAATGCTGGGCAAGGCGCTTAATCTTTGCCTGCCTCAGTTTCCCCAACTATAAAATAGAGATAATAACAATACCTACTTCTCAGGGTTGTTGTGAAGGTTAAATGAGATGTTTGTAAAATGCTTAGCATAAGTCCCTGTCACATAGTAGATACAGAAGAAATGTTTTTCTTCTTTCCTTCCTTTTCATACTAAAAATGATCACAATGTAATAATTCTTTTGATGAAGATATATTTTGGAATAGAAAATGTCACTAATAACAAATCTAATAAAACATCTGTTTATATCATGTGAAATATCCGAGCCAAAACAGATTAAAATATAATTGGGAAATATTTAACAAAACAGATCAAGATACATTAGAACGTAGATAATATTAATAAGTGATTTTCTCAGTCAACATGGAACTTGTTGGGATTCTTATGAATGGTTTAATTGCTCCTATTTTATATGAGTTTGAGTATCACTAGAGCATTAGGGTATTTAGGTTTCTATTCTTAATTTATTAAAGTCCTAGTAATAAAACATTTACACTTTCTTTTTAATAGCCTAAGGAAAAGACAGAGGGAGATCTGGGAGGTAATGTGTGGAAGGAGAAGAGGGCTTTAGGGTTCCAATGGTAGGGGAGGAGAACCCTCAAAAGAACAAGAACATCAACATTTTGCCAATTGCATACGGAAAATCACTTGTAAGGCAGACTCCACTATTTTTTTTTTGCTTCATCTGAGTGTTCTTGTGATTATAATCAGAATTTCACTTATCCATCTGGCGTCTTTCACATTTTGTTGTTAGAATAGAGTAATGGATGTACTATACCTAAAGCTTGTTACATTGACCTTGATCATTTGACTGCTAAGCAGGCACACCTTTACAGAGAAGGTGTGTCAATAAGACGTAGTTTTACTTTGAGAGCTACATTCATCAGTAACAGAAAAAAAGTATCATAGAGATTATAACACATCTCAAAGTCATAAATATTCAAAATCTTCACCATCAGCTGCTTGGCACTTTTGAGAATGACTCACTGCAGAATGCCACACATAGATGTGTTTCCACTCTTCCAATCTGTCCTACCTGTGCTTGAGAAAATTACTCTCCTCCTACCCTCTGTTTATCATATAATCTTGAAATTCCATCTGCTTTCTAAAGTCCTGATTTCTTCTATGTAGAAGTGATCCCTCCATGGAATCTAAAACTTTATCCTCTCATAAAACATAAGTCATTTATTCTAATTTGCATAACATTTATCTGTGCCACATCTAATCACTCCTCTTAAATTGACACACTCTTTGAAAGAATGAGATTGGGCTTGTCCTAATTCAATGCTTCAGTGACTGTGACCTCATCAGTATGATGAGTGCTCCCTCCAGTAGCACAGGTCATGGAGAACCATCTAGGGTTAAATTTCTTCATATCCTCTCATAAATTTTTAGTAGTGATCTCTCTGGTGCACTGGCGACAGCCCCCTGTGTCTGCTGATATTCTGTGGTAGACTGACTGCAGTACTCAACCCATCACTCTCTTGTTGCATGGCAAATCCACACCTTATGTGAATTATATAATTGCTGACATCTTTTATTTAACTTCTTATGCATCATTGGTAGCATTCAGCAATCTGCTTAATCCAGCCATTCGTTATCCTTTGGGGTCACTGGCAGGTTTTTTTTTTGTAGTTATCTTTTCACAGTAGGCATTTAAAAAGTGAATTACATGTCTTCTGATTCAAATTCCTCTCTCCAGTTCAGGAATGTTTTTAACTTTCTGAAAGTACTGAAATATCCACTTATGTTTCTTAAACTTTCACTTTGGTTCTGCCATTTTGAATTTCCCCTTTTGTTATCACTATTTCGATATGACACTTATGTCTGTGTATATCATATGTCACTAATGCCAATTAGGAGATGTAACACAATCAGTCAACAGGGATTTATTAATGTGCCTAAAGTGTCCCAGGTACTGTCTTCACCCCTGAGGATACAAATGCAAAGAATTAAATAATTTCTCCTTATGTGGAACTTATGTCCTGATGGGGAAGAAATCAAGAATCTATAAGCATATATAAGCACAGAATAAATAAAAAGAGAACAAGTAGAATGCAAAATAATTTGATACAAAGTAGATTGAGAGGAAGAGAACCAGAAATTAGAGGATGAGGAAAGGCTGCCTTTGGAAGGTGGTGCTTGAGCTGCCTCTTGAAGGAAGAGAGGGATTCTGTGATATGGAGGTGTATTCAAGGCATGGAAGATGACCATTGCAAAGACATTGAGATAGTAGATGGAATGTTGTCGGTGGGAAGTAGAGATAAGACGAATATGTTTAGATTATGAAGTGTGGGAGGGGAAGGAATGTCCAGTGAAGCAGAAAGGTAGGGACTAGGTTATGAGGTCCTTTAAAAGCTCAACAGAGTATTTTCTATTTAATACAGGAGTTGATGCAGAGCCATTGGAATTCATTGAGTGGAGGAGTTACTTGGTCAGAATTGTACTTAAGGAAAATTACTTTGGCATCAGTGTGTAGGATGTACTGTTGTGCAGAGAGATTTGTGGTGGGAGACCAATTAGAAAGCTGCTGAAATAAGCTGTGCAAGAGATGATTAATATCTAAACTGAGGTGGTATCAATTTGAGTAGAGAGAAGCAAGGGATGTTATGTTGGTAGAAGTAACAAGATTTGGCAACTGATTGGATATTTGGGATGAGAGAAAATGAGGTGTCCCATTGAGGATAATGCTGAGGTTACCCACCTAGGAGAACGGAAGGGAGGTGGTATCTTCAACAAACATAGGTTAGTTTGGGAGAGGGAAGGATGCCAGGAGAAAGATGATGGGTTCAGTTTGGGATGTGCTAAGTTTGAGATGTTTCTAGAAGATTTGGTTTGAAATATTCAGCATTGGTGATGGAGGGGTCTTAAAACTGACCACATTGAACTATATTTTTAAACATCATTATTTTTTTGGTGTGCATTCAGTTAAGATGCCTTTTAAGTTATTTAAATTTCTGTTCAAAATACATTCTACAGAAGAGATGTAGAACCTTTCAAATCTGGAAATTGCATCTGATGTAGTTTATAAATTGAAACCATTGGATTTACTCATAGAGTTTTAGAGAAATAAGTTACTGTTATATGTAAATCAGGCTTTTGCCCAAGAATTAAAGGAGCTATCATGTATACGTTTAGAGAGCTCTATTAATTAGTGACCTTTATGATGCTAATTTAGTGGTTTAAACATAGCAAATGTATTGTTCATTAACCAAGATCTGAACATATGTAAAAACTCACTTTTATTAAATTTATAAGCATTTTACTACAAAACAATAAACTTTATTTAGACCACATTGAGCTTAGAGACAGTCTAACTATTGCAGAAATGTCATTAGCTTTTCATTTCTCTCAAGATTTTCCTACTTTGGAGGAATACATTTTGTTTTCCAAATCACGGAGTAGACCATTCAAGTCTCAGTTCGGCAAATTTTTTTTTTAATGATGAAAATTAAAGTAAATAATGTCACCAGCACTAAAAATCACAAACCACTAATTCATCATTTATGAAAATTTTGATAGATATTGGGCTGAAGTCCAGACTAAGGTTGTATAAAAAATAAACTAAAGGAAAATTTAGTATAAACAAGACTGTAGATATTTAAGCTTCGTAATAAAAACAAAGATCTTAAAGAAACTTTGAAAAGTTCATTTCAAGTAAATCAAAATGCTAGAACAGGCAGGTTTTTTTTTCTTTTTATCTCTTCTTTAAACTCTACACCACTAGGATTTCTGTTTTCTTAACTAATCATTAGATCACACGCAGAAATATAATAATATTGCTTCTTTACAAATACTCTATGATTCATACTTTTCCCACTAATTCACATCATCTTTTTATTTTATTGAATTTAGTTTACTAAGATTTTATTGTATGATGCCCTCATAAACTAAATACTCAATTAAAGTAAGAATTTACTTTAAGAAGAATTTAATTTAATCTTTGCTAACTAAGAATGCCAATCTCACGAATTTTACTCCTTCTCTTTCTTCTGAAAGGCAGGCTACCTGACATGGTTGTAAATCAGGGTTGTAGATGTCAAACTTGGAGAGATCTCAGAAATCATTTCTTCTAATCCCCTCATTTTTGCAGATAAGGAAACTGAGCCCCATAACATTTACAAAGCACTTTGAAAACCTTAATGTGCTAGTTGGTGTTAGCAACGATATACCCCAGGTTACACAGTGGAGGAAATAGAATTGGAACCCAAATCTCTACCCACCTTTCCATGCTGCCTCAATAGTTTGTCTTATTTCGGAAATCAGATACAAATATTTTTAGCAATAGTTAGAGCAACCACTCCAGCCCTCTGTATCTCTCCTGTGATTGCAAATAGTTGGTATAAAAATAAAGGTTTGGGGGGGCCCCTTAAAAATAGAGCAACCAAATGCTAATAATCTGCATGAAAATTGCCGCCCCAGCCCAATATTGTTTTGGGCCAGTCAGTTACTGCAAATTGACAAGAAATGATTTGGCTGATTGAATCATTGAGAAACTGCTATTAAAATAGTTTGAAGGCACTCAGTATACCTACATCCCCAAGCCTTTGGGTTTTTCAAAGTAAAGCATCATTAAATATGTTGTGATGATCAACAGGTGTTGGCCTTTAAATTATGAACAATTCTAAAGAATATTACGTTTGTATTCTTTAACTACAGCCAGGATTTTTTTTATCCTTTGATCATGTTGTCTTCCCAATGGACTTAGAATGGTTACTGGTTTTTTGTTTGTTTTTTTTTTGAAGTTTGGTCTGGAAGGGAATCCAGAAGTCATCTTCTCAAAAATCTTTCAGTTCACCAATTGAGGCCCATTTGAAATGACTCACTCCCAGTGCAAATCAGTGGCAGATTCAGGACAAAAAGCTAGGCCTGTCTACTCCCAGTCAAATGGTCTTTGCATGCCACATTATACTTCTCAATTACCCCCTTTTATTATTGTTGCTAAGTCATGTCCAGCTCTTTGTGACTCCATTTGGGGTTTATCAACAGAGATACTAGAGTGATTTGCTATTTCCTTCTCCAACTCATTTTACAGATGAGGAAACTGAGGCAAACAGGGTTAAGGAACTTGCCTAGGATCACTCAGCCAGTAAGTGTTTGAGGCCAAATTCAAACTCAGGAAGATGAGTCTTCCTGACTCCAGGCCTGGTGCTCTGCCCGCTACACCACCTGTCTGCCCTTTGAGCATGGTAGATGGTAAATATTTGTTGAATGCAATATCTTTCACAGAATCAGAATTCCATATCTGGAAGGATCTTAGAGTTCTTGTAGTCCAACCCCTTCATTTTACATTTTAAAGGCAACTCAAGTCCCAAGAGACTGACAGGCCCAGTGTATAAAAATTATATTTATTTTGAAATTTCATCTCAAGTACCTCTGATAGTGACCTCAAAAGATCCTTCTTCTCTATCTCAGGAGGAAGGATTGGTCTTCAGCAGAGGATATGAAGCAGCACCAAGCTTTCTTAGAGCATATGCCTTTTGAAAGCTAATAGATTAAAGATTTTAAAAAATAAACATTAGGCAAAAGCAAAGTGGATCCCATAAAACTCATGCAAACATGTTGGGTTTTACAAGCTGCCGCAGTGAATGAAACCGCAAACCTTTCAGCTTTTCCAATATGTTTTGCTTCCTTCCATTTTCATCAGTTTTTATCCTTTATCCTGAGGCTGGAAGAGCAGAAAACTAACATACCAGTTATAGTGAGTTCCAATATCTATCGAACTTGGTACCTAGGGTAGAATAAGAGTTCCTATCCTCCTGAGCATTGTTGTTGTTGTTTTTAATTTTAAATTGTATTTCAATATAATTTGTTTCTTTTCTAATCCTATGTATTTTAGTTTGTGTAATGAAAAGCATTTGCTCTGAGGAAGGGTTCATAAGTTTTGCTAGACTGCCAAAAGGGTCCATTAAACACACACACACAGAAAAGATTGAGCCCCAGTGTAGAATGTGTATTTTAAATCATATTTATTTATCATTCATTTTTAAAATTCTGAACTCCAAACTCTCCCTTTCTCTAACCCCTACCCACTCACCAAGAAGGCAAACAGAAGGATATTCATTACATAGGTGATGTCAGATAGAATGTGTGTTACAGTATTGCGTATAGAGGTCACCAAATATGACCTTTTTCTCAGCAGTCCCATCTGTAATATACCTGACAGGCTGGTTATCCAGCCTTAGCTTGAAACCTTCCAGTGATGAGGAAAAAATGCTTCTGATGATGTACTTCGCAGGAACTGTGGGGAGAAAAAAGTCTGGGGTTTTTAGTGGTCTCCCAACGCAATGTGAGTCATTTGTCTGACTTGACAGCCAAAAAATCTTATGCTCTCTTAGACTAGATTAAAAGGCATGGTGCCTGGAATGGGGGAAGTACATATTCTATTTTACTCTGCCCTAGTTAGGTACCATGTGGACTAAGGGTCCATTTGTGGGTGCCATATTTTATTTTTTTAGGTGATCAGGATTAAGTGTCTTGACCAGGGTAACATATAGTAAATATCTGAGCTCAGATTTGAGCTTGGGACCTTCTGACTCCAGGGCTAGTGCTCTATCCACTGGACCACCTAGATTTCTCTGGGCACCATGTTTTAGAAAAGACATAGATCAGCTGGAGTTTGTCCAAAGGAAAGTGGCTGCTGTGGTGAAAAGACTGACCACGTGCTAAACAAAGACTGGTAGAAAGATTTGATAACACGGTTCATTGAAGCAGAGAAGGTGTAAGGAGTGAGGGGATGATAGTCTTTAACAGTTTGAGGAGTTGCTTATGGAAGGGGAGATTAGTGTTCTGTTTGGTTGCAAATGATAGAACCAGGAACACTTGCTGGAAATTAAAGCGAGAAGCACTTGGACTCATTGTAAAGAAAAAACTTCCTAATAGAGCTGTCCAAAAGTAGAGGGGTGTGTGGTAGGAGGAATTGTCTTTCTCCTTATTGGAGGGCTCAGGCAGAAGCCCAAGCACTTGTTAGGGATTTTAGAAAAGGGAATCTTTGGTAGAATAGATGGCCCGTGAGGTCCCTTCTACCTTTTCCCTCTCTGATTCTCTGAGTTCACTATGGAGTGGCCATTGGAGGTTGACAGTCAGAAGACCCGAGTTCAGATCTCAACTCTTAAAGCTTTCTAGCTGTGTAACAAAGTGCATGCTACATAACCTCAAACTTTGCACGCACACACACACGCACCCCCCCCCGCCCATGCTTCTCTCAGGCATTGTAATAGCACTGCATTTTCACCACTCTTCCAGTATGTAATCCTGTGCAGCTAACACATGTTCATTTTTAACTTAGTCGTGTGGCTGTGTTGATGAATGTTCAGCACAAATGGGGAGATTCTTCCACCCTAGTTTGAAAAAGAAGAAATGAGAAGAAAACTAGTAAGGGCTGAATGTTGGTTTTTGAGATTGTCCAGGGGCAGTTAGGTGGCACAATGAATAGAGTACTTACTGGCCCTGCAGTCAGGAGGAGCTGAGTTCAAATCTGTCCTAAGATACTTAACACTTAATAGCTGTATGACCTTAAGCAAGTCACTTAACCTCAATTGCCTTGCCTCTCCCCTCCAAAATTTAAAAAAAATATATTGTCTAATAAGGTGCAATCTTCACCAGCACCCTGATGGTTAATTTCATTGGAATCCTCGAATGAGTTCTACCAAAAGTCAACTATATGTTGCCTTGATTTGTGACCATCACCTGTGGCAGAAACAGTATTTAGGATGGGGGCTTCCATATCTGTGATTTCATTAAGTAGGTGATTCTTGGTGTGGAGACCCACGTGCTCCACAAATATATGTTGGCAACTTGGCTATAACTTAAGATCTGAGAGATTTCCTTGGAAGCTAAATGAGTCCAGAATCACACAGTCAGTATGTATTAGAGTCAAGGTTTGAACTCCAAGATTCTTGATTCTAATGCTGCCTCTCTCGCCACATACCTTACCCCAGTAGAAATTAACACAAAGAGCAGATTGGGCAGACTGGGTCTGGACAAGAGATTTTCTGCCACATTCATTTATTGTGGGCAGTAGGGAGAGAGGGGGTTCAGAAATCACCCAGGCATCTGTTTTGTGAGGGATACTAAAAGTTATAAGCTAAATGAATACAGAGACAATAAGGTAATCAAAACAATGAAATAAAAACACAAACACTGAAGAAAAAAGTAAAATCTAACCATGCTGGCAAAATTGGGGCGGGGAATCATTGTAAAGAATCTCAATGGAATCAGGGATTTTTATATTAGAATGGAAATGCACTGCTTTGAGATTCAGGAGAGAGCAGCTAGGTGGCTCAGTGGATAGTTAGCTTGCTGGTCTAGAGTCAGGAAGACTCATCTTTAATTCACATTTGGCTTCAGACACTCACTAGCTGTGTGACCCTGGGCAAGTAACTTAACCCAGATTGCCTCCAAAAATATTGAAGGGACTGGGGTCCTAGTTTTAGCTCTTCCACTTATTCATTTTATGATCCTCTGCAATTCCTTTTCTGTTTCCTCATGTGAAAAATGAAGGAGGGGGATTAGGTCTCTAAAGTGCTTTCCAAATCGAATATTTTGTTTTGTAATAAATATAATTACTCATGATATACAAAATCCATAGCTGTATGAGTTTTAACTCTTCTCCAAATGATTTTTTTCTTTTGTTTTCTTTGCCTATTTATGGTGGATTAAGTTGCAGTCCTTGCTTTAAATAGCGGCAGGGTATTTGCAGGACTATATTAGGTATAAGAGTGAAGGGAGATGGTAAGTTTCATAAACATTAGAAGTCAGGTCAGTTTGGTTGACATTTTGCTGAACAGAAAGTTCATAGCTATCACACCCTATTTCACTTTGTAGGGGTTCACAGGATTAAGTCACTTGAAAGACAGTTGGTTCTAGGTCAAGCTACTTCTCATTCTTTCTTTGGCCAGAGATCTGAACCAAATTGTTTTTTAAAAAAACCAACAAAAACCCTGCAGTGTGAAGAAGCCTTGTTTGGATATCATGTGTCTTAAGCTCAGCCTCGTCTTAGGAGGTTATTGAAGCTTTTGGTTTCAAATGTTACCCATCTGTCCTTCTGTGTGTGTTTAGCATAAATCCAGGTTACTTTAGAGCATTAGCACAAAGTGGCACTGGAATGCCATCTTCAAAGCTGAAGCACATCCCTAAACTATTTATATTTTTTGAAGATGGCATGGAAACTGGCATCCTTTTCAATATTGGAGGGGGTGTGTTCTTTACATTTTATTTTTACTTATGTTCAGAGTGGAGAAAACATGGTGATTTGCATCCTGTCTTCCTCCTGCTGCTAGGAAAGAATAAATGGCCAGTTTGCATTCATGGTTTCCTTCCATTGGAGTATCGTATGTAGTGGAATAGTTGTTTATAGAACAGGTGATGCAGGTGACTGAAAACAATCAATCTACATCTTGGAAGAAGAGCTCCCATTTCCCCCCATTCACAATAGAGATGTTAGATCAATAATCATATCTAGACACCTCTTTGAGATCTCCACAGATGACTGTTTGACTTAATATAAATAGAAACCAATGTGATATAGTGCAAAGAATGCTCAGCACAGTGTGGGATTAGAAGAATAACTTGAATCCATACAACTAGGTGGTTGTAATGTTAATGGGATTGAAGAGCTTTTATGCCTCACGTGGAGCCCATTAAGGGAAGCTTGCTTAGGGGAGGCTTGCTTGTAGGAAGGCTTTCACACCTTTTGCTAATTTCTGATTAGGCACTGAGTCAGGAGGATTGTGATGCCTTCTGGCTCTGAGAAGTGTGCACATACTTTGAGTGGGTATTTTGCTTTAGGGGATCACTTATGAGAAGAATCTTGTGATTCCCTGGTTGAAATTCTGAGTGGTCCTATGTTCAGAGCTCTCTGACTGCTCAGATATAAAAGCTCTTTTAGTCTAGGGATATATGTAAAGTGTCTATTGATTCAGGCAGTCAGAGCCCTGTCTGTTGGTCTTTATTTCTCTGCTTGTATTTTCTCTGAAGTTCAGGGTGCTGACTTTTCCCCTGAACTAGTGAATGTAATTAAAAAAGATTGCTGACCCTTTAAACACCTCCCTTTCCTAGTGAAGCAGAACTAAGAACCTGTGCTAGCAGCCATCCTGGGGATGCCAGTGTGGTTGCTGCTACAGTGGTACAGTAGATGGAGAATCAGGTCTAGAGTCAGGAAGTTCTGAGTAAGCTTGACACTTACTAGCTGTGTGATTCTGGACGAGTCACTTGGCCTCTGTTTGCCTGAATTCTCTCATCTGTAAAAGAGCAATGACAAGACCTACCTCACAGGGCCATTATGAGGATAAACTGACATAATTTTTTCAAAGCGCTATGCAAAGGTTACAGTGCTACATAAATGCTAGTTATTGTAATTACTCTATTGAACTCTGAGGTTTGCAGAATATTTAAACATTTTATCTTATTTGATACTTCACACAATCAAGTAAATGTAGAGGGATTTGAACTCAGGTCTTCCTGACCCTGGGTCCAGCATTCTGCCCATCATGCCATCTAGCAACCTAAGGCTGAATCTAAGCTTTGGCACTTTTGTGAGCTGTGCCTTCCTTACTTATGAAGTGATTATAGTAAATGCGTATCCTACTTCCCTTGGAGAGTTATTGTGAAGGATTGTGCTTTATAAACTTGAAATCATTATGGAATTGTGAGGGTTTTTTTGTTTTTTTCATGCCACATCTCATGGTAATGGCCTCCTTACTATTTGACTCTTCTACAAAACCCAAACTATTACTAGCTATGCCCGTTTCCCCCTAAATTTTCTAGTATCCACCTCTTTCATTATTAGCGCCTTTGACTTTAGCCACTTAAACACTATGAATAACTCAAACCTTGAGATCCATAATGAGAACTCACCTGCATATGAAGTAATCATATCTTGCCAGCTCTGTGAAGCACAGGACCTCAGAATGATTCCTTTAGTTACATCTCTCTACTGGTGCTTAAAATTGCACTCATGTTCTTCCCCTTTTAAAATGCCGGTGCCCTCTGTATACTTGGTCCATGGTCGAATTGGTGTGTATATTACCTTCTTTGGTACAGCATTCAATATGATCTGTGTCCATATCTTTCCATAACCCCCTTGTAAAGGATCCTTCCTCACATTAGAGGCTTTATTCCAACTCTTATAATATATCATGGACACCAATGCAACGTTAGGGTTCCTCCTACCTACATGATCAGGCATCCTCTGAATTGGTGTCCTTTCCTCCAATGTTCCTAAATGATCATTTAGAACAGCGGCATCAAAATCAAATAGAAATGGGGTCTACTAAACCATAAGAAAGATCTCTGAAGGCTGTATATTTACTTTGTTTTAAGGCAGCAGTTCTCAACCTGTGGGTGGTGACCCCTTTGGGGGGTGGAACAACCCTTTCACAGGGGTTGCCTAAGACCATCGGAAAACACATATTTCCAGTGGTCTTAGGAACCAAGACACCGCTCCTCTGTCCATCTCCAGGGGGGTCCACCCACATACAGATACACCCACATACTATTTATTAATATTAAAAAGTCCTGGCATTAGGAAGGTTGAGAACCAGTGTTTTAAGGTATAGTACTAGCTGTACTCAACTGTATTTTTATTTATTTTGTTAAATGTTTCCCAATTGCATTTTAATGTGGTTTGAAACCTTCAAGGAGTATTGTAGGCTATGTGTTTGAGGTTAATTACAAAATGAAGTCGCAGTTATGGTAGATTCCTTTCTCTAACATCTCTTATAAGTGGTGGTAGGGCCTCTGCCTGAAGTCTTCCCATTAGGAAAAAGCTGATACTTCCTATGTGTTTTAAACAGTGGCAGAGTATTTGTAGGACCAGGAAGCAAGATGGCTCAGTGCATAGAGTGCTGAACCTGGAGTCAGTGAGACCTGAGTTCAAATCTAGCCTCAGACACGTAATAGTCATATGACCCTGGGCAAGTCACTTAACCTCTGTTTACCACTGGAGAAGAAAATGGTAAACTATTCTAGTATCTGTTCCAGTGAAACCCCATATGGGATCACAGAGAGCCAGATGGTTCAGAACAACTAAACAACAACAAAACTTGTAGGACTATGCTAGGCAACCTCTGATTTAGAGAATAACTCCATTTCTCAACTCTGTTTCAGCTTGCTCTCCTGGTAGTTTTCAATTCTAGATCCATCTCATTCCCCCTCTGCAGTTTTTGTCCAAGATGTTTACATTGATAAACTAATTCAGTTATTGCCCATCCAAGTGGGTACCTTCATCTGTGTAATATGAATTCTCCATCCCCCTTTTCCCTTCCTGTATTTTGCATGTGTTAATCTATGTGCTGTTGGAATGCCTAGAAAAAAGACCCCTAAGCTCTTGGAGATGCTGGTCAGGAGTTACGAAAAGAAGCCAGAGTTGGAGGTAGAGATTTGACAGTCACTTTAATAGGGATGGTAGCTGAAGCCGTTGGAATGAGTTGATTTGCCAGTGACGAGTGTTGAGAGAGGCAAAGAGAGCCGTGAACCCCCTTAGGGGGAAGGGGGTGCTTTAGATTCTTGGAATGGTTGGACCTACAGCTAGATGGGATGTTAGAAAGCATCCAATCTAAACCCTTCATTTTACAGATGAGGAAACTTATGCCTAGAAAAGCTAAGTCACAAAGACATATAATACAGAAGGATGACCCACTTCACATGGTTTTCTGTGGGGGAAAATAATGCAAACTACTGTTGTTGTTATAGTATATTACTATATCATATATATTATTATGAAGCTCTGTACTGTAATATCAGAACTATTAGTATATGTAATACACTGTTGAAAAAGGCAGTTAGGGGGCACAGTGTATAAAATTCTATTCATTCAAATTCATCTTCCTGAGTTCAAATCCAGCCTCCAATACTTACTAGGTATAGGACTCTGGACAAATCATTTAACTCTGTCTGCCTCCTGATCTGTAAAATGATCTAGAGAAGGAAATGGGAAACCACTCTAGTATCTCTGTCAATAAAATCCCAAATAGGGTCACAATTTAAAAATGACTGAACAACAGCAGTTCAATAAAAAGGCAGATGCCACTTTGAGCTAAGTAGAAATGGCAGCCGTCACAATCTTAACTTTTTGCAATTTGCTTTATGTGAGTTCTCCATTGAATTTTGAAGAGATTTATTTTCCTCTGTCCTTTGTTTTGGGCTATAAAAAACAGGAGAAATAATCTACCAATTAAAGAGAATGTTTTAAGCAATTGTTATTTGCCAGGAATAGGAAAAGAAGGAAGAGAAAACTTGGGAGAGGGTCCAAAACAACCTCTATGCTCAAAGCCTCCCATTCCAATGTAGGAAACAATATGGTGAGAAGTAGGCACAGACAAAATAGATGGGAGTAGATGGGAGGTGACCTCAAGGTTCTCAAAATGCTAGCTAAGGCCAGACTAGAAGGGAGGTGATCGGTGTCCTTATCTTGTTCAGTGTCTGACTCTTTGCAATGCTGTGGCCTGGATGGAACCATTTCCAAAGAAAGGCTTCTGCTGAGAGCAGTAAAAAAAAAAAATGAAAGATCAGGATGGAATGATCAGGAGCCTCTTAGGATAACCATTAGAGATCTTTTCTCTTTCTGCCAAAAGTAGATCTGCTGAGGAATTCCTAGTTTGCCTTGGTAATTAAATCTTTCGGCAGATAAAGGAGAAGATGAGGGGAACTGTCATTCAAGATCTGGTTCATACTGATGGAGGAGGGAAACTGCTTCTTGGTCATTTGAATATGGCGAGAATTGTGGGGAGCAGTCAGTGCGGTACCATGGCCAGAGCATTCGATTTGGAGTTAGAAGCTCTTGGTTCTAGCTTTGGCTTTGAAGCTTACTTGCCCATGTCTGGAGCAATGCTAATTATATATAATACAATGAATAATACCTGTAAAGCTCTATTCTTCAGTTTAAAAGAATCAACTGTACAAGTACAAGAGGGGGAAGACATGGATAGAAGATATTTAATAGGAAAAGGATTAGGGGGTTTTAGTGGACCTAAAGCCTTACATGACTCAGCAAGATGTCATGGAAAGTCAAAAACTCTAATGTCATATTGGACCTCATTAGCAGAAGTATAATTCCAGAACAATGGATACTAAACGGTGTGATAACTCTTTTGTCCTCTGCTGTAATAGTCAATATAGTTTTGGGGATGTGGCTAGGGGCTGCAGTGGGTAGAGGGCTGGGCCTGGAGTCAGGAAGACTCATTTTCCTGAGTTCAAATCTGGCTCCAGACACTTACTAGCTATTTGACCCTGGGCAAGTCACTTAACTCTGTTTGCCTCAGTTTTCTCATCTGTAAAATGAGATGTAGAAGGAAATTACAAACTGCTCCAATTTTCCATGAAAACACCTCAAAAATGGGGCCTCAGATATGACTGAAACAACTGAATAACAGCAGCACAGTGGTCATAGCAGCCCCAGGATGTTGTATTCAGTTTGGTGCAGCACGTTTTAGAAAGTGTATTGATGGAGGTGGAGCCAAGAGAGTGGAGAAAAGGCAGGGACTCGTCTGAGCTCTCCCCCAAATACTTCTAAATTATGACTCTAAATAAATTCTACAGTGGCAGACACCACAAAAACAGGGAGTAAAACAATTTTCCAGCCCAAGACAACTTAGAAGATTGGCAGGAAAGGTCTGTTACACCAGGGTAGGAGAAGAACATAATCCAGCATAGGCCATGCCCCAGGAAACCAGGAGCAGGCCTGAGGATGACTGAATCAATAGCAACAGTGGCAATTTCCAGACACCTCAGCTCCCAGACAGTAAGGGAACGCAACAGTGAGTCAGAAGGAGATTTACAGGGTTCTCTTTGCTGGCACCAGGCACAGGACTCTGTCACATTTCCATACTTGGATCTGGATCTTGGTCCCCGTGTTAGGAGGAACACTAGAACAGCAGAGCTTGCAGGCCCCAGGAGAGCAGGGACCCTGGTCACAGTTCAGGGTTCAGAAGAATGCTTTAGTCACTTACAAACCGGTGTACAGTATAGGAGAGTAGAAAACACACCTCTCTCTAGATCAC
>CM053601.1:49225293-49239905 GCA_028646575.1 Pseudocheirus occidentalis
AAAGTTAATATGGTGAAAAGGAAGATCAAAACACACATTCAAAAGACAGCAAAATCAAAATTCCTGCATCCAGAGCATCAAAGAAAAATATGAATTGGTCTCAGAGAAGAGCTCAAAAAGGGTAAAGCCCAAAAGAGAATTTTTAAATCAAGTAAAAGAGGTAGATGAAAAAAATGGGAAATAAGAGTGATTCAAGAAAATCATGGAAAAAAGAGTCAATAACTTGGTATAGGAGTTACAAAAGAATGCTGAAGAAGATAAACACCTTAAAAACAGAATATGCCAAATGGTAAAAGAGGCACAAAAATCTAGTGGAGAGAAGAATGCCTTGAAAAGTAGACTTGGCCAAATGGAAAAGGGGTCACAAAAGCTCACTGAATAAAATAATTCCTTGAAAGTTAGACTCAGGAAAGTGGAAACTATTGACTTTATGAGACATCAAGAAACAATCAAACAAATTCAAAAGAATGAAGAAATAGAAGAAAATCTGAAATATCTCCTTAGAAAAACAACTCACGTGGAAAATAGACCCAAGAGAGATAATTTAAGAATTATTGGACTACCTGAAATTATGATTTTAAAAAAGGGGGGGGGAGAGTATACATCATCTTTCAAGAAATTATCAAGGAAAACTGCTCTGATATTCTATAACCAGAGGATAAATTAGAAATGGAAAGAATCTACTGATCACTTCCTGAAAGAAAATTGGGAAAATTTCATTTTCCCACAAAGAAAATTTCTAGAATATTATAGCCAAATTCCAGACCTCCCAAATCAAGGAGAAAAATCTGCAAAAATAAACAATTCAAATATCATGGAGTTACAGTCAGCACAACAGAAGATTCAGCAGCTTCTACATGAAAAGACCAGAGGCTTTGATTATGATATTCCAGAGAGCAAAAGAGTTAGGATAACAACCAAGAATCACCTACCCATCAAAACTTAGTATAATGTTTCAGAGGAAAAAAACGGGCATTCAGTGAAATAGATGACTTTCAAGCATTCCTAATGAAAAGACCAGAACTAAATAGATAATTTGACTTTCAAATACAAGACACAAAAGCAGCATACAAAGGGAATCAGGAAAGAAAAATCATAATGGATTTGATAGAGTTAAGCAGTTTATGGGAAAATGATATTTATAACTCCTAAAAACTTTCTCATTATTAGGGCAGTTAGAAGGAGAATGCATAGACAGAAAGTGGAGGTTTGAGTTAAATGTGATGGTATGAGAAAATAAAATTAAGACACGAGAAAAAGTAATACCTTGGGAAAAGAAAAGGAGAGGAAGGATGGGATAAATTATCTAACATGAAAGAGGCCTGAAAGAGACTTTACAGTGGGGGAGGAGAATGGAGAAAGCTGCAAGGGGAGCACATGAACCTTACTCTCATAGGAATTAGCCCAAAAAAGAAATAACATATACACTTGGGTCCAGACATTTGTCTTACCATACAGGAAAGTAGAAAGGGAAAGGGATAAGAGAAGAATGGGGTAGGGGGAGAGTTGATAGAAGGGAGGGCAATTTGGAAGGATGTAAAAGTCAGAAGCAAAACACTTTTGAGAATAGACAAGGTGAAAGGAGAGAGTAGGATAAATGGGAAAAATAGGATAGAGGGGAATACATAGTTGGTAATCATTATTGTTTTAAAAAAAATTTTACAGTGAGTTTTTGTGATAAAAATTTCATTTCTCAAATATATAGAAAACCAAGTCAAATTTATAGAATTAAGAGCCATTCCTCAATTGATAAATGGTTAAAGGATATAAACAGACAGTTTTCAAAGTAATCAAAGCTATCTATAGTCATATAAAAATGATGTAAGTCACTATTGATGAGAGAAATGCAAATTAAAACAACTCTGAGCTACTACCCCACACCTTTCAGATTGGCTAATATACAGAAAAGGAAAAGGACAAATGTTGGAAGGCATATAGGAAAATTGAAACACTAATGTACTATTGGTGAAGTTGTATACTGATTCAACCATTCTGGAGGACAATTTGGAATTATGCCCAAAAGGCTATACAACCATGCATACCCTTTGACCAAGCAATACCGTTACTAAGTCTGTATCCCAAAGAAATTTTAAAAAGAAAGAAAAGGACACATGTGTACAAAATTATTTATAGCAGCTCTTTTAGTGGTGGCAAAGAATTGGAAATTGAGGGGATGTCTGTCAATTAGTAAATGGCTGAACAAGTTGTACATGATTTTGATGGAATACTATTGTGCTGTAAGAAATGATGACCAGGATGCTCTCAGAAAAACATGGAGAGACTTACATGAAACGATGCAAAGTGAAATGAGCAGAACTTGGAGGACAATCGTACACAGTAACAGTAATGTTGCATGATGATCTAGTATGAATAATTTAGCTCTTCTAAGCAATACATTGATTCAAGAGAGTTCTGTAAAACTTATGATGAAAGGTAATATATATTTGCAGAGAAAGAACTGGTAGAAACTGAGTGTAGATCAAAGATACTTTTTCTTTATTTTTCCTGGGGATTTTGTCTGTCTTTTCTTTCACAGAATGACTTAAATGGAAATGTGTTTTACATGACTACACGTGCATAACCTGTATCAAATTGCTCGTCTTCTCAATTGGTGGTGGTTAGAAAGGAAGGGAGAGAATTTGGAACTCAATTTGAAATAAAAGAATGTTAAATTGTTTTTACATGTAATTGGTAAAAATAAAACGTTATGTAATATTTTTAAAAGAAAAAATGCATATTGATTAGGTAGGTGAAAGAGGGTGGCCAGGTTGTTGAGAGGACTTGAAATCATACAATTGCATCCTTGTAGTTTTTCACAGGAATGATATAGAATGACTGAGTCAATACACATCCAAACTCAAGCATTTATATGTAAATGCTGGAGATGATTTGGATTCTGAACACCAAGGATCTAATTTTTAGGCATTATTAATTCCATAATGATGGGAGTTGGCAAGTGTTCACACTTAAACCTGGGTTCCATCAACTTTGTTGCTGGCCGTATGTATTTCTGGGCTTTCTCCCAGGAACATAACTTTGGTCCATAAGCACTAAGTATGGTGCTTTTCTTCGTTACCTATTAAGTGAGAAATAAGAACATCAGAGCCAGCTGTCACATGTGCCTGCCAGTTCTGAGGGATGATATACAAAGGAGAAAGGAGAATTTATTGTGCTTAAGGAACTGAGTTAGAAGAACCAATTTAAGGGCAGATCACTTTATTTCGTATGATGAGCTCAGGCAAAATATTGACTCGGTTAGAAGTAGTGAATGAAAGCTGTAATGTAAATGTAAATCAAATCATCTGACCATAATTTAGAAGTAAAGTGGCATTTATGAATACTTCCTGATTCTTCAGGCTAAGAAATAAATTGTCTACTTAATTTAAGGCTTTGCATTTCACCTAAAAGTTAAAATAAAGCTACTCTTTCAGGAAAGACAGATAGGAGGCCTAGTGGATAGAGTACTCAATGTCAGGAAGACTCATACTCATGGATTCAAGTCCACACACTAGCTGTGTGACCCTGGGAAAGTCACTTAACCCTGTTTGCCTCAGTTTCTTCATCTGTACAATAAGCTGGAGAAGGAAATGGCAAACCACTCCAGTATCTTTGCCAAGAAAATCCCAAGTGGGGTCATGTAGAGTTGTGTGCAACTGAAATGCCACAGCAATAACAAATCTTTCAGGACAGTTTAAGAGCCCTGACCCTAGAATCTGAGGATCTGGGTTTAAATCTTAACTCTAATGCTAATTTTATTTGTGACCTTGGGCAAGTAATTTACTTTCCCTGCTTCTCAGTCATTTCATCTGGAGAATACTGAACTAGATGGATTCTTTTGGCCCTTCTGTCTTTAGCTCTACAGTTTTACCATTCTAACCTAATTTCTAATTTAACATCCGAGCCTCAATTAGTCAGTTGGACTAGATGGCCTGTGTTGTCCCCTGTAAAACTCTGTATAGCTCAATAATCTTATCACCCCAATCTAATTTCCAAATTAAGTTTCCGTCCAATGTATAGATAATGCATGGCTGTAATAAGGACTACATTTTGATCAACATATTAAATATTTCTGTAAGGAAAAACAGTCAGTTAAATATAACTGTTTACCACATGTGTTCTTTCTGTTTTCTCTTTTAAAAGGAATAGACCATGACTGGTCCATTTTAAAATTGCCATAGCACTTTCCTGATATAAAATACTACAGTGAAAAATAGTTTTGACTGACGTTCACACAGCCTAAACGTGACCCCATATATTTAGAAGTGATCACAACTTCATATTTGATTTGGTTTCATTAATAAAATGACTTAATCAGAGTCTGAAACAAGGATAAGCCAGTGAATGTTGCCCCATGTGTTAGAAGTGGGCATTTAAATGGGAATAATACTGGCAACATGTATTCAGACAATACCATGAACTCATAGACCTGGTGATGGATACCATATTGGCAACCATACACAAGCAGCCAAATGTCTTCATACAGTTCTGATTCCAGAGCTATACATTTTCTCATGAGGCAGCCTATCACCCTTAGCCAATTTTGGCTTTAAATTGCTCAAACCCTATTAAAACATTCATAAATAAGCTTTTTAACAAGAACTCACTGAAAATTGGCAAGAACTAAATCTAATTAGGGCAATCAGAGCCCCAGAACCATTTTCACGAACATTCTTGGACACCCCCAACGTACAGAGTTCTTTGCACTTGTGACAGCACTGAGAGTCAAGATGGTGGGGGCATTTCCAGCTTTTCTTCATGCATTGCTGATGGCTCAGTTCCAAGCTAAGGGAATACTTGAAACGCCGTCTCCTCTAGCAGCATGAAAACACTCTAGGAATTTGATGCTTTCCAGAATAATTTGTGGTTGTTATGCAAGCCTAGCCTTACAATCAAAGACACTTTATCAGTGTCTAACAAAAGAGATTGGACTTACTTGGGTTTTAAGTTGTCTAGAGAGAATTCTCAGTGGTGGATTTGTTGATGGTTTTAGTATAAATAGAATTCATGAATTTTTATTAGTCACCTAAGAAGAGTCTATTCATTTCAAGTTAGGTCCTGTTTAAGGGTCCACACACAACAATGCTTTTTTTTGTGAGTGGGAAAGTGTTTTTACTTGACTAGCAACTTGGTCATTTCACATTCTGACATCTTAGACAACCTGAAATTGAGAAAACTATCCAAACTCTTTTTCTATGGAGAGGGTCGCATTAACTTAAATATGAAAAGGCAAGGAAGACTCAGTGGCATTTTAGAATATTTTCCTTTGGAATGCCAAATCTTTTGCAAATTTTCCCACTGGTATTCAAGTAAGAAGTGAGGACTAACTGGAAAACAAATAAATGCCTGACCCAGGAATCTGAAGGTATGGCTTCTAATCCCAGCTCTACAACTTATTAGCTGTGGCACCTTGGACAAGTCATGGATCCCAAGTTTCCTTGTCCCTAAAATGATGGGGTTGGACTTGGTGATTTCTAAGATTCCTTTAAATTATAGAGCCTATGAGTCTCCCTTTCAATTTTGCATCAATTAGAACTTGAAATCAAGTTTTTTAATTTAGTTTTTAAAGTAATAGAATAGACTTGAAGGTGTGTTCTTTAAAAAAAAATGTTGCTAAATTGCTAGTCCTGTGGTCCTTGTTTATCTGTTCTCTAATTTTAGAGGTTGGCTCTGATTTAGTAACAACCCCCTTGAGGTTTTTCTTTTCCATTTACTTTGTCCCTTTAAGGTCAGAATACTGAGAGCTAAGATACAGGGTTAAAATGAAAATATTTGAAGCAGCCTCCATGTAGCCACATAAAATACTACTGTCTTCTCTATTGACTTATTTTTCACACCTCTTCCAAATATAAGTGTCATCAAAGCAACTCGACGTGGAGCTGTTTTTGAATGCCCAGTGTTGATCTCTAGATATTGAAAAACTAAAAAAAAAATAATGTTAACTGTCATGGGGATTACCTTGGATTGGTGTGTAAAGTTAGTACATAAGTTCTTTGAGGCCAAGGATTATTTGATTTTTGCTTGTATCCCCAGGGCCTTGAACATAGTAGGTGCTCAGTAAATGTTTGTCAAGTTAAATATATGTAACTTTATTGTAAATTAATGAGAGAATAACCCTATGGTAACTTTTGAATCACACCTCTATGGAAGATGAGATTCATTGAGATGTCTTCATTTACGTTGGAGCATGTTATCCCCAAGGCAGGTGATTGAAATGACATGATCTTGCAGAATTGAAAAACGCAAGTTAATTTGCTGTTGGAAAAGTTCTGTGCTATATAATGAGTCAATTGCACTGTCTTCAATGGATCAGGAGCAATGTTGTTGGGTAAATTCTTATTCTTTGATTATCTTGATTGAATCAGTATTTATTGAACACTAAATTATGGCTGGTGAAAAAGAACATGAGAAAGACCTTTTACTTTTCTTCTTGTATGTCTTCCTATTCTGTGGCTGTAGTGGAGCTGTGTGTTTACCTGCAAAAACACCCCTTCCACAAACACAAGTCTTAGCATCCTATGGCATGCTTTGTTTCCATTCCCATTCATAAAACCTCTGTAGGATATCCTTCTTCTGCTTCTCTTAATATTGTGGGAGTACCCAGATAGCACTGGGAGCTGTCCACCTCTTGTCTTTTTCTTGCTCCATGGCTGGAGCAAGTATTCCTTTTAAGTCAAACATGCCACCAGCATTGACTTTTATTCTGGTCCTTAAAATATATTTTATTAGATTGTAACTTTTGTTGCCCCATGATGTTTAGTCTTTAGCAATTTGAAGTTTGATTTGGCACCAGTAAGGCATGATCACTGTCCATCATATTTCAGTGTTATTGTCATTACCTTATGCCAATTAGTGTGGGCTCCTCTTTAGAAGTTGAACTTTGAAGATAATGTTGGAAAAGGAAGTGAAGTGGTTATGTGGATGAGAAATATAATAATAAAAGGGGAAGAGAAAGCTAGGTAGAACTTAGGAGGAAGGAAAAAAACCACTGGGGATCAAAGCAAAGGCATCATTCTTGACGGCATTCCAACCTTCAGTGTAAACATTGTCACAGAGGGGAAAGCTTTCCAATCAAAACCTTTTTGGCAAATGGTTTCAAATGATTAGGCTTTTTCATTCCATTTTAATCACTCCCCTCCAGGGTCCAAGTAAAGTTAGACTCAAAACTATGAAATACATGAAATAGAATGCTCATTCAGGAGGAAAGCAAATGGATTGTCTAGCAACAGATCACACAAAAACACAGATCTAGTGGCGAGAATCAAGTCTTAACTTAAAGTCTTATTTTTTTCCTTGGTTTTGCATCTAGTTAAGGGCGTACATTTCCTGTTTGGTCTCAGGGTGGGGAGTTTCCTATGAATGGATGCAGTGACTAGCTCACCTAAAAACATCATATGTGGAAAGGGAATAAATATAGAATGAGAAACCTGAGCTAAATGGTGTGCTGTCCTTGGAGTTTATTCCAGCACACTCTTCCATTTTACCAAGTTGTATTCCCAGGAGATGGTCTTTCTCTGTGATAATGTGTATGCTGAACAACAACAAATCACTGGTAGCTATCCCAGTGGCAGTCATAAGCATCAGATGCTGAAACCAACCATGGAGAAGTCCCTGTCTCTCTGGAGCAATCATTGCTTTTCTACACTAATACCTGGGCCTGGAAAAAAGACAGGGATGATTCATCTTCATAGCCATTTTCATCCCAGAGTGAGCCATGTCAAATAAAATCTTCTGGTAATAATGACTCACCATGTCAAGTAATATTTTTGAGGCACCTACATAGCTTTTGGAATCTGGAAGAAATCATTTACCAATAGTTCCCTAAGTTCCAGAGAATCATATGAAATCTTTTCCTTCTATAGAAAAATTTATTCTCCTTAAGGAATTGTGGGGTTAAACTGAATAACTGCACTTACATATGTTGTTAGATTTTGTAAAAGTTAACTTTAGTCACAACAGCATAGAATCATCTCCTTAGACTTATAGAAATGTTCGTAATGTTGTTATTAAATATTCTCAAATATAATTTTTCAATTTACAAAATAAAAATCACTCAGTATGAACATGTTACTTGGTATTTTCAAATCTAAAGGAAGATATTAATTCCTAAACAACATAAAACCATTCATAATATTTTTTTTGTTATGTTATAAATTGTGTCCATCTAAAGCCCTGATTATAAAGCAGGGCCAATTCATTCATTCACTGGTGTGGAATTAATTCACTGCTACAGCAACAGAATCCTAGTGACATTTTGTGCCACATCCTTTTGTCTAGTGAACAAATTAATGCATGATTTTGTTTTCTACAGGAAGACTGAAGATCTTAATAGCAAACCCTCCAAGGTCAAAATGAATACAGGTATGCTGTCTCTGTTAGTTTTAAAATCTTATCTAGTGAAAATCTTGACCCCAAATCATTATTTTTGCCTAATGTACTTTGATGCCACTTGATCTGCAGTAGATATGATGTTGAGACCCTGATTATTAGATAGTTTTTAGTCTAGATTCTTACGAGAGCCATCTATATTTGAATTCTCTGTTTTGTTACCTTTTCCTTTGTTCTCTGAATGCATTGTAAAACTCATTGGGATCTTAGACAAGGATAAAAACCACTTTAACTATGTGTGTATGTATTTATATATACCCATAGATTTAGGGCATCCCATAGGATGTCCCTTTGAAAATTACTCAAATTTAAAAGCAAGTACTTCCAATGGAGTCTCTTTTACATGCCCTCTATCCTAATATCGGTATAACATGGTATGACTATAAAATAATGGGATGAAGTTCCCATTTCTCACATCAAACCAGTTTCATTTCATTATAGTTACACCCATATAAATATTATATGCATGTATTTTTAGAGGAAAACTTTCTATGATGCATTCCAGGAGAATGTGGGGAAGAATGCTATACTGACCAATGAACTTCAGTAGAACTTCAGAACTCTCCACTGTATTGTGCATAAAGTCTTTCATTACCCAAGTGATATTTTGTATTATTGGGATGTATTACTTTGAACTTCCAATTTTCCTCCTTTTTTTTCTTGAAATGCTTGCAATCAGTTTCAGATGATTGAGAGCAGTTTTTTTCTCCTTGGTTATTTGGAAGCTTATTGGGCATAGAACCAGAATCTTAGATTGTTGGTTGCAAAGGTCCTCAGAGATCATCTAATCCAAAATCCTCAATTTACCACTGAGAAAACAGGCTTAAAGAAATGAAATGGCTTGGTTGTGATGACCACTGTATTGTGTGGAAAGTGGAACAGTAGAGGTTCAAACCTGGGTCTGCTGACCCCAGATCCCATATCCCTTCCAGTCTACCAAAAAGATTAACCCTCTCCAATCCAATCTCCTCTCCTCACCAACAGTATTGTTTCTCAATTTAATACCAAGAAAGAAGATGGAGGAGGACAGTGTAAGCCATGTTTTCAACTGAACTTTTTGTCATTTTTTTCCGTGTATGATTTTTCGTGCTGTTCCAGAAACTGACTTGGATTACGTGAATAAGTTATGAGTAATTTAGTTAAAGTTCATTCCCTCTAATTCCTAGGTTAATAGAGACCCAGTAGAGGCTAGCATTTGTCTTTGGGTAGATGCCTCTGATAAAATACCCCGAGCCCTAAGCAGCCACACAGAATACTAATGTAAATCAGGCTGATAGCGCGTAAGAGACCAACATACAGACGTGGAAGAGAGGAATGTGGATGGAGGTATAAAGGGCAGATTAGAGAGGTGGGCGAATTTGGGAATAAAGGAAAACATCATTAGGGATGACCCAAAAGAAAGAGAACAGGAGGGCTCACAATGAAATAGAGAAAGTTTTGTTTTCTTTTTAAGAATTTAGAAAAACCAAGTAGTGGGGATGTGGTACACAATGAGAGAAAATTCTTAGGAGAAAAGAAGGCATGCAAAACACTCATGGTGCAGCTCAGTTCCCTAACAACAAATAAAGATTTTCATATTTATTGTGCACCTACTATGGTCCTCTGAAAGACTCTGAAAGCCAGAAATTGATATGAATACGGCAAACATGCTGTTACCATCTCATGACATAATGCACGTCACAAATATTATCTGTGTGTACTTCAGGAGGAAGGAAGGAAACAAGGAAAGGAAACGGCTCTTATTAAGTCCATACTGTGTGCCAGGCATTGTGTTCAATCTCATTTATTTTTCACAAGAACCCTGAGGGGTAGATTATTCTCATCCTTATGCTATTATGCTGTTATGATCTTCATTTTAAATTTGAGGGAACTGAGGCACACAGAGATTAAGTGACTTGCTCAGGATACAGAATTAGCAAGTATTTGAGACCAGAATTCAGCTCAGGTCTTCTTGACTCTGTGACCAGAGCTTTGCCCAATGCTTCCTACTTTGATATTTCATGAATGCATGGTTTTGTTGATGGATGTTCTTCCTCTGTCAATACCTCTGTGCCTTTTAAGTCTATCTTTGTGAATTATTGTGCCCAGATTTCTTCCCTAAATCAATATTTTGTACTCAATCATCTGACAATGTACCTCTCCAAAGTTAGCTAAATTGTATGTATAACATATGTACCTAACTTTCATAGACATGTAATTTAGGGCCCTGCTCTTGCCAATACCCAAGTTGCTCCTTAATTAGGTTCTCAAGAATATACACTTATTTCTTGGATGCTAGGGTCTTATTATGGCACATGACTATATTATTTCCTGAACCTTTCTATGCATGTGACATAATTCTGAGAAGTGACTCCAATCCTAGGAAGAATCTCATTCTAATACTGTCATTTTATTTGCACGTTAATGGATGATAATAGACAATACTACACAGAAATTTGATTAATATGTTTTGAAATAATAATTATGAGCATTTGGTTGCATTTTTCAAACTGATGTAACAGAATTACTGGAAAAGCTTCATGCTCGTGAAAAAATAATGAATTCATCTATTCTGTAGGAAGATGGTATATAATTTGTTCCTAAGAACTCTATGGCTAAAGACTGATAATGATGAGCGTGATGAGGATGACAATGACAACATTAGTCCTTAGCAGCCTAAAGCTAGCCTTCAACATTGACTAGTTGACCCTTAGGGGAAGCCTTATACAATCAAAATATTTATTATTCAGGAATTCAAATATCTGGTGGGGTATGTTAAAAAAAAAAACAACACCTTCACAGACTTGTCTTCAAACAAGTACATGAACTGGTCGAGGGTCAGAAAAATCATTTATTTTTCTTTCTGCAATGTCTCAAAAATTAGGATTATTCCTCTAGCCGTGGTATCTCTAGTTTCTCTTCAAAGTGTGACCTGCTATTAGTTAAAGAGACCTCTGCTTGTGTAAAAAGAGAAGGACATAAATTATTCATGGTATGTGACTCACCCATAATGAGCCTTCTAGGACTAGAAAGAGATGGTATAAATTATGTAGCTCATTAGAGCAAAGACTAGGCTAGTTACCTAGTTTAAAGGTGAGGACCAGCAGCTGGCTTCTTTAGGGTAAGCTAATGCATGGGAGGCAGCATCTTCAGTCTTAAAAATGTCCTGAAAGGTTTTGATCTTACAGCTTAGGGAAGACAGAGAGGGATCAATTGACATATCTGTCATTCAAATCATCACATTTTTGGCTTCCAAAATGTCTCTCCCTTTTGTGTTAGGCCTTTGATTATAGAGACATGGGAAGAATGCTGAATAAAGTCTCCATTTTCTTTTATGTGACATTCTAACTCTATTTAGAGCTGTCTTGGATACAGAGAGTTCATCTTTTGTGACCCTAAATGTCACCATTCTAAAACCTTCTCTTCTCACTTCTCAGGATGTGTTTCCTCCAGGCTCAAATGAATTAAGAAAATAATGCATTTTCAGACAATTCTGCTTTCAGCTGCTTCTGCCCTACCTCCCTCCCCCATTCTCTACCATACCTATTTTTTTTAATTCTTCACAAATTTACCATCATTCCTCATTGCTGGTAGAAATCCATATATTCATCAGACTGGCTGGCTTTTTTTCCTTTTTTCTTTTTTTTTTTTTTTGGTCTTGTGATAATACTAAATCCTTTTTTTTTTTGTCCCCGGTAAAGTTACCTTTGTGCTTTCATTATTAGTTCTTAGGGATACACAGTGTATAAAGATGCATGTTTTATGTCATTATAGTGAAACCCTCTACAACATAATGCAAAGGAATGTGGGCAAGCAATTATATGTGAAGTAAAGTTACCTTCTTTGATAAATTTATCTTACCATTTTTGCTTCCCTCCCCATGATTTCCCATTAAATATTTTCCTTACTAATTTTTTTATTCTGAGTATCATGTGCACACACACACAAATGCTAAATAGAACATAAAAAGAAAATTAGATATAAAATTGTGAATCTATTACATATAACTTGCTTTATAAAAGGCGTTATTTTTATTTTAATAATTTATACTCTTTTAGCCTGGATCTGCATTTGAAGATTACTATTTTTTCATGTATATAGTAAGAATTAGTATATGCTAAGTATTATATACTATTATATGCCAAGTTTATACTAAGTATATATATATATATACTATATATACTAAGTATATACTATTATATACTAAGTATTAGAATATTATATACTATTATATGCTAAGTATTAGAATTGACAATAAGATCATTCCACTAATTTAAAGGTATCTTCTGATTGGCTCAGAAACCATGTTAATTAGTTAAACCATACCACAGATAATCTTCACTAATATTGATGCACAATAAACTATTTTTCAAGTGAATAATTAGCAAAATAATATTTTTATCCAAAGGAGGCATAGACTATGATTCAGAAAAGATTATGGTTACAAAACATTGGATAGTATAGTCCTCTTGGTCACTTTCAACATTTAACTGGGTTATTACCTCTTTTTGGTCACTTTCCTTTTTCTACAGTTCGTCATAAAGAGTTAAATTCTGGGGAACTGGCTTAACTATTTATTGCACATGCCTTTAGAAAGATCATTCCAAAGGCCAGAACTGAGAGGAATGTGGGAATGGAACAGGAATGAGTTCATAAATAGAATATTAACCTTCTGATACTTGGAGTATTTTTGCTTCTAGAATTATTCAGAGCACACTGGGATAGTTTTCTTAAGCTTGGCTTTATGTATTTCGTGACTATAAATTTAGGACTTATGATATGAATACTGTTCAGGAAGGAAAATATTCTCATAAAATGGAATGTGTTGATCTCAGGATGGTAGTTTATGTTTATGCTGATTTCACTCTGAACTGATGAAAAACTCATTCTTTCAACCTGTAACTATATATAACTGAGTGATAACTATGAGACGGCCCAAGATTTCCACAATGCTAGGCTTTCTTTTCTGTTTGTTTTGTTTAAAAAAATATTTTTGTTGGCTAGGCTCTCTTTATGAACCCTGTATGTACCTTATTTATAACTTCCATAATAGGTCACCCCTTTTGAATCAATAGTTATTTTTGACAAGTTCAGAAGTCATAAGAATAAAATGATTTTTTTAAAAACTGATTAAACCAATATGTTGCTACCCCTGCTCACAGGTTGACTATTTGATGATAATTAAAGTTTTACAATGTGAAAAGGTCTGGTACCTGTGTTTGCCATCTCTGAAAACAGTGACAGCATGTAAGAAAATATCAGGTATAAAATATTTTGGTTCTTTTATTGAGGCATTAACAAGTCTATAAAGCCCAGAGTTTTACCCAGAGAGAATTTTCAGATGTGCACAGGTGGTAAGAGCTTTCCCCATTTACTGCTTCTGAGAATGTCTGGCAGATTGCACTTGAAAAACACCCCCGTGTTGCATGTGCTCGCTTCTCTTGCCTCGGCTCCCCCCTATGTTATTTTGTGCTTTCAGATAGCGGCGGGTGTGTCCGCAAACGTGCTGCCATGTCTGTGACATTAACAGCTGTGAAGAGAGTTCAGAGTTCTCCCAACCTATTGACCGCAGGTATAACCCTATCACTAACTCACGTAATTCTACACTGCAATGGCTTTGTCTGACTTTTCTCTCTTTCTAGTATTATCCTGTTTGGTTGGACAGCGAGAAGCTTATAGCTTCCTAGTGCCCAGCCGAGCTCTAATTTTCCTAATCCTATGAATGGCATGCTCATCAGTTTTTATTATTCTAAAAATAAAGAGCCAAAGGGGTCTGTCCTCCTGGCAATAAAATTAGCCTGATGACATAGTATGTTATAATTATAAGAACCTCTGATGTCTCATGTGAAACACTAAAAAAAATTAATGCATGATCATTTTATTGCTGCTGCTGTATTGAGTGACCATAATGTGCTCATTATTATTTGAGTTTTCATATCATCTCAGAAACTTAAAATTCCATAGTATTTAGTTATAATGACTAATAGGTTCTATATTTTTCCAGCATTTTTAAATCACCTACTATGTGTCAGGTACCTACTGCTAAATTCTTTATAAATATTATTTCATTTGACCCTCAAAGTAACTCTAGTAGGTAAGTGTACAGTTGAGAAAACTGAAGCAGGCAGATATTGTGACTTGCTGAGGATCACACAGCTAATAAGTATTTGAGATAGAATTTGAACTTTAGTCTTCCTCACTCCAGGCTCCCAGCATTCTATATTTTTCCTACACGAGTTTTTTGTTTG
>CM053601.1:49240405-49276385 GCA_028646575.1 Pseudocheirus occidentalis
CTCTCTCCTCCCTCTCCCTCTCCCTCCTTTCTCTCCTCTCCTCTCTCTCTCTCTCTCTCTCTCTCTCTCTCCCTCCTCCCTCTCCTTCTCCCTCTCCCCCTCCCTCCCTCTACCTCATCTCTCTCTCCCTCTCTCCCTCTCCCTCTCTTTTCTGATGGTGGGAGGGATGGTTTGAGGGGAGAGCTGGTAAAAACTGAGGAAGTCTATGGTTCACACTGTACCTGTCACAGTGTTTTACATTTGGAAGTCACTCAATAAATGTGTAGGTTGGTTGAATGATTGTTCTAACTCCCAGAACAGTCTCCAGGAATGTCCTGACTTTGCACCCACTGACAACACACATTTCTTCCCAGCCTCTTTGGCTTAGGGCAAAGGGCAGTGCCATCATGACCTTGCTGTTGCTAGGGAGTTGGCCACAACTATGCTGGAAGTGAATTTATTAGCATATCTAAGAAGTTTGTTTTCCTCTTAGGGGTGCCCATGTATTAAAGTCACAAAAGTAAATGGAGAAAAAGAAAGAAAGAAAGAAAGAAAGAAAGAAGAAAGAAAGAAAGGAGGGAGGAAGGAAGAGAAAGAAAGAGAGATATAGATATAGATGATATTTAAAGACCAGTAATTTCCAAGTAAAAAAATTTACAAGATTTTGGTGTTTTTTTCCAAAAGATCTCAATGGCTCTGTCAAAATTCATTTATGTTAATAACTTGAAGTTAGTGAGGGTAAAAATGAAGGATTTCTAATGATTTTTGTTCTTGGGCACTCGAGGGTCACTCACATTGGGGTCTCATTTAAGTGAACATGAATTAGGTATTATCAAATGTTACTATCAAAAAGCTATTATCAAAAGGCATGTCACCAAGGTTTACCAGGTATGGTAAGAATAAGTCTTAGTAATGGTACCAAAAAAATTCTAGTTATAGATTTTTTGGGTTGTTATTTGCTCAATATCCATGTGGAATTCTTAAGAAATTTCTTTGACCTGATATTTTAATGCGAAATTAATGGTATTAGTTTCTTTTTTTTATCATTTAACATTGTAGTAAGAAAAAATTTGTTTTCAAGTGCCATCACAAATGGCTTTTATCTAAGTATTAGACTTTTGCTATAAATCAACTTAGGCAGTTTTTCATGAAACTAAGGCACTAGGTGGAGTTTCTAGAGTTTTTTTGGTCACATTTGCTTAAGGATGAAAAATGAAAGTTACCCATAAGCCATCAGGTAAGTTCCTCCCTAGAATAGTTCAGTTTTCTTTAAAAAGCCTTTGGTTGAAAGTGAATGAGGTCCCTCTGGGAAATTCAGCTCAGCTCACACAGAACTTTCTGCCATGAGTTAGAACCATAATGGTGCCTAATGTAACAGGGTTGCTTGCCCTTAGCCCTTTTAAGTTCTTTGAAATGCTATGGGAAGCGCAGGTAGACAGTCAGAGCCCCCTTACCTTATGTTCCTGTTTAATGCCATGAACTTGTATTTTCTTGGCATATTGCTTTGTACCACAATTTTTCTTGCTGGAAATGTTTTTGAAATTTTTTGTTTTGGGGGAAAGGAATAGAATTATTTTCCTCCTGCTTAAAATTTTAAAGGTTTGATTAGATAAAAATTAAACAGATTGGAGCATCTCAAAGGAATTGTAGGTTTCTAACTTCTAACCTTCACAGAACAAATCCCTTTAATAAAAGGATTTGTTCTGTAAAACTTGGATGCACTCAAAAGGCCAAGGATGTAGAAGGACAGAGGAGGCCTTGAGGCCATAGGTTCCCCACCCCTGATCTAATCTACCCCATTATCAACACACAAATCATAGCATATAGGACTGAAAATCAAGTCAGTTAGCAAATATTTTTAGGTCCTTACTACATGCCAGGCATTTTGTTATGTACTGGAAATACATATAAAAAGAATGAAACAACTCATATGTGCAAGGATCTTACAGTCGAATAGAGACAAGAACACACAAAAATATATGCCACCTAAACAAATTTTATGTACACACAGGAATATACACCAAGCAGTTAAATGCGAGGTACTTGGAGAGGGAGGGTGCTAGCAGTTGAGAGAATCAGGAAAGAACTGTGATTGATTAAATTATTATATTAAATTATATGTATATATAATTATATACATGATTAGATATATATAATTATATATAATATATTATGTATAATTATTATAAATAACAATTATATAAATAATTTAATTATTAAATTAAATTAGTGATTGATTAAATCATTTAGTCCAGCCTGCCATTTTCCAGATGAAGTAACTAGCATCTAAAGGAGTGAAGTGACTTAGCAAGGTGACTGATGTGTGATGAGGAGAAAAACCAAGACCAGGTCTTCCACATATTATGACTCTATGTCCAAATTCCCTTCCGTTCATACTGACCATCAGTGGTCGTGAAGCTTCTCCTGAAACACTTCCACTCTCTGTTGTTTTCTTATGCCAACAAGCATTAATTAGGCACCTACCATGTACTAGACATTGTTCTAGGTCCATGTTCTTGCCAGGAGAGTCATCCCTAATTTATAGGTTTCGTCACTCACCTCTCCATTTATTAAGCCCATTATATATTCCACTTTACTAAGTGCCAGACTAGTCCAAGTATAGGTACACAGAAACACATACATTTATGTAGCAACATAAACAATTCAACAAATATTTATTAGTCTCCTATTCTACCATCTCCAAATCTATCTGCCCATGACTACAGCCAAGATGCTGAGGCTATGATGCTAATATAGCCAAAGTCCTAGGAACTTTAGCATCTGATAACAGGAAAATTATGTACTACTGTTGTGGTATCTAGACAGAGAGAGCAGTGACTCCAGACATCCTGGCTTAAGATACAGGGAGATGATGAGCGTAGTCTCAGCCAAAAAAGCCTTCCTGTGTGGCTATGAATTGCAGTTGCCATATTTGATTCACCAGGGTGCTAAGGTTTTCCTTCTGTATGTATGACTCTGTGTCATTTGCTCATGAAGATTTCTTAGAAAATCTGACCTGCTGAGGATTATTAATGTTCCTTCATCGTCTGGCATTCCTCCTCTGCTTTCTAATGCCTTTAGGGTGTTTTTAAACTTTCTTGTAGAACCCCACTGTGTGGGGTTTCTAGCGTGGAGGGATTGCTAAGGTTAGTCAAGGAGTGATCACATTGCCAGGTAAGTCGTTGGCAGGTCCTTGACTTGGGAGAAGATTAGTTCGCAGCCTTAGATTTCTGCCTAAATTATAAAATTCTGACCTCTCACCCTAGAGAGCGCTATATCGGAGAGAGACATCAGCTGTCACAATCTAATTGAAAGATCAGAAGATTTAGAGCTAGAAAGGTCTCTGTGTCTCTAGGTTTTATTTCACAGGCACAGAAGAAACTTGGCTCCCTAAGTGAGTTGATGAATCACTCTCAGGGAAATTTTTTTTTAGTATTTTTCTTATTCCTTAATAAAACTGAAACTCTGAAGAGTATGATTTATGATTTCATCAGTGTGAGTATACTAACAAAGACCTCAAGCCCTTTAAACCTCATTCCAGAGGTGGAGAACCTGGGCTCTCAAGGCTGCATGTGGCCCTCGAGGTTCTCAAGTGTGGCCCTTTGATGGAATCCAGACGTCTTTGTTTTGTTCTGTGAAGTTTGGATTCGATCAAAGGGTCGCACTTGAGAACCTAGAGAGCCACTCATGGCCTTGGTGCCACAGGTTCCCCACCCCTGCCTCATCCTATACTGTTCTCATCCATTTCTTTCATAATAGCTAGCATTTACATAGCCCTTTGAAAGGGTTGGCAAAAACATCTTAGAAATATCTCCTTTTATCCTCACCCTCCTGGAAGGTAGGTGATATTATTATCCCCATTTAACAGATGAGGAAACTGAGTCTGGCTGGTTAATAACAATAATGGCTAGAATTTGTATACTCGCTTTAAGGTTTGCAAAGCACTTTAAAAATATTATTTTATTTAAGAATGACTCACCTAGCAAGTGTCTGAGGCTGGATTTTTTTGACTCTGTCTCCTGTGCCCCATAACAACCTGTACTCAAAAAGATCTACTTACCCATGTACTTAATATGCTAGAAGCCTTTCTTTTGTTCCCTTGATCTTAGTTGATATCTGTAGATAACCTAATTGAAGAATAAACCCAGAATGCAACAGAACAGAAACAGCAACTACTGGATCTGGACAGAAAATTGACAGATTTGGAAGAGAAAGTGAGAAATGCAAATACTATTTGGGATCCCCCAAGTGCAATACAATAAAATAATCACCTGAGTGTTGGTGCCACCCTTGTTTTTCTCAAGAAAATAATAGTGGAGAAAATAAATGGTTATCTGGTTTAGTCTTATGGACAGTGAGGTTCTTCTCCTTGATGCAGGAGATTTGGGTCCCCTTAGGATGGGTCCACCCGACCAAGGGTCTGCCCTATGGGCTGCCTCCATGCTGATATCACCATAAAAGCCAGATCTCATTAGAACAAATTCCAAAGGGTGGTCCAGATGATTACACTGAATCACACATTGCGAGAAATATGTATATCATCATCTGGACTTAAAATCCTGTTGCTGTTCAGAGGGTTTGTTGTGGCATTATATATTGTAATGGGGATTGACCTACATCATCAGGAGAGAATTAGGCAAACTTGAGTTTGAATCTTGGCTCTGTCACTTAGTACCTACCTATGTGCAATGGGCCAAATGACTCTACTCAAGAACTCAATGTCCTTGTTTTATAAAATGAGGGAGTTACACTAGGTACCTTCTAGGATCTCCTAAACCAGTGGTTCTCAACCTTCCTAATGCCTAATTCCTAATACTCATATGTGGGTGTATCTGCATGTGGGTGGACCTGCCTGGAGAGGGATAGAGGAGTGGTGTCTCGGTTCCCAAGACCATCAGAAATATGTTTTCCAATGGTATTAGGTGACCCCTTTGACCCCTGCGAAAGGGTCGTTTGACCCCCCAAAGGGGTTGCAACCCACAGTTTGAGAACCACTGTCCTAAGTGATCAAAATTTTATCCTATGATCCCATTCTCTACAAGGGCCAGAATTTACTCCATATTTATGGGTATGGGAACTGCAAAGGCTTTGATCCTCAAGTATGCATTAGCAGGATATTTTTTTTTAACTGAGTTAAGCTTTTCTCTGCTGCTGATATCCATTTTAGCATCCATCTCTGACCCCTGACTTCTGGTCTCATATTTAACTGAGTTTGAGATTTCAGATTTTTCTGTTTGACCCAGTCTTGGAAGTTTGCTTATGCTGGTAAATGTTGAAGTGAAGAAGTCATTCACTTCTAACTCATTACAGTTATAATTTCCATTTTGTTGAGACATTTTTTTTCTCCTGTCAGCAATGCATATACATCATGGAGAATGTCAGCCCCTTAAGGGGCAATGAGGTGGCACAGTGCATAGAGAGCTGGGCCTGCAGTCAGAAAGACTCATCTTTCTGAGTTCAAATCCAACCTCAGTCACTTACTAGTGGTGTGATCCTGGTCAACTTCACCCTCTTTTCCTCAATTTCCTTATCTGCAAAATGAGCTTGAGAAGAAAATGGCAAACTATTGCAGTATCTCTACCAAGAAAACTCCAAATGGGGTCACATAGAGTCAGATGACAAAACAATAACAAAGGCAGGGACTATTCATCAAGGCAAAAGTCCTGGTAGCTGAAGCATACTACCCAGCAAACAGTAGGTGCTTAATAAATGCATATTGGAATAAATTCTGACAATATCCATTTAGATTAAATTAGCAACTGATAATAACAGATGACTTTATAACCTTTCATTTCCAAACCTTTTAGTCAGTTGCATGTAAATGTACTATATGCTGGCATGTACACTATCAATAGTTTTCTGACCCTCTTAATTATTTGGGCACCCATTTATTGGGAAAAATTTTTGCCCTGAAATTCAGCCAATGTACTTTTCTATTCTTCTATATATCTCTCAAATGCATTTATTTCCTACATTTCAGGATACCTTTAATATAAGCATCAGCTGGAAAATAATCCTTAATATTCACCCACCCCCACATAGAACCAGTTACGAGCAAGATTCTAATAATTGTCCTAGCCAAATACAACATAGGTCTCTGTAGAGTGTAATTCAGCTGAATTATTAAAAATAAATTAGAGGTATATGTGAACACCAGAAGATAATGTTTAAATAAGCTTCCAATAAGATTACTAATGTACATTTTGTAGACTCTTCTCTCTGTACATTATCAACAGAAATTTACTAGAAATGAAGACTTTCTGCAGTCTTTTAGCAGTAAGGAAATGAAATAAAATGAGACTAACATCTTCTAGGAAGCCTCTTTATGAGATTACCTAATGTACTCTTAGAAGTTCCTCTGTATTATGATGCGAAATTACGTTTAAGTGACAGTAAAAAGGAAGACTAAAGCCCAATTTTATGAAATAAAAACATAATGTAGCAACACATCCATATTTTCTAAATATAAAAATTAAAATATAGTCCATCCTCCCACCCAAGAAAAAGTGGTAAAAGAATGGTGGTGATGAATGATCAGATGGTCTGGCTCGTTATTAGCCAAATATTTCATTGCCTTTCACCCAAATTCTTGTAGATTTTTCACTAAATATTTTAAACTCATTTAGTTAGTTTGGTCAGTAATAGGATTAAATATTAATTGATTTCAAGATTACTGAGAAAATGACTTAATTTAATTAGTATAATTAAGTATAATTATTAAGTATAATTAAGCATAAGTATAATTAAGAAATTGTGCTAGAAGTGGAAATGAATGTATGAAATATGATTAGACCCTATAATGTTACATTCTGACTAGCTTTTTAATCATCAGAATATTGTTTGCAATGAAATCATATCATTTTATTAAATCCTTTCATTGAGTTCTTCACTTAATTTGTGCTGGTATTAATATAGACATTCATTTTCTTTTAGGACGTGATTCTCAGTCTCCAGATTCAGGTAAAAGACAAAACCATTTCGCATATATTCATCTTGTAATTATTTTGACTTTGTTTTTATTTAAAGCTCATATTGTTGGTTTAAATCGGACTTTTGACTTCATGTACTTTTATAATTCCATTAAATGTGAAAATTGAATTACCAGGATAATTTCATTAATGAATTCTAAAGAAAGTAAACCTGGGTGTCTCTGTATCAGAGATGTTGTGTTTGCTTTTTCTTTCTTGAAGCCTGGAGATCTTACGATGAGCGATCTCGAGAGACGCTGAATGGAGATGCTACTCATTCATCTCTTGCAGCAAAAGGCTTTAGGAGTGTTCGTCCAAATCTACAAGACAAAAAATCACCAGTTCAGGTAAGATTGCTTCCTCAAGTCTCTCATGTTTTAAAATGCAGGCGTTTCAAAACTTTCAACTTTTTAGCGCTAGCACTACAGAATTTAAGAATTGTACCATTTAAAATCTTATTTTTGTTATTAAAAAAACATTCAACTTTATGATGCTCCAATTCAGTTGGCTTTAGTCATCTATTTCCTGGTAATACCTACACCTCTGAATGTGTGTTATTTTTGCTTATTTTCATTTCAGATTTATTCTCTGCCTACAAGGCATGAAATGAAGCATTTTTCTAATAATTCACCCCCAAAATTAATAAGATATTCATGGCATTTAAAAATAAATAAATTTCAAAGAATCCCAAAGCCTCAAGTATGAGAATGGATCATCTATTAAAAATATATAATAAATTCAAGTGTTTATTAGTTTACATGAGGGAAAAGTCTTAGTGAATCTGTAATATGTTAGTATATGTGTGTGTGAGAGTATAATTTTGACAATTGGTGATGCCTGATACCATGGTGATAGAAAATATATACATTTGATTTATTTTTCCAGAATGTTTCCATCCTCAAAGTTCACAATCTGTGGGTTCCTTTTAATGTTTGAGTCTTTAAAATGCCATTCAGTTTGGGATTTGTTTTTATTTTTAGTATTTTTTAAGAGCTACGCTGTTTCTCTGTAGATGGGTGTAGGCAGCATTTTTTATGATGCTGTTCTTTGGGTACCAAGTATGAACATATTTTAAAGTGAACTAAGGTAATGCTTCGCTCTTGTTTATAAATGCAGGCAGCAGTGTCCTAAGCATCAGAGTTATAAACAGGAGTGATGTGCCAATTTCTTTGTTTAAAGTATGAGCTTTACAAGGGTTACTTTGCTAGCTAACATTGCCTTTCTCTCTTTTTCCTTTCCTGTTATTTTGTTCTCGGGATGATTTTGTCAAACAAGGCGCCCCTACCACCTCCTAGAAGAGATAGTTTTGTTAGCCCCTCAGTAACTGATCACAGAGAGGGCAGTGTTTTGGAGCCATCCATAACCAAGGAGCAAATACCCTCAAATACAGTTTACTTTACTAACGAGGACGCTATCCAGAGGGCTATGTGTTCTAACAAGGAAAGTAGCCACACCATTATGTATTCTGAGGAATCTAACACAACTGTGACCTATACACAAAAAATCACTAATCCGCTGAGTCCAGTTCCCAACACAGGCTCCCAACAGCCAGCAGCTGACAGTAGGACCCTACTTCAACAGGATTACACACAGGATTCTCAGCTACGGAGAATTTCTACACTGACATTAACCCCTAACCAAGATCAATCAAATAACATTCCTCTGTGGCCCCAGCCCATTGAGGCACTGGGGTTTTCCCAAAGGCCTTTCTCACCCACCTGTAACCCTGCACCTGAGGTACACACGGCATCTCTTTCCATTCAGATAGCTCCCCCCCATGACTATAAAGCAGGACAGCAGTTAGAAAGCCACAGACGAGGACCTGTGTTTTCTCCAGACACTGCCAAGGCACCCCGACAGGAACTGGGACCCAACTCTTCCTTTGCTGCTTCTGAACAGTCCCCAGGGAGCCATCTGGTATATTCATTCCCCTGTTTGATTTCAGAACTGTGTTGAGCCTGGTTAACCTTTCTGTCACTGCTCTTACTCACACAACCCAACGTGAAAGCTTTTCTAGAATGGCGAAGTTGGAAGGGAAAGGAAGGAGAGGCCATCCATCTTTCACTTCAGACTAAGTTTATTTCTATATCTGAGGGTGCTTTTTTTTCCCATTTCACCATCTATAAACTATTCACCCCGGAAGCTTTTTTTCCCCCAGATCTCTTTGTTTTTCTGATATTTGTGGCCAAACAATAATGAAGTCATTGCTTTATAGGTCTGGAGCTAGAAGAGACTGTAGAGGTCATTGAGGACAATCCTCCCATTTTACAGATGAGGAAGCTGAGGCTTATGGAGGTTAAATGACTTTCCCAAGGTCACACAGTAAGCAGCAGGGCCAGAATTTGAACCCATGCCCTCTGACTCTTTCTAATGTACATTAAATGCCAATTATAAGTAAAGAAGTTATAAATTACTTCGGTCAGTATCCAAAGCAACTTCTGTTTTTTTCTGTTCACATATCATAAAGACTTAAGAAAATGGAAATTCACATTTATTTTGGGGGGAGAAAGAAGATTTGGATCTTTTCTATTGGGGGCCTTTTGATACTCAGAAACCTCAACAAATTAAAACTAGTTTAATTAATATAAAGTCTAGATGACCACAATGTGTTGCAGAGGGATTATTTTAAAGATATACGTTGGAGTAGATGGACTTTCGGGCCCTTCCAACTCTGAGATTCTATAACTCTATAAAACATTATGATTCGATTTATTCATTCAACAACATTTAAGAAACATTTATCAAGTGCCTACTGTATACAGAACTCCGTGTTGGGTGGCGATACAAAGTTTACATGGGAGCTTATACATTTGGAAGCTAGTATATGGTCATAACAGAACGAATTATATAACTGACATTACATGATGAGGTCATTGAAGAGATTTAGAATAAAATGTGAAATGAAAGCCAAAGGAGAAGTCCTTAAGTGATAGGAGCTAGGAAATCTGGAAAGGCTTTAATGGATGTTGGACAAAGAGAAGAAGGGAGAACTTTCCAGACACAGGGGAAATCATGGACCAAAGTGCAGATGGGGAAAAGAGCAAGACATTTTCAACAAAGAAATATTCCAATTAGGGTGGAGTATAAAATATATGGTGAGGAATAATACAAAAGGAAATAGGACAGGAAAGGTACAGTAGAGATACCTGCAAACTGCTCTTACAGTATTAACCTACATTACATTATTAAGTGTATTATTCTATGGAGAAAAAAAGATAGGGAACATCTTTTTTTCCCCCTTTTCTTCTATATAGTGCTAAAATGATCATAGAATGGGATATGCATGTGTGTGTGTGCATATGCTTTAAAGATATATTTGCCTATTGTTTCATCAAAAATTATTTTAAAATCCAAGGATGATCATAGAGTAGGTGACATATATATGCTTTTAATAATATAGTTGAGTTATTTTAAAGAGGAGTTTAAAAATTCTAAGATGAAAGAGAAAGATATTTATATTATAATGGTCCAGGGTATGAGCAACTAGGTGGTATAGTGAAAGCGCTTTGGACCTAGATTCAGGAAGACTTATCTTCCTGAGTTCAAATCTGTCCTCGGACGCGTACAAGCTGTTTGAGTCTGGGAAAGTCACTTTACCCAGTTTGCTTCAGTTTGCTCATCTGTAAATGAAATGGCAAATCACTCTAGTATCTTTCCCAAGAAAACTCCAAATATGGTCGCTATGAGTTGAACGTGACAGAAAAATGACAGAACAGCAGTAAGCCAGTGTAGTGGTAGACCCCCGTATTCCTAGTTACAGGTGGAGACTGAGACTGGTGAATCACTTGAGTTGGACAATTCCAGGCTGCACTAGGACTAAGGTGATTGAGTGTCCACACTAAGTCTGGCACCAATATGGTGAACCCCCAAAGAGATGGGGCCATAAGGATGTCTAAGGACTCAGACTGGAAATATAGAGGTGAAAGGTTCCTTGCCAGTTACTATTGCGATTAGGTTAGTGAGAATCAGATGATATTTGTGAAGCCCTTAGCCCAACGCCAGCTATAAAAATGCTCGTTCCCTTTCCCCCTTCCCCTTTGTAAGTGTTCACTGCACTTCCAGCCTATCCTAAATAGGGAAACTCTGTCTCTAAACAAAAACAGAAAGTTTTCATATGAAAAGACATTACCATAAACAACAAACATTTTCAGGGTGGCTAGGTGGTGCAGTGAATAGAGTACTGGCCCTGGATTCAGGAGGACCTGAGTTCATATCTGGCCTCAGACACTTTACACACACACACACACACACACACACACACACACCCCACACCCCACACCCCCCCCAAAAATACCTACCCGTGTGACCTTGGGCAAGTCACTTAACCCTAATTGTCCTCCAAAAAGCAAAAACTAAACAAAACATTTTCTGCATCCTACATGGTGATTGGAAGCAGAACTCTTCTCATATACTTGCTTGGCCTGATAGATGACATATATTGACAATATATGACGATGACAATGGAGAACAATTGATGATAACGATATTTTAAATTCATGTAGTAACTTTATATTTTGCAAGATGTTTTAACAATAACAATAATAATAATAGTAATCAATTATGTTATTATTATTCTGATATTTTAAAATAATTGTATATCATTGTGGTAATTATATATCATAATACATTATTATAACCATTATATTATATTGACATTTATGTAATGAGCAAAAGTGTATGGAGCACTTTACATACCATTACTTCATTTAATACTTCTGTACAACTCTGTAAGGTAAGCACAGTTATCCTGATAAGTCCAGGGAGACATTGAAACTCAGAAACATTAAGTGGTGCAGATTCTAAGTGTCAGAAATGAGATTCGAACCCAGGCCTTGTGGACTCCCAAGTCCAGCACTCAATCCATGCTGCCTTATCTACTCATCTGACCCTCACAGTCCTGCTGTGAGATAGGATAGGCAGCTGTTACAGAGTTCTTATTCTGTAGATGAGTATCCAGAAGGATTATATAACGTGCCCAGGATCACCCAGTTTTTAAGTGACTAAGCCAGGCCTTCAAGCAGCATCTTCTGTCCAGTGCTCTTTACACATCACATGCCTTTCTTTGTGATGTGAAGGCCTCTCCTCAGATGCCATAGTACCTGAAATCTCTATCAATGGAGTTCTCTGATGCTCACCATTTTTTTTAAGTTAGGACACTGCTTCTATCAGGCTCCTATTAAATGGTAGAAGTAACATATTCAGCCACTCACATCTCAGAATGAACCAAATTAGGCAGCAGAGAGCAGGGGTGTGACAATTGGAAATAGAACAGGAATGGGGGGGGTGCTAGTGGGGATCAAGAATTTGGCCTGCCTTCAGGACAAAGTGCAGAAGTCAGCAGGGATAACTCTGGTCATTTTTGTCTTCCAAGATAAATCTGTTATATGTGAGAATCTAATTACATCTGAAAGTTTTTCTTTAAAATTTTCTTTGGTGTTATTGGTGGTACTGAGACCACCCAGTAGGCACACTGCTTAACCCTGAACAAATGTCTGAAGAAGCAATTCTCAGTCAAAATTCCCAGAGGAAATGGTTTCTATTTCTATTATTCAGAAGGATTAAGCATTCAACAAGAGAGGGGAAACATATGATCAGAACTGTCAGGTTACATCTCTAAACCATTTCTCATAGGGATAAGATTCACAAAAGTCACTTTAATCTTTTACACTCGCTTTCGCCAGAAATCTTAGCGAAGGTTAAAAGCCGGAACTAACCTTGATGACCAAGTTGGAGAAGATTAAGGAAAACTTATGAATTAGCCTTTCTAAAACTGTGAAGATATTCACTCCTCCAAGTTGAGAAATATACTGGGATCCCAGGAGCTTCTTAACAATCTTAAATTTTTATTAGAGTCTGGGCATTACTTTAAATGAGTCAAGAAAATAGTTTAAATAACAACTCTAAATTCTAGTCCTGTTTCTTGAAGTCAAACTCTACTTTTACAAGCTCCTTGTCTTTTAATTTACCCTCCCAAAGTTCTGAAAAAAGAGAGATTATAAAGATTACTGTCTTTTTGGAACCACATGAACAAATGTCCACCAGTGTTTCCAGTGTTAAGTTGTTCCTAATGCCAAGTGCTTGAAGGTTTTAGCAGAACCCTGGTAACCAGAACCAAACCCCGGATCCCAAAGAGGCAGATTCTTCTGCTGCACCTAAAAAAAATGAACATTATATTCCACGAAGGCAAAACTCATCTTTTTCAATTATTATGGAAAACTAAATTCCATCTGGGGCCAATAACTCACAGTCACAGCTGCTCTTCACATCTGTAGGAACTCAAGTGGGGGATTTATCTCACACGTTGAAAGTGAGTAAGTAATAACCGGGTTGTCAGCATCTGGACAGTGGTCCAGCAATGATAGAACAGCACATCTGCATTTTTTTCTGAACTGACTCCACTATCATAGCATTGACACTAAGCATGCTGGGAGGTAGTGAGAGGGGAACAGGAAAGGAGAGGTGGTGTTATTCCCCATGTAGAGCTCCCTTTGGGATATCATCCCACTTTAACATGGAGGAGGAGAAGAATATTATTCATGTTTTTAGGGCATCAGACCATCTGGGTTACAGAACTGCTGTTCATTGGAAGAGCCTATGTAATGATCTCTCTGAGACAGACAGTGTTCCAAATAATAAACTTTCTTGCCTCCCTCCAGAAACTATAACCATATACCTCAAATATCCCAGCTCTAATTCTTAAGTACTATAAAATATATCAAATATCAATGACTATATTTGAGTATCCCAAATATTTACCTATTCTTTTAATAAAGAATATATAATATAGTATTTCTCTCTCTCTATATATATATATATAAAATACATATTTCTGTATACAGTTAATTCTTTTTTTCTATTCCTTCATTTAACAAATATTTATCATAGTTAACTGTTACCACCCAGGAAGACACAATTAGGCCACTTATTCAGGAAAATTGGATCCTACAGCGTATCAGTAACTACTTATCTTTTAGCTCACACAGAGAAATGACAGAAATCATGAGAAAATGGTGATGAATGGAGGCAAAGAATGGGAAACAAATAGTGTGACTCTTCATTATGACAGTCCTTTCAGAAGTTTTCCTTTTGCATGCAAACGTTTGCTTGCCCTTTCTTTGCCCAGATGGGAATCTGTTAGAGTAATTAGATAATAATCTATTTAGGCCTGCCTTTTAAGGTTGGGAAAAGAAGTCTAGCATTAACAAAAAATTTGTCCAGGATCCTGAATTCTAGGCTTCATGTTGCTACTATTACTTGTATTTCAGATAACCCATTCTGACTTTAGTTTCCACATCTATAAATGAAATGGTTAAATTAGATGGTCTCAAGAGTTGATTTCAAAGAGCCCTTTCACCAAAAAATGTCTATGATTCAGTGAGTTCTGGTTCATAAGACATAGGTTTGTAAATGGAGAACATTTTAGACATGCATATTCTATTCTTTAAGATCTCTTTCTACAAGAAATGATCATCTCCCATACTTCATGTCAAAGTTTGCTCAGGACACAGCAGCAATGTAGGAATTGGGTCCACAACAGAAAGAGGTGTGGTGATTCCAGCAAAAGGTGATGGACACAGCCCACAAGGAGGAGGTCTGACTGCTGCTTATTCGTTCCTTGGTTCATTTTTTGACCTTCATTGTCAAAGAGGACCATAACATCAGGAAGATGATGTCACTACTTGAAAGTAAATTGTATTTAAATGAGGAGGACTGGGCAAAGTCACCAGCCTCACTTTCTCCTCTGGAGCCATCTGGGTCCAGTGGTGAGATATAAATTAGGATGACTGGAGATGGCCCTGGATGCAGTGGGAGACCTTGACCTTTTTAAGCTAAGTTCTTGTCTTTCCCAGGTCTCAGTTTGACTGAGGCAACACCCATTCAGTGATTAAGGCTAGGTAAGAAATGAGGCCACAAATGGCCTCTTTTATCTAGTCATAAAAAATGGAAAACAATACAAAAAATGAACAAAATGAGTCTGGGAGGGGAAGCCCCTCAGGGTTTCTGAGTGCTGCTATAGATGCCTGCAATACAATCGATCATTTTTGAACATACCCAAGTCTGACCAGATCAGAACATCTGTCTCTCAGTATTCAGTCCTGGATATGGCGTTTCCTTTTCCTTCATTGCAGTCTGAGGCCCTTCACCACATGCATGAAGACAGATGAAGTCAGGTGAATAGAGGCAACAGTGATGAGTATCAGCAATTCAGCCAATGGTACAGAAACTGGAGCTGAAATTGACTTTGTGTTGTCTTCTGTGATGGCGAAGCCTGATCAGACTGGCTCAGCTCTTTTAAGAGAAAAGGGAATGGGAGAGAAGGAAAAGAGAGTGGGAAGAGAGGGGAGAGAGAGACAGACAGAGACAGAGAGAAATGGATGGGGGAGAAAGGGGAAAAAGAAGGAAGAGAAAGAGAGAGGAAGAAGGGAAGGAAGAAATTGGAGCTGGCTTAGGACGCAACCACAGTGCCACTCAAAATCATGGAAATCCTGCCAGTGAGGTGGTCCAAGCTAACAAATGGAATGTTCAACCTGTGGCCCAGTATTATCCCTACTAAAGACCCAATTCCTACAGGGCAAAACAGGTCCTAAGAGGGATTGATGTTAAAATAGAAGGTCTGCTGAGACCAACTGTGCCTGCAATGTAGACAACAGGAGAAAGGAAGGATACATAGTCACATAAATAGTACAAATAGATCCTGAAAGCAGATCCACCATATTGTCACCTTGATGACCCATGAACCTTCTCAGTATGAGTCTCAGCTCTTCCTATTTGAGATTGTAATCCACCCTTCCTTCCCCACCAGGAACCTGCCTTCAGCATTCTTCCTTCCATGATTTGCCCTCAGGAGTTTCACTCCCCCAGAGGGGCTTTACCTTGACCATTCAGCAAATTCAGAGTAAAAGCAGTGATGTCTAGAGAAAATAATTATAATTATAAACAACTGGAAGAAGCAACAGTGTGGCTGAACATTTATTATTTTATGTTTCCAATTTAGTTTATAAAAAGGCTACCCCAAGGGAGATTTATTGGAATATTAATCTGTTTGGCTCTGTTTCAAACCATAGGTGTCCTTTCCCTGTGCATAAAATGTTGTTAGAGCCCCCCAGGGCATTCATGATCATTTTGTTTACATTCAGATGTGGTTTTACAGTCTTATTTGGGTGTTTATTAGTTTGGGTCTTCTTTAAGTTATGTTTTTAAATGGATCTTTCTAATATAATCGATGGCACATGACCTTAAAGCATAGCCCTACCTTCCTGCAAGTGGATTCTCTAGGTGCCTAGATTCTGGATTCTGCCCACTTTGTCTTCTGTGCTCCCAGAATCAGCTCCACCCATAGTCCTTTGGGAGATGAAAGGATGATCTAGTTCCTATGAATTTGGTTAAGAATAGATAGTTTTTACATCTCAGGTTGGTGAAGCTCCATAGAGCTTGAGGATAATATCAAACATAATAGCTCAATTTACATAGTGTACTTAATGCTCATAAAGTACTTTCCCCACAAACCTCTCATCTTACTGGTAATATAAATATTATTGACCATATTTTAAACAGATGAAGAAACTGGGTGACTTACCCGTAGTCAAAGTGTCATCACTGACACTGGAAAAACAAGCTGAGAGATGTCACTGGATAAATCCTTCTTTTTTCTTCTGTGCAATTTGTGAATATATTTAAATTAATTTATGAGAGTTTTTACAAGAAGTAGTAACAAGAATAACAATGCTAGAAATGAATCATTTTGCATCCACAAATAGATACACCCCAGGAGCATGAGTTCTGCTTTGTTAATTACCCAACAAAGAAATTATATCAAAGAGTTACCTCTTCCTTACATGGAGTCCCCTGGATTCCAGGGGTCCTTTGGACAGCCTTTGCTCCTAAGGATTGAGCCGAGACTAATGTGATCGTTCTGGCTGTTTGATTAAGTCTCCTGGTAACACTGGCTCAGAGTCACTGCAGAAAACAGCAAATCCAGTATTCCATAGTATGTTGCCATTAGAGGTTTTTGTTGGTTTTGGTTTTTTTGAAACATCTGTTTCCTTTTAGAGGAATTTGAGTCACTTGCCAAAAACCTTTTTTTAAAAAATTGTGGAATTTTGATGGGAACTTTATCATAGGTACTTACTAAATGTCTTTTCTGAAACTTCCTTACAGTTTTTCCTGTGTAAAGTGATATCAGCTACTTTTTAGAAGAGTTTTCCAGTTTGTTAGTATCTTTATTTTACGAAGTTTATAGCTTCTATTACTCTCGAATCATTTTATGTCTATTTTGTGTGACCCTTTCTTTAGTTACAGCCATTTCCAGACTAACTATTGGGTCTTCCTTCAGGTTTTCTTTTTGAATATATCAGTGGGGTAGCCAGAATTTTAGAATCTTGAGCCAAAATTTCCAAAAGAAAAAAAAAATCAACTCCCTACCAATGTTGATTGAAAAATATAACCACAACCACAGGCAAATCACTCAGTTTTCTCATTAAAAAATAAACAAACAAACAAACAAAAAACTTGTCCAGTTTTTTTCATGCATGTCTGACTCTTCAAGACCTCTTTTGAGGTTTTCTTGGTAAAGATACTGGAAAAGTTTGCCATTTCCTTCTTTAGTTCATTTTACTGTCCAGAAACTGAGATAAACAGAGTTAAGTGACTTGCCCAGGGTCACACAGTTAGTAAGTGCCTGAGGCTGGATTTGAACTCAAGTCCTTTTGATTACAGGGCTAACTCTTTATACCCTGCCTCACTTATCTGTGTGACTGGGCGAGTAATTAAAATTTTTAACCTTAGTTTCCTCATCTATAAAATGTGGTTAATAATAGCACCTACTTCCCAAGTTTGTTATGAGAATCAGAATCACAACACCAGAGAATTTTGGAATTGGAAGGACCTCAGTGGCCATCCAGTCTAACCAATACAAGAAGGCAATCCCCAAGATAGCATGCTAAAAAGTGGAAGTGGCCACCCAGACTCTGCTTGCCAAAGCTCCAAGGAGAGAATCTATCACTTCTTGAGGTTAGCCATTCCATGTCTGAACAATTGTAATTATCAGAGCTTTTTCCAATTGAAAACTGGAATGTGAGTTGTATGTCAGTGTGAATTACTGTTATTAATGGTATTATCATTCTTGTTATGTGTTCATGGTGATATAATCAGCCCAGTTATTTGGACAATGCGAGTTCCTGAATCTTAGCATGAAAGGAGAGTGAGGGGGTCCACTCAGACTGCTCCAAGGTTGAGAGTTCCACAGTCTGGACTACTAAGGCATGTGATCTTGGAATCGAGCTTCCTCGCCAGACAAGAGAGACTGAGACCTAGGATTGCCAAAGATGGGAGCCAGATTTTGTGTGAAGATTTAGTTTAGTTTAGTTGTGTGAAGTTTAGTTTTTCATGCACACACGTGTGTGTGTGTGTGTGTGTGTGTGTGAGGGGGGGGAAGGGAAGAAGGAGAAAGGGAGGAGGGGAGAGCAAGAGGGAGAAAATGGAGAGAGGGAGAGAGAGAGAGAGAAACATGAATGCAATGCAAGTGCAGGATTTGGGGATAGGCAGAATTAGGGCTGAGGAGAGAAGTCAGTCTATAGAAGTAGATTTGGGAATCATTAATAAAAAGGTGAAAGTGAAAGTCACATGAACCAATGAGGGAAAGAGTATTAGAGAGAGAAAAGCAGAAGGACAAGGACTGATCCTTAGAACATTCTTAGATTTGGGGACTTGAAAAAAAGAGAATAAGACAAAGTGGTAATCAGTCAAAGATAAATCAGTCATGTAAAATCATGGAAACTGAGGAAAAGGTGAGTTCTAGAAAGGAAGAGTGATTCTTGCTTGCCTTTTGCATTTTCCTTGAATATCAGAACCACCTAAGTTATATACAAGTTGAGTAGTTTATGTTTCAGGCACTAGATGCTTTGAATACATGTAGAGGGTTTACTTAGATAGAGCATTATGCATAAATGTGCGATTTTACAGAACCTCACTTACTCACTTCTAAAAACTTTGTGCCCTTTGCTCTTCAAGTCTAAAAGTTTATGTAGCAGTCTTTCTTGTGGATAACAAGATAATCCCTACCCTCCTCATCATCCAACACGCCATGAATCCTTCACACCTAGTGTTTCCTCACACGGAAAGGACTAACTGCCCTGTCCTAACTGAGTTAGTTGAGACAAAATCACTTCAAATCTCAGCCTGGATTTCCTCATCCATAAATTGCGGGCATAGCAGAATGACTTTAAATTTCTTACCAGCTTTACCCTTCTGTGACTGAAATACTTTTTCACTTCTCCTTTTTCTACAACCTAGCAATAGCAAGAAACACCATAACTGTCTGCTAAATTAAATAGTCTATTATGTAAGTAATGCTGAATTGCTAAGCATTTTCCACACTGTCAGTTTTTTTGTGCTTGATGTTTGGTTTTGTTTTTCCCTATATTGATGGTATCTCCCTCAAAGATCCTATCTGCCAAAAGTGATTTTTTTTTTCCCCACTCCACTTGAAGGAACACTTTGCAGGAGTAACAGACACCTTGACCAGCCTACATTTGGGGACTTTTGCAACCTGCTGTTTTTTGATTAACTGGGAGCACAGCTGAACTGAACACAGTAAACGTGATTCCTTTGTCACCCTCAGTGGCCTGTTTTTTTGGTTTTTTTTGTTTTTTTGTCCTTTGACAGTGGCTCTGAGAATCATGATTCCCTTCCCTGCCTTTTGGAGCCTCTTATATTTTTCTCCAAACTAAATGAACAAAAAATTTCCTGTTTAGATTTAAACAATGCCTGAGCAGAGCAGAATCTTTTCTGGTACCCTTTGTATTTTTTTTTAATTGAATATCCCTCTGAACACCGCTGCAATGTCATAAAAATGAAATAGGTTTATTTTTACATATTTTCTTAATTCTTTTATGAATTCAGTTATGCTTTTAAATGGCTTTTTTTTTTAGTCTACTTAATCAGGCCCCACTGTGAAACTTCTGCTTGAAGATTTTTTTTACCCCTCTTTTATGCATAAGGCAGTAAAATGTCCTTCTGGGCAGATAGTTTCTACATGAATTACGGGCCACTATTAGAATTGGGAACTCCTGGATGAGGGAACTCAGGCAGTCCATGCAGTTTGGTGTCTTCTCTGTCATTTCTAGTCTTAGAGAGTTGTCTGAGGTACTGAGGGGTTAGTTAGGCGACTTTCCCTTAGCCTCACACAGCCAGTAATGATCAGAGGAGTAACTAAGACCTAATAGAAGTTCCTGTGACTTCTCTATCTTGCCGCCTGTCTACATGTAACCTTATTTTTTAAGAGTTTTACTTGACATTATCGAATCCTGAAATTTATTTAATTTGTTAATCTAATTTTAAATTTAATTAATTTATTTTTAATTTAATTATTTTTTAAAACTTGTATAACTTCATATTATTTAATTTTAATTTTATTTAATTTATTAATCACATTTTTACTTAGAAACACACACAGTAAATACAGAGAAGTTCTGGGAACTCCTGATATGGAAACTCCCTCTACGAGAAAAAAAAAAAAGATTCAAATCATGACTCTACTAGATAAAAAATTAGAGAATTATCCAAGGTCACAGCTAATTTCAGAGGCAGAATTTGAACTCATGTATTCCTGAGTCCACATCCAGCATTCTGTGTACTGATACATGCCACCACCACTTAGGAATTAATTCCTTGTATATTTACCAAATTTTACCATTTGTCTCATATTGTGTTCCTACCTTGTAGATGCGGTATTGCCTTATCCTTTGGGCCTATGCATGAGAAAGTTTTATAGATAAACCTGTGCTTTGAGTACCCCACATTTCCTTTGCATGGCTGCCAAAATGAATTCGTCTTTCTAGCAAACAGTGTTATAACAAATGTATTAACTTACATTTATGTCATAGTTTCCAGTTTTGTAGTACGTTACTATTAATAGCTGATCTGGTGATAGGACTTTACTAAGCAAAGCAAGCATACTGAACAAAGGTTATCCAGAACCAGTCAGTCTTTCAGTTCACTTAGGTGCATCACACTGAATACATAAGATTTTAAAAACCAGCACTTCTAGGTGAAATATAACAACTCTTTTAATCTAGGTCTGGGTATGTATAGCTTTTAAAATTTATGACAATTTGCATTTTTCTCTTAACCTGGGGTCTGGCAACTTTTAAATGTTATATTTTGATAGCTGGATTTTTAAAGAAAATGTATACACTTTTTTTCTATCTATGTAAAAAATAGGAGTGTTTTTGAGGTAGGATCCAGAGATTATACCAGATAGGCAAAGGGATCCAGGACACAAAAAAGCTTAAGGTTGAATCTAGAGATATCCTTGTCTTAACATTTTTAATGATTTTCAGTTTTCTTTAAGTTGAGGATTTTAGTGATTAAAGATTGTGAGCATTTGAAAATCAGAGGCAGAAGACCTAGGTTCAAGTGTCACTTTTAACCACGTGAAAGTTACTTTTTAGCCTTCATTGAGCCTCAGTTACCCCATCTGCAAAATGGGGATAATATGGGCATTAGTGGACTTCCATCACAGAGTACTGTAAAAAAAAAAGTGTTTATAGATAGATTTTTATATATATATATATTTTGCTTTTTGGAGGGCAGTTGGGGTTAAGTGACTTGCCCAAGGTCACACGGCTAGTTTTTGTGTTAAGTGTCTGAGGCCGGATTTGAACTCAGGTACTCCTGACTCCAGGGCCAGTGCTCTACTCACTGCACCACCTAGCCGCCCCGATAGATTAATATTTAAGTGTGGTATTATTGTTATTATTGTGATTTATTTTAAATAGCCCCAGCATTCTATCACTTGTTCTCGAAATTGTGATTGGCTGAGAGCACTGAGTTTTGCCATTTAGTTCTTTGCCAAATCAAGATTACCTGTGCCATTTCTAGACTCATATAGCTCATTTTATGTAATAAAAAGTTTGTATATAATAAATATATTCTATAAATAAATATATAAAGTATATGTAATAATAAATAATTTTATTTAGTTTATATATAGTTTATATATAAGTATATATTTATATATAAATAGTTCACATTAGTTATATATAAATATGTTTTAGTTATATATAATATATTAGTTATATATGAATATATATTTATATATAGTTTATATTAGTTATATGTAAATATAGTATATATTAGTTTATATATTAGTTATATATAAATACATATTTTTATATACATATATATATATATAGTTTATATATAAACTCTTCCCCTAAACCATTACTAGCTCTCCCTCTAGCCCCTCTATTTACCCATCTATCTCAACATACCTACACTACTCCTCCTCATTGATCTCTTATACATTCTGTCCAGTTATGTCCAACTCTTTGTGACAGTATGGTCCATGGAGTTTTCTTGATAAAGATACTAGAGTGGTTTGCCATTTCCTTCTCCAGTGGATTAAGGTAAACAGAGGTTAAATGACTTGCTCAAAGTCACACAGTTAGTAGGTGTCTGAGGCTGGATTTGAACTGGGTTCTTCCTGACTCCAGGCTCAGCACTCTATCCACAGAGACACCTAACTATCCTTTCCTGTACATAATCAATCAACAAAGACTTTAGGATTATTTCATTCTTATTGAGGTTTGTAATTGAGGCCTAGTCATGACATTTCAGACTTTGGGATACAAATCACAGATTACTGGCAAACATCTTTAAAAGCTTCCATGGTGATGGGCTTTTTAATTTCTCCTACTGACAAACCCGACTTCTTTTTTTTTTTCTTTTATTCTGAGGCAATAATGCCTTGGAAGTATTAAGGTCTCTCTGCCTTTTTCAATTTCTTCCTCCTTTGCCTTGCATTAATGACAAACTTAATCAACTAGTAATGCATTCTAATCCTCAGCATCATCTATGTTTTTTATTCTTACCCAAAGTGATTAGTAGATACCTCTATAATGGATCCCTGGGACTTTGAGTCATTTTAATGTCACTGACCAAATGTAGGGCTTCCAAGAGGAGAAAAAATTCTAATCAATTTCTTCATGTTTAAGGGAATATTTGGCCTTTTTTTTTCCTTATAATTTCATTGTTACAAGGAACTCCCAATTGAGGCAGTTGCCTCTGCCAGTGCTGACAAACACCTCCTCTTCAATTTATAACCTCAGCAAGTGTACTAGAACACATAGACATAAAGTGAATTGGCCAGGGTCACAGAGCCAGCATGTTTCAGAAGTGGGATGGTGCCAAGGTCAACTCCATCCATCAGGTCCTGCTGTCTCTCATCTGATCACCATTTAGATCAATGAAGTCACAATAATTTGTTGCTCTAATCTGATTCCTATCATGGACATTTCAGGGAGGGGAACAAATCCCCAGAATGTACTTTCTGGTAGAGAAGGAAGCATTTTTGGTAGTGTAGCAAACAAGTTCATGCTTGTCACAAGGACTTTTTAAATGTTTTCAAAATGCTTGACCTGAGTTGTGCAAACTTTCCTAAGCCCTCCCTTCATAATTGCCTCCCAATGTGAGATTTGTCCCAGTCTTGTTTCTAAAAATACTCATTCCTTTCATTTCCTTCATGTTGACATGCTTTTACAAGTGTGTCGTTGACTCCAAATTCCTCTGAACGTGTTTTCTGAGATGCCAGTAAACAGAGCTAACACTTTGTCTGTGTCTGACTTACTTCAGAAGGAAGAGGATGTTTTCATTCATTTTCTCTATTTTTTTCTCCTCTCAAATCCTAGCTTGGAAAACAGAAAGTAGCCGCCAGTGTGATGGAGGCAAATGTTCCCCCGATACCTGGACAAACAGCAGCAGTAGAAGCCTCTCCACTGCGCCCATTCTCCGCGGTACCAGTTAATCAAACCTCTTTTGCGCCCGACAGCAGTCCCTGCCTGGCATCCTCCAGCCTGCCACCCTTTGATGACCCTGCGTCTTCACGCTTTCCTAAACCCTTTGCCCCCTTACACTGCTCCTATAGATACCCTTTCCTAGCTCCTGACAGTGTTATCCCCAGCAACGACACCGCCACTGCCACCGCCTCTGCCTCTTTTGTCGCAGACTCGTCTCGAAGTGAGCCTTCCTCCCGCTCCCTGAGCGAGATCTCATCTGCCATTCTAGATGAGTTTCAGACTTCTTCTAACTATGCTCCTACTGACTGTCCTGAAACACCTTCCCCAACCTTGAATGAGATGTCTGCTGTGACAGATGGCACCACCTTAAACACCACAGCTGCCACTCATGTAATTATTCCTCCTTCCTCGCTCTCTGTGTTCTTGGAACAGGTCTCCAAAGGGGAAAATAACACATCTCATTTTGCAGCTGAACATTTCTATCCTCACAGTTGTTGATTATTAATCTGGTCCTACACAGTCCAAGAGCACTATTCACTACAATTATATTGGCAGAAGTACTGGGTGCTTGTTTGTTTAGACTGAACCCGTGATTTTATTGGTAAAGGGAATTTGCTAGGAGGAAAATCCTGCCAATGCAGAAGGGAATTTGCTTTGCAGTGTATAGTCTCAGAGTTGCTTGAGGACACATCTAGTACATGTCAGAGGGAGACTTGAACTCAGTTTCCTGACTCCAAGGTCAACTCTTTGCTCAGCATATGCCATGACTTCTCTCTCTCTCTCTCTCTCTCTCTCTCTCTCTCTCTCTCTCTCTCTCTCTCTCTCTCTCTCTCTTTCTCTCTCTCCCCCTCCCTCCTTCTCCCTCTCCCTTTCCCTCTCCCTCTCTCTTTCCCTCTCCTTCTCCCTCCCTCCCCCTCTGTCTCTACACACACACACACACACACAAACACATATGCACATATAAAGTTGAATAAACCAACTGTATAGTCTCAGTTCACTTAAGTTGTTTTTTGTTTATAATGAATGGGTTATTTAAAGTTATCCTGTAGTGACTTGCATTAATTAAAACTGAGCCCAGAAATTTTGACAGGTGCATTTTACAACATTAGCAGAGTTTTAAGGGAAGACCGCAGACAGAGAAGCTTAGATAAAAGATCCCGGCCCCATTTTTTAGATGACAGTTTACCTAGAGATTCATATTAGCATGTTCTATATGAGTAACTAACATTGTTTTGTTTCCCAGAGACATGGTTACCAACTGCATGAGATTTATTCCTTTCCTTGTCTTTTAACTAACCAATTACTTATTTTGCGGGATCTCATCTGTCTCACAGGAATGAATGCTGTAAATAATCTTAATTGATGTTCTTACAGCTTTGCCCTTCAGGAATGATTTCTCTATGAGTCATTCCAGGGAATGCTAACTTTTGAATAAATTCACTTATCCTGTTATGTATGTCATGTGTCCAGGAAGATTTGTGTATGCTCGTCATTTTAATTTGTGTGAATATTTGTGTAAAAGCAAACAGAAGAGGCTGTTTCAAATGAATTAAGTAACTAAATTATATAGTTCTTCAAAGAAGTTTTCTGGTGACATTAAAAGTGTGATGGACCCAGAAGTGAGGAAAGGGGGAGGGAATGAGCATTTATAAAGTTCCTACTATGTATTAAGCACTTTACAAATTTCATCTCATTTGATCAGAATGTGATTTGTGAACTAACAGACTTCCTTAGGGTATTTCTAGCATGAGCTTATTAAACCTGTATAACTAATTTCCTGCAAATTTTAGCTTAAAATAAATATAATAAAAGCCAACAAATAGGGCTTTTTAGATTAAAATGATCATAAAGTGCTGTCAGAATGACAATTTCCCTTGTGCATGGTTCACATTTGGTGTCAGGGTCATAAATAAGCTAACTCCATATTTCACGGTAATGAAATGTTACAAGCCACATGTTTCCAGATATTGCAATTATAGAAATTGACCATTAGTTTTATTAGGCTCTTTAGCTGTATTGCCAAAGAGTCCCTATAAAATTTTTTACTGAAGGAGCTCTTTTTACATGAAAAGGCTATGGAAACAGTCTCATCTATCAGAACCCAAGTCTTGTGGTTGCTTAATGCTGTTAGTCTCTGCTGAAGGGCTCAGCTCCCAGCTCCATTTCCATAACCCTTCGCCAGATGCCAGGAATCCCACAATAGTGTATGCGGTTATAGGACCAAATGCAAAGACAGGTTATGTATTTTTTTTTAATTTTGAGGATTGGATCAACCTCTGAGAACTGTGAGTCCCTGCTTATTGAGCTCTCTTTATCATTGTGAGGTGCACCAAACCAGTCAACGTCAGAATTTTATTGAATAGCTCACACTCCATTTGAAGAATCAGAAGATAGTAGAAAAGACTGTCAGATTGTATCATTCACAAAAACAACCCAGAAAGCCATTGGCCGAGAGAGATCAGTGTGCTCAAAAGAAGCCAATAGGTCTATGAGGGTCTTACCCTGAGACAATTGAATGATGATTTTTCTCATATTTCTCCGCAACTGCCTATGATGTATAAACCTAAACAAATGTGTTCCTTTTGCCAATTACTTTGTTTGGGGAAGAAACTTTCCCAAGATATCCATCATATGATAGCTGATAACTTCAGACTATGAGGAATTAGGACGCATCTATAGAAACAAATTTTCGTTTTCATTTTAACTCTACTGCTAAGAGCAGGGGGCATTTCTGTTGGCCATCTGAACCCCATTTTGTCAGGAGCCTTCTGATATGTTCTCAAGAACCCTAACATCTTCTCTGTACAAAGAAGGTAGAGGTCTAGGATGGTAATGTTACACCAAGAAAAAAAGAGGAAACAGGCACAAGAAAAACACCCTGCTCCTATGGTGATGCATTTTCAGTTTTCAGAACTAGGGATGTGATGACTGCTTTCTGTTCTGAGGAATGCAGTATGTTCTTGGTTTTCATTAAGTGAGATGGGTATAGGGACTGTATGTGCTTACTGGGATGCCTTCTCGTTTCTCTCAGGCTCAGATAACAGTGAATGGGCGCTCAGGCGGGGCCACCAGTCCGATGAGTTACTTTCAAAGACCGTTCTCCCCATCAGCGTACTCTCTACCAGCATCACTCAATTCAAGCATGATCATGCAGCATGGAAGAACAATTGGTAAGAAAATGGGATTTCTTGTATGGGAAGTTGTGGGTTCTAATTGCTCAATATCATCCCCAACATTTCTATTTACATCAGCAGTAAGCCAGTATCTTTCATTTCCACCTTTGAAACTACTTGAAAAAAGAAAATATAGGACTTATTTGAGGGGAAAAAAAAGTTAACATGAGATAAAATCCTACTCTATTTGTATACCTGGGAGGCCTGTGTGCTCCTAGGATGGTATTGGGAAGAGAAGATTCAGCGCTGTGGGAGATTAGTTCCATTGCATTTTTACAGAGGTCATTAGTTACCTTGTTACTAAGGATGCCAAATTCCTACAACATATGTCACCTACCTCCCATCCTTTTCACTCTGCTGTGACCATCCTAATTCAGACCGTCATTACTACTCATCTGTACTATTATAAAAGACTCCTAACTGACCTCTCTCCTTTCTGTCCTTCTGGCTACTAAAGAGTAACCTTCCCTTATGCACAAATCTGATCACACTACCTACCACCCACCCCCTTGCTCTAAGACTTTCAGAGGTTCTCCATATCCTCCAGGGAAAAATATAAATTCTTTTCCCTGACATTTCAAGCCCTCCATGGCCTGCCTTTCTCAGCTACATTATTCCTTTTCGTGTACTCCTATCTATATTGAGACTTTTTGGACTAGTCACTGTTCTCTGCCCTCTGCTGCCTTTATGGAAACTATCCCCCATGCCCAGAATGAATTGGTTCTACTCTTCTTGGGGCATCTGGGTTGCACAGTGGATAGAACACTGGGCTTCGAATCAAGAAGAGTTGTCTTTATGAGTTCAAATCTGACTTCAGACACTGGATATAAGACCTTGGGGTCACAAAGAGTTGGACACAACTGAAACAGTTAAGCAACAACCAGGTCCCTGTGTAGTGACCACTAAATTCAGAGACAGGTCAGGGTTGAACCACTTTTCTCTAATATCAGAGAGGCAGAAGGAACATAGGATTTGGAGCATAAGATATAAGTTCAAGTCCCAGTTGACCCTTGAGCCATTATGTACTTGTCCCAGGTCAAGTTCAGCTAAATAATTTGACAAATAGGGAAGCTGAGGTTCAAAGAGGGTAAGCAAAATCCTTACTGCCCCATATTTTTTTACATACTTGCTAAATTTTAAAAATATTTTTTGTACAATCAAATTTTATTTAAAAATATAAAAACCATTCTTAGCTGTAGCCTTACAAAAAACAGGTGACAGGCAGGATTTTGCCTGTAGATTGGATATCAGTGACCACTGGTCTAGACCATCTCTAAGGGGAATCAATCTTCTAACCCCAACTATAATTTAGGATCCTAATGATCTAGGCAGTTTCCAGGGAAAGCTGTATATATGGCGAATGGAGGAAGTCAACTATTCTTAGAACCACCTCAGGAGGAAAATGGGGAATAGGGACTTGGGATGGAAAAACAGCAGAGTCCTTCCCCCTGATTTCCCAGCTGGGAAGAAAGACCTAGCAAGTGGGCATGTTCACACAACTACACACTTTAATGTCATTTAGCCCATGTCCATGTCAGGTTCTCAGTCCCAGGCCCTGAAAGCATGTGGGGCCAATGCCAGGGGACCACTTGTGTTTTTCCTCACCTGTACCAACAACCTTTAGAACACAAAATTAAATGAATGTCACATGACTCTTTACATTACTGGGCAAATAAATACTTGATAGCCTGAGATGCTAATTGTTGGCACCAGCAGCTAACTTTTGAATTGGTTTTTTTAAAGTCTTGCTTTATGGTTTCTTTCCTTAGATGACTTTAAGGAATTAACTGCCAACAGACCTGGGAAGTGTTTTTTAAAGGAAAGAGTCTAAGTTATTGCTAATTTAAACTGGAAGACATAGACACTGAATGTTGAAAGGATATGAATTATACCTTGAGGAAAGCAGAATCTTTGACTTCCATTTAACATAAGTCAATAATTATTTATTTGGATTCCAATTAAAATAAGGCAATATCAAGTGCCAGGTAGAGGCATCTAGGTTGTTCAGTGAATAGAGTGCTGGCCTGGGGGTCAGGAAGACCTGAGTTCAGGCTCAAACATTTATAAGTTGTGTGGCCTTAGGCAAGTCACTTAACTTCTGTATGCCTTAATCCACAGGAGAAGGAAATGGCCAACCACTTCAGTATCTTTGCCAAGAAAATCCCCACGGACAATATTAATGTGATGTGGTCCATGGGGTCACCAAGAGTCAGACATGACTGAAGGACTGAACAATTTGCCAGGGACTAGGCTATGCACTAAGGATATAAAGAAAGACCAGAACGATACCTGGCCTCAAGGAGTTTAAAATCTAATGAAGGAAACAATATGCAAAAAATATGTTCAAACAAGATGTAGAAAAAAACAATTACTAATGAGGAGATTCATTTTCCTTTTTCCTAGCTAGGAAATTTTTTCCTATCTGAATCAAATTCATTTTTCCTAGTTAAAATATTTGACAAAATATTGTATCCTACTAATTCTAGTTAGTTTAGAGTCTACTAATTTTACAAGATCTAGAAAAGTACCTTCCTACACCTAATCATAAATAACTGTTTTTAGTATGATTTTCTTTAATTTTGTTCCCATTTGCATTCAAAAAAATTCTTTCTGAAATGGGAATGTATTTCTTTACTAGGAATCATGGACTGTTAGAAATAGAAGGGACCTTTCTGATTATCTGTATCAAGGTCCTTAACCATTTTTGTGTGTTGTGGACCCCTAGGGCTATCTAATGAAACCTATGGACCTCTAATCAGAATTATGGTTTTTCCATTATTGTTGTATGATCCTTGAAGGAAATGCTGAATTTCAGTTAGAAGTTAGTGAAAATAAAGATGGAATTTCCCATTCAAATTCACAGAACCTCTGAAATTTATTTCTAGACCTCAGGTTAAGGATCCTAGTTCTAGACCACCTGTTCTTATGACGGGCAATCTTTGCTCTATACTGTGTTTCCAGTGCTTCAAACATATCCTTCAGAAATAGTCTGATGCTTTAAATTTTTCCGTTATAGTTTTATCTTTTGCTTTATCAGATTCAGAAAACCTGAATTTGAGCCCCATCCAGTGATCCGGAATTTACATGTGCTATCTGTATGACTATGGGAAAGTCACTCCTCACCCATCCTGCCTCAGTTCCCTCATCTGTAACATCAAGGGGTTGGACTGCACCATCTCTAAGAACCTTATATCTGTTATCTTCTGTTTCGTGATTCCATGTGAGCTATTTTTCTCAGCTCAGAGTTAGATCTACCTTGTAAAATGCTTCTGTTATTGCAGTGTGTTAAATTCTGCAGTATCACAATTCATTTGATAGCAAGACTTATTACTGTGAGATTCCACTACACCCAGATTTTTCGTTAAATTTCATTTCAATAGTGAAATGAAATCCACACTTACTCTTTAGGCATATACCATTTTTGCTAAAGAAGAAATCCATAGGACAAGAAGATTTAGAGCCAGAAAAGACATTAGGGACCGATGAGCCCTAATCCCCTGATTTTGTCCCTGAGTGAACTGAGGCCAAGAAAAGGGGAACTCGGATATTAAATGCCAGAAAAAAGGTTTGGGACCATATCTTAGCATTCCAAATCCAGAATATTTATTTTGATTATCCAGCCCTTGGATATAAATAAGCTCTAATTATTTTTGTTTAATTATTGGCAAACAAACAAATAAAGAGCCTTTATGGCTACACTGCAGTATACAGAGACAGGGAAGGGTTTCTGAGCACTTATAGAATACAAAGTAGTGTGGTGGTGGTAGTGGTGGTTCATTTTCAGACTCTCTGTGACCCCATTTGAGGTTTTCTTGGCAGAGACTTGAGTGGTTTGCCATTTCCTTTTCCAAGTCATTTTACCCATGAAGAACTGAGGCAAACAGGGTTGTGACTTGCCCAGGGTCACATAGCTAGTAAATGTCTGGGACTGGATTTGAACTCATGAAGCTGAGTCTTCCTGCCTCCAGGCCCAGAACTCTGTGAACCATCTTATCACCTAGTGGTCCCTCACAAGTAGAAAATAAGAGCCTAAAATGTTCACTGAACTAGGTGCTAAAGGGAGATAGAAAGTTTAGGTAAGACAGAGCTGTGCTTTCAAGGGGGTGACGGCCCTAGTAGAGCAATAAAATATAAGCACATACGCGTAAAAAGCACAAAATTGCACGCTGAGTGTGTCATAGCAGAGGCGTTAACGCTCTGCTGGGACTCCCGAGTGCTGTCTGAGTCAGAATATAATTGGGAAATACTTAGCAAAATAAATGGAACTAGAACAAAGCATAGAGAACATTACATTTTAAAACTAAGCAGAATGTGGCCCCTAGGGATCCTTATGTACAGATTCGTGGCCCCCATTTCCATTTGGATTTGATAAACCACGTTAGGGAATTAACAAGAAATATTCTTTTCAAGACCTAAGGGGGAAAGAAAAACTGTATCTAACTAAGGATTGTGGGAAAGCTTCTTGGAGCAGGTGACATTTAAGCAGGTCCCTGACTGATGCATAGGAATTTAATAGGTTAATTGGAAAAGAGGAAACAGCCATAGGAGACAGCTTTGTCATAGATGAAAATAGGAGAGGGTCTACTAAACAGATACCACTGATGGATGTATCTTCCCCTGCACAATGCCTTGGCTCCAAATGAAAAATCAGTGAATTAACAGAAAGTAGTTATAGATATACTGTCCTGTCTTAAAAACATAGTATTAATGAATGCTCTTATTATATAGCTGCTACATGTTTTATCCTACATCTATGTCTTAAATATATGTATGCATATATAATTCTCTTTTAAACACACTATTTATCAACTATTTCATTCCGTTCAATTACTTCCTCAGAGTCCACAGACACATATTCCCAGCATGCCCATTCTCTGGATGGTAGCTCTGCCAGCAGTACAATACCCATCTATAGATCTTCCGAGGAAGAGAAGAAAGTGACGGTGATTAAAGCCCCCCACTATGCAGGCATTGGGCCAGTAGATGAGTCTGGAATCCCTACAGCAATTAGAACGGTAAGAAAGGCTGGAATTTGCCTCTCTGTCATTGTGAGTAGACCCTTACAAAGAACCAATTGTGAATAGCGGTTTGCATTCTTATACTCTTATATAATGGGGGAATGCACTGTGCAAAATCTGAATCCGATGCCACATGTGGCAGGAGGGAAATGTTGATTGGCAATAATTGGACAGCTTCAACTTTTTCGTTTTCATTATAGACTTGTCAGAGCTATAATTTATAGCATACATTTTCCCTCCTTCTTTTCACTAATGAGCCTTAAGATGTCCGAGAGAAAATGTAAGAAACCAGGAACACAGGAATGCTTTAGTTAAATTTTATTCCCATGTGCCTTGCTGAGAAGCCAAGAGATTTGTTTCTTGAAATGGATGTGTGTAACTCCGGGTGGGAGGAGGCGTCTGCTGGGAGCTGGTATTTTTGTGAGCCAAAGGGGTGGGAAGGGAGCTAGTGACGTTTTATCATTAGCAATGAGGAACCTCTAACTGCAGGAATAGGCACAGTTTGGTGGACACCATTTCCCTGGCTCCACCCACCCCCCTTCCCAGTCACAGCTGAGAACTCTCAGAGGATGACGAGGAATGTGTTTGGGACTTTTTTTTAATTCTTTAAACTCCAGTGACTCCTTGCTCAAGGCTGTTAGGCTCTTCTGGCTGGTCTCAGCAGCAGCAAGCAGGGGTAATTGTGGAACGCAGTTCCTTGCTTACTGAGTGCATCTGGACAGAAAGTTTGGTGCTGCCTGGAGAGAAGAGACCCTAATGACAGCCAGGATGAGAGCTGCAACGCCTCTGCAGGTGAAATTGGGAGTAGGGGCAGGCCCAGAGGAGCTCTTGGATGCACTCTGCCTGCCAGCACCAACATAGGGGGTTGTGGGGGTTCTACGAGCTGGTGCATGGGAACCTAGACCATTCCTAGAAAAGGAATGGATGGGGTCAAGTAATGGGATAGATAATCAGAAAAAACAAAGCCAACAGTGAGAAGATTGGAGCATCCTCAGAGCAGAATATCTGATTTTTATTCTCTCCTTTGATGGGTCTTTATTGTATGAGAATTTGAGACAGTGAATACAAAGAGAGCATTTTGGGGATGGAATCTTAAGACAGAAATGTAGCTTTTCAACCTACAGAAAAATCCTCAAATTTTTCGGTTAAGTTTGAACAGTCTTTTCAAATTATATATTTCTTTGGTTGTAGGTCTTGTCATCTAAGCATAATACTGTAATTATCAGTTAGCCATATGGGAACTGACATGTCTATATATTAATGAGATGACAAGGGAAAAAAACTGAAATGTCAGACTGATAAGGGTGCCATTCTCCCTTCATGTGATGATATGTCCATATATTAATGAGATGACAGAAAGAAAAAGGTTTAGGAATTGATGGGAATGTCAGATTGATAAGGACAGCATGCTTCCTTCATGTAACCGTATACATAGATAGGTGATGGATAAGCATAGAGAGCTACCCATAGATACACACCTGTGTATGTGCACCCATGCACCCAGGTGTGTATCTTTACTTATCTATATGTCTGATATTGCATATATATGGTGCTTTTGGAAGGGAGTGATTTACAATTCCAGTGACACGTCCACTAGAGGAAAAAGGGTCATTGATTTTGACTGACACCTGGGAAAGGGTCAGTGTCCACCCAAGTGTTCATAGATCTCAAAAGTCCTAAGTTTCTCTTTGGAAAAACTGAACTCAGTGTGTTTGTATGAACAGATCTGGCTCCCCTGCACTTAAAATGCATAAAATTTGCTACAGTAGGGATAGTGCTGTGTCTGCTTTATGTCCTTAAGGCAAGACCTCTGTGCTTTTCCTGTTTACCTTTTACAAACTAAAGTCTAGAATATTGTGGATACTTAACTAAGAATGCAGTGGTATTAAGTCTGCATAGACTAGTATGAAATAGTCTGAAAAGTTAAAAGCTATTTGTCCTCTTGTCTGTAGACACAACTTCAGAAAATTTGCCTGTCTTCATAATAGGAATAGGGACTGACCTGTGAGTTCATCAGTGTAGAGAATTCTCCAGTGAAGAAACCCCCACTCTGCCAATGCAGAATGTTCTCTGAAATTGATAGTCTTAGAGTGTTGTCTTGGGTGGTTAAGTGATTTGTCCAAGGTCTCACAGGCAGTGGGTGTCAGAGGCTAGACTCAGTCTCAGGTCTTCAGGCAAATGCTATCACACTGCCTCTCTTTCTTCACCATGAAAATGAAAAATGCCCAGGTCCGTGTTGCAAGAACTATTTTTCGCACTCTATTTTGGAAGGAATACTGATGAGTCAGATGTCTTGGCCTCAGCAACTGGCTCTACCACTTTAAGTAGTAAAAGCTTAGACAAATCGTTCAAGCTATCCAAACCCTCAGTTTCCTCATCTGTCAGTGGGGAATGTGAAGGGAATAACCATCTAGCCTGCTCCGTGCTAGGCACTGTGCTCTGTGCTTTACAAATATCTCATCTGAGCTTCACAATAATCTGACAAAATAGATGCAGTTATTATCCCCAATTTACAGTTAAGGAAACTGAGGCAGACAGAAGTTAAGTGACTTGCCAAGGATCACAGAGCTAGTATCTGAGGCTAGATTTGAGCTCAGGTTTTCCTGACTCCAGGCCTGGCACTCTATTCACTGTACCACCTACCCACATCCCTGGGAATGCTTTCAGTACTCTCCCAGCACCCCAAGATTTGAGAATATGCTATGAGAAAGTAAACATTTCCATGTGCTTCTGCACTTTGTAAATTATAAAGCACTATCTATACAGGAATAAGGAGTCATTATTCTCTGCATGCTTTCTCATAGGCCTTGGAAATTATCCCTGCTTTAAGGAAGGAGCGTAGAACGTTGGAAATCTTTTCATTTTTATATCTGTTTCTGAGCCTGAGTCACAGCCCTAGAGAGGATGTATAAGTATAGCTTTCTTGCTCAATGTTCAGTCACGCTTCATCTGAGCGAGTGAATGCTTTAAAAAAATGCATTTTTCATCTTTTCAGTTGCCTCCAAGGCCATCCATTTAGGAACCAAAGGTTATTAACCTCAGATCCTTCCCATTAGCTGCTTGACATCAATCACCATCACAGTCCTGAACAGAAAATTCCTCTGCAATTAGACTGAAGCAGCCTGGATTGCAATCTGAGCTCTGGAATTTACTGTGTGACCCCGAGTACATCCCTGCTCTGTGGGACCTCAGTCTCCACATCTGTGAAATGGGGAGATTAACTGCCTCAGCAGGGCTGCTGTGAGGATCAGATGAGATGATGAGGCTGTGCTTTGGTTGGAAGGCACCATATGGTCCCTTTTGTCATCTTTGCGTTTCCCCCAGTGACTGATGTAGTTTCTTGGCCAAAGCAGCCACTTAATAATGTTTGTGGAATTAATTACCCTGAGAAAACAGTTTTCTGTAAACCCACTCAGAACTTCAAAGCCTTTTGAATATGAAGCTGAAAGAACATCTCAGTCATTTTAACTGAAGAAAAAGAGCTTTTTATTTTTTTTTCATGATCCCCAGGATGCTTTGCCTGGGCCTTGACCACAGGGGGAGAAAAAAGAATTCCTAGCACTGAGATTACATTAGATGGTGTGATTGAAGCTCCATTCGACTCCAAGTACCAGGGGATTTATTTGCTTCACATTATTTTTCAAAACAAACAAATTTTTTAAAATGCAAGCCTTCTCTAATGTCAGCTTGAATATAGATCTTGCTAGATGGTTTTCAAAGCTTGTAGGGAAACAAAAATAAACCAGAATAGACTGGAGGAGGACTTGGGTGGGAGAGTTTGACAGAGAAGCTATGTGTGGTTGTGTGCTTACACAAGAGAATACGCCATATGCATACAGGAGCCTGAGCACACAAAATATATCCTGTATTGATGGAAAGTTTGTATGTTATGCTCATGTGAAACTCTGAACCTTAGAATAGTTTAGTAATATTAAAATGTAGTTATCTTATATTTGTAACACTTTTCCTCATAGAAAATCATGGCCAGATCTATCTATCTATCTATCTATCTATCTATCATCTATCTATCTGATATATTTCACTAT
>CM053601.1:49276885-49364343 GCA_028646575.1 Pseudocheirus occidentalis
ATGGGACCATATCACTTTAAAAACAGATTATAACAGCTCTGATGAATGGTCTGCATTCTAAATTTAAGTTGCAGACATTAGATTTAGAGACAGAATAGGGAAAGGATAGTGGAGGTCTGGAGATCTTTATGTTTGCTAAAACTGAATAATTGGCTTGTCACTTCTGCTGGAAAGTGAAGGCTGCCATCTCTTGGCTTTGCAAAATAAAGAATTTCCATTAAAAATGTGAGTCACTCGGACTGAACTAATTATGGCCTTTAATAATGTGTGCAGATATGATGTGCTGAAGCATCAGGATTCTTTCATTATCCTAGGGTGGTGGAATAGGACTACTTCTCACTTTTAGGCTAATTTATCAGGCTTGTGCTTTATATTATTGGTAAACTGAGAGGAGCATCGTTGACCTGCTCATGTAAATGGGCAGAGTGGGTAGCTATGTCTACCGTATAAATTGAATGGCACTGGGAAGGGTCTCCTACCTCAAAATATCTCTCCCACTGGAACTGCTGAGGTGCCTCAGGCTCCCGTATCACCCCTTACTTTATGCTGTTCACTTTGTCTGGAATTTCCTCCCAGCCACAATTACTCATTGACTTCCTGTCCTTTAAAGTACAGTCAACATGCTACCTTTTCCATGAGCCACACCCTCCTATTCACTGCTTCACAGAATGCCTTTCCCTGTCACATAGCCCTCAGTGCTTTCTTTGTCATTATAATTTGCTTCTCATTTAACTGTGTCTTAGCTCTCCCCTTGAAGTCTTATCCCTCTGGATATTTCATGAGGGTGGGCTTGTTCCCTACATCTGTGTCTCCCCCTCCAGTGCCTAGCGAAGTGTTCTTCTCCTAGAACCACATAGTGCTTCAGAAATCACACTGATCCTAACTGTAACGTCTGCATTAAGGTGTTAATATTAATGAGAGAGGCACGATTTTCCCATTTTTCCGAAGGATTTGGAACGTGAAAACCGTAATAGAAAGAATTTTCTTCATAATTTATTGAAAATGCTGTTTGCAAATTCTTAGAAAACCGTATTATCTGAGGGTCTCTAGACTAACTAAGTGTGCAGAATGACTGTAGTATATTGTGTGACACACATGTTAACACAAATATAGCAACTGTGCTAATGCTTTCTTTCCGAATCCCATTCCTTTCCGGAAAGAAATGGCCATTTTCACCACTCCTTTATGTGATCATTGGAACAAAGAATTTGGACACATTTTAAATGATACATGATAACAGCACTAAAAGCTGGCATGTTTGTGGTTTACCAAGCACTTTACAGATATTATTTGCTTTTATCTTTACAACCCGAGGACATTGGTGCTATTACTGACTCCCGTTTACAGATGCAGAAATTGAGACAGGCGGAGGCAGAGGGACTTGCCCCAGGGTCAATCCGTGTATGAGGCAGGATTTGAACTCAAGTCTTCCTAACTCCAAGTCTAGCTTTATTCGTTGCGGTGCCTAGCTCCCTGTGACTGATTAAGAACTATATGACATACGCTACTACATCAGATCTTACATAAAGATTCTAACAATTATGCACTGATAGCTACTCCAACTAAAAAAATGGCATCTCTTATTATGTGCATTTTCCTATCATTAAGTTATCTGTATTAGCTGATAAGGTATGTACGTGTGCAGGTATGTATGTGCATGCATATATGCTTATATATACCTTTACATACATATGTATATATAACATGTATATACACGCACATATATTATGTGTGTATGTACACATGTATGACAAACCAAAGTCCTGATCTGTTTATATGCCTCTTTCCATAGAGCTACATAGACCTTTATTCCACTGTTCTTGAGCTTAGAATGAAATGTTTGCAAAATATGCAATGATAATTTTACTCCCCAATCTTCATAACTCTATTATCTTCATAGTTTTTTTAAATGCTGTTTGCAAATTCTTAGAAAACTGTATTATCTGAGGGTCTCTATAACAACTAATTGTGCAGAATGACTGTAGTGTCTATAAGCTCGTATATTGTGTGGCACAAATCCTAACAAAAATATAGCACCTGTGCTAATGCTTTCTTTCCGAATCCCATTTCTTTACGGAAAGAAATGGCCATTTTCACCACTCCTTTATGTGATAATTGGAACAAAGAATTACCAGTTAAGCTAAGTTGTAACTTAACTGTCCTGTCTTAAATTCGTGGGTGAGGGAGCTCCTGTGAGCAAGGACAGTTAAGAATTCAATAATCAATTGTGCTTTACCTATGAATTTACTGTATTGGGGGAAGACCTGACATTTATTTTCTGAGCAGGAAAGAGCCTTTTAAGAGAGGAAATTATTAATATTGTGAAGAAAAAAGAGGATTTAAAATTATTCATGCTTATTGGTTTGGGTACAGATTTAGAAACTTAAAAAAATAAGAGTGCAGTATTGGATCTTGTAAAATATTTGTAAAGACCTGGAAATTTTGTTAAGCTGACTTTGGCTGTAAATCAGTACTGTGCTTCCTTACTGTGATATTCCATTCCTCAAAGGAACACCTGAGCCCAGTTTCTGCCAAAGTGTACTTTGAGAATGATGAAAATTTCATATCCCGTTTAGAAAAGAAATGTTTGATCTCTACAGCCAAGGAATCACAAGTCTATTTCAGTATCTAGTACTTTCCTAGATAAATCACTTAAGGCCCAGAGTTTGCCTCATGCCTTGATAATAGAGGAATGAGGGTTTTATTTTCTTATTTGATCATTGTTTTCCAAAAGGAAGCTATGAGTAAATATTTCTTAAATTGAACAATGATATTAACAAGAATCAGACTGACATAGCACTGTGGAGGCAGAATTTAAAGGCTCTGAAACATTTAGGGACAGTTGTTAGCATGTTCTTTAGTAAAATGTGTTATTTAAATGACAGTGTAGGTAGGCATGGTGACTCATGCTTGTAATCCCAGCTACTTAGGAGGCTGAGGCTGTTGGATTGCTTGAGCTCCAGAATTCCAAGCTAAAATGGGCTGAAACATATCAAGATTGGCCTTAGTAGGGTAAGCGTTCTAGAACTGTGGTAAACCAGGCTGCCTAAGGAAGGGCAAATGGCCCAGGTTGGAAACCAAGCTCAAGTTTCCATGCTGATCAGAGTGGGATTGGACTAAAGCTAATCCCTGTACTTTCTGCCTGGGAGAAATAAGGAGATTCAGTCTTTTTTTAAAAAAATTTGAAAACTTTATAATATTTATCTGGTAACCTGAAAAATAAAAGAGTAAGCCAGTTAACCAAATAGAGAGTTTCCCAGATTATTTACTGAAATGAATAATAGGATCAGCCACCTGTAGAATTTATGATCCAACAATAGGTGCTACACAGTTTATCTTGCTCTTCTTTAACACAAAGGAGAGATTGAAAAGCAAAGTAGATAAAATGTGTGTTCACAAAATTAAAACCAGTAAAATATACATAAATACAAACCTGCCTTAGAGATGAAATATGCTAGTCAATAAATGCTATGAAATTTGTAGAATGAGTGAAAAAAATGAGTATCTCAGAAACATTGATTTATTTTAGGAATGAGTATCTTCTCTTTTGTGATATATAAACAAGATTCTTACATCTTGTCAGAGGAGACAACATACCTCTGAAGCTTCCTGAGATCAAAGTGGAGCCTTGCTAGTCTTCAAAAGGTAGACTGAAAAGGGCAAAGAAGTTAAGAAGAAACACAGATTTGTCTTTGCCATTTTTCTGCCTTCTTGCCCTTTGAAGGTAATGACATGAAAGTCTTTGTCATAGGAGGTTGTGGTTCCCTGTAAATCTGTGCTTTTCTTTGTGAATTATGTGAATAACCAGGGTCATCCTTTCTCTTGCTTCTCCATTGGATCTCTGAGCACTGAGCACTTGGATTCTTCCAAAGCAAAAAGGCATAGAGTTACATGGAAAGGGCTGATATAAATGAGATTGCTAGTGAGTTTTGGGTTACTTAGAGGAAAATCAGCTCTACACATGACCAAACCAACCAGAGAAGATATGGCCATCTTAACATTGTGTCTCTGTGGCTACACCAGGCATTCAGCTTCCCCGTGTTTGATGTGACTGATTGGGCTGCAACAAAGCTGTCCTTTTGGGTCTGATACATGTGGTTGTTTGTTATGCAATGAAGACACAATCCAAAATATGCATGTTGGATTATAGTTTGCAGTTAAATATACATTATTTTGGGTTGTATATTCCTTCATGTTCTGCATATCTCTGTCATCCTCCATCTGGGTGATAACTGAAAATGCTGCTTTTCAACTGAATCAAAAATACTTTCTTTTCTGAACATAGTAATCCAGCTTTCCTCAAACAGATCTCTGACAATCTGGACTCACCATTTTACTTTAATGTCTGTGATACTATCCTGCCAAACATATTCATTTGTTAAATTTGCTGCCCTCTGCTGTCAGAATAGAAACAGAACAATGAGTGTCTGTGATTTTCTTTATCTTGACATGATACTTTACCCTAACATAGAGTCCTAAAATAATGAATGCAAAATAGGACATAAGGAGACATCTGCAGAAAAAAAAAACACTATGCTCCAAATAGTATCCCCTAGTTTAGAATATTAGCCCCTTGAATTAGTAATAGGTCTAAAGAGCCATTTCCAATTTGTAAAAGTATATCTATCTATAATTAGAGATAAAGTGATTTTCCCATGGGGATTCCTCTAATATAACTTTATGATAACAATTTTTCTCTACTAGGGGGTGGTCCTGGGTTCTCCAAAGGTATGGGAGAGGAAGATAAATTATGGCAGGTCCTTAGAAAGGCTTTGAGGACAAACTCATTGATGGATTGGGATTATTCCCCAAAGTTTTGGTTTTCTATTTTCTTTCTTTCCTCTTCTCCCTGCTTTTATTTGCTCTTCCCTTTTTTACTCCTTTCCTCCCTTTTTGTCCTTTCTTCCTCCCCTCCCTTTATCTCCTTCCTCTTCCCTTCTTCTCCCCTTTCCTCTTCTCCTTCCCCACTCTCCTTCTTCCTCTTTCTTCCTGTCTTTTCCTTCCTCTCCTTCTGTCTTCACCTTCCTTCCCTCTTCCTTTCTTCTCCTTACCCCTTCCTCTTCTCCTCTCCATTTTTCCTTCTTTCTATTGAGTAATCTCATCCACTGTCATAGCTTCATGCATCATCTCATTGTACATAACTCTTGATTCTCTATCTCTTCCCCCAGTTTCTCCCTAAATTTCATATTCTCATTTCCAGTTGCTTCTTGAAGTCTCATCCCTAATCTCATATTCAGTACATCCAAAATTGAATGTAAAATGTTATCCCCCAAACCTATCCCTTTCCCTAGCTTTTCTGATTCTACAGATGGTACCACAGTACTTTCCATCACCTAGATCCACAACTTCAAAGTCATCTTAAAAATTGTTTTCCCTCTTTCTCTCTTTATCCAATCAGTTGCCAAGTTACTTCCATTCAATCTCTTTAGTATTTATCACATAATTTCTCCTTCTCTCCATTCTCACTGAAATGACCTTTATCACCTCTCACAGGAAACATGGTAATAGATTCCTAATTGGTCTTTTTTTTAAAGTCTGTCCCTTCCTTGTCCATCTTTCTCCATGCTGCCACCATCTCCTTCCTAATGCATTGTTCTGATCAAATCTCTATTCAAAAATCTTTAGTGGACCCTCATAGCCTATTCAGTGAAGCAAAATTCCTGTGTGAACATTCACAAATCCCCACAGTCCAGCACCTAACTGTCCTTCCAGTCTGATTCTAGAGCATTCCCTATATCTCATCCAAAGTGGATAATTTACCCTCAGTCTGACTTCTCCCATTCATATACTTTGGTTACTTTGCACCCCCTCTGCCCATCTCTGGAATGGTTTATCCCTCATGTTTCCATGTGGAAATCTTTCCTTTCTTTTACAGGCTAATTCAGATAGTACCTCTGAAGGTTATCACCTCCATCAAATAGTAAAAAAAATAAGTGATCTCTCCCTCTGCAAATTTGTCATAGTACTTTACACAAACCCTTCTTTGTACTTATCACATTCATTCTCATATTATAATTATCTGAGCACATGCCATGTCCCCCAATTATGTTTCTAGGTCCTAAAGGTCATGAGCTATGTCTTATTTCATTGTTCTATCCCTAACAAAGTAAATTCTTTATCAATGTTGGTTGCATTAAATAAAGTATTGCTGAAAAGGATGAGAGTTATTGAGCCGGAAGGGACCAAGAGAGGCCATCTGTCTTTTCCTTATTTAGTTCTTATGTGTTTCAATGATTGTATCACCATTTGAAAGTAGAAGCCAGAAAGGTGCTTTGACTTGTGAAAATAAAGAGTATATGACATCAACAATAAAGTAATTAGAAATGGAGCAACTCAGAAAAACATAAATCCTACAACTTAGGATAACCACTAGTGAAATTGTAGTTGTCTTTTAACCATCTAAAAGCTCTTGGTTTTATCAAAATGAAGAATCATTCACCCCAGCATTGAAACTGTCATTCAGGAGAAGGAAATCTCCAAGATCATCAAAGGATTGAAACTGATCTTTCTCAGCAGTGGTTCAGGTGACTTAATTGCATTCCTAGACCATGGCATTGATCATAAAGGATTCAAATCTTGCCCTTGGCCTTATTATTTGTGCTCCCTAACGTTTAAGGGCCCTGAGCTTGTTTGAGAAGTTTGGTATGGATTTACTATGCAGCCCCAATATCATGGTCCTTTATTTAAGGGTCAGAAAAAGATAATTATCAGAGAACTAATCGATATCCTTTGACACAGCATCTGAGCACTCACTTTGACTTAGTGGTCTCCTATGCAAACCCATTCAGACAGCCATCTTGAATTCATAAGCAATGAAAAAAGATAATTGTGTAAGAGGGAAATGTATATTATACCTCCCCAAACTGGAACAATTTGTGTTTTCTCAGTTCTTTTTGTCCTCCGGTCTCCTTTTTTTCTTCCATTTATTGAGTACTATCTCTAATATTTTGGAACTTCTTATTAAAAAAGCAAGCAATTAGAAAACATCAGTGTTGTCCATTAATATCCGTTGGAATATTCAACTAAAGTGTAATCATTATAAACTCTCAGAATGTTAAACCTGGGAGAAAATTTAGGGATTATCCAGCCTAATGTGCTCATTTTACCAAGGAAGAAATTTATATCAAGAAAATTTATATCAAGAAAATCACTAAAGTGATTTGGGGAAGATTGAAAAGGGGAAAAGTTGGGACTAAAATGTATGTTCCCTGATTCGTAGGCCAGTGTTCTTTCTACCAAGTGGAGGAGAATTTCAAATACAAGAATATTTCAGGATATATATAGTTAGAGAGACAGACAGACTGACTGACTGACTATATATGTGTATATATATATATATATATATATATATATACAAAAATAATGATTTCAGCAAAATTTGTACAATATATACTTTAATTTTAACTATGAATAAGTAATGCATGTCTTGTAATATTGCTTTGTGTTTCTAGGTGGTAAAAGAATGAATTTCTTTCTTCTGAAAGAAGACAGTATGTGGAGAATAAACCCCGTGCTCAAATCTTGTACCATTTTTATTACCCACTTTGGCTCCTTCCCTTCACAGGCCCAAGAGAGAAGGCCTAAACCATCTCTCACACAACCCTTAGAGCTGCACAAACTCTGTCTGCTCTCATCACAGTAACTGCTCGATATGCACCAATGATTTAGGTTATTAGTGGGGATATTATGAATTGTTGAGCTGGGATAGGTACAGAATCCTAAACTTCTAAAAATAAAAAATTACTATAAGATTTCAGATTGCTGTTTTCTTGGTATGTGAATCCTAACAATTGTCTGTATACCACTTAGGTTAAAATCCCCTACTGCGTCTTATGGTGTCATGTTTCCAAGAAGATTAGGCCTTGTTAGCCAAAAAAGAGGGAAGCACCAAGGAGTCTTTTGGAAAGGGAATCATAGTCATAGAGATCATACTTTTTTTCTCTTCATCCTGCATTCTAATTAAGGAGAGACAGATGGCATAGCAGAATAAAGAATTCATTTGAGATTTATCTCCCACCTAGTTTATGTATCCTGTTAAACCCAAGACGTCTCCTGGAATTCTGTTCATATTCTCTGGGTTATATAGTCCTAGGGTGGAAAGGCGAGAAATCTCAGCTATCTTCTAAGTAATAGATTTAAGTAGAATTTTAGTGCATCCCTCACTCCCAACCCCTGACCCTGACCCTGCCCCCGGGTTCTTTCCCTGATGATACATTAAAGTCTAGATGTCTTGGCGCAAACTCTGCTGTAAGACATCTGGACCCACTCTTGCTTTCTTCATAGACATCGGGGTCCTGTGAGTAAGATAAGAAATGGATGGAAACCATTGGGACCATTAGTATGGTAATGGTCAGTTTACAACTATTCTATTACCTTATAATATGCCTAAAATAGTCAAGGTAAAGTATTAATAGTGCATACTCAGGAAAAAGCTAGAAATGATAAGTAGGAAATAATTCCCTGTGGGGACCCTTGGGCAGGAAATTCCATCAACCCCCTGACCGTGCCTTGTTTTCCTTTATTCCTTTCCTGCTACCTCCCTTCATCATGACTTGTGGTGTGTGCCTGTATGGATGTTTTTGGTGTCACACAGCATTTCCTTCACTCGGCTCAGTTTGCCTTTTCCTTCCCTTTTCCTTCATGTCTGCTCCAGACTGATCGCATAAACCCAGATGACATAGATTTAGAAAATGAACCCTGGTATAAATTCTTTTCAGAACTGGAGTTTGGACGCCCGGTAAGTGAGGCTAGCAGATTAACGTATGAACATTAGGAAAATGTCCTTGTGAATGACAAATACAAAAGTGCCAATAAAGAATTGGGTAGATGCTAATTGCAGATTTTCTCTCCTCTGTCCTACAAAGACAACTCGAGTTTTATTCCTTTGTGGAAAATAATTATTCCCAATAGGATTTGGCTTTACTGCCAAATTATTCTTTTTTTTTTCTTTTTGGAGGGCAATTGGGGTTAAGTGACTTGCCCAAAGTCACATGGCTAGTAAGTGTGTCAAGTGTCTGAGGCCAGATTTGAACTCAGGTCCTTCTGGCTCCAGGATCAGTGCTCTATTCACTGCACCACCTAGCCGCCCCCCAAATTATTCTTAATTCCTTACAAATAATTGAAATATATCTAGATTTAAAACTTGAGAACTTTTTAATTAATTTTCTCCACTAAGCATTTCATTATTTCTATGCCATTTTGATCCACTTGTATAAAATAGAAAATATACAGATATTTCTCATTACATTTGGGGTTAGACTACCTGTAGACAGCATTTGCCTAGTGATCTGTTAGATGATCTCCCCAATTTATACATTTTCAGCAATAATAGGCAGAGGAAAAAATGAAGCATAATATACGATCATATCTTTCTCTCATACTATATGGGGTGTCTCAGGATTGAGGTTGTTACGTAGACAGAGCATTAAACTTGGAGTCAGGAAGATGCCTGTTTGAACCCTGCCTCTGAAGCTACAATTCTGCATAGGCTACTTAAATTCCCTCAGCCTTAGTTTCCTCATTTGTAAAGTGGGGAAAGCACTGACCCATCCCTCAGAGTGGTTGTGGAAATAAATGAGATCTCTAAATGGCTTCAGATACTTAAAACATTGCATCAATATCCTCACTGTCGATATTATCTCCTGGAAGAAAAAGCATGCTAGAGGGAGAAAAAAAAAATCAGTGATTTGAGAATTAGAATATTCATTTAAGATCCAGCTTTGACAGAGATATTGTGGCCCTAGGAATGTCATCTCAGCTGTAAGAAAGAGAAAACAACTTTCTTACCATCAATTTCAGAGTTGTGGTGAGAAAAGAACTTTGTATATCTTAAGGTGTTAATGTGAATTGTCATAGTCATCTAATATGTCATTAGGGTTTGCCCAGAATGTGCTGTGGAACTAGAATCTGATCACAATTCTGGAACTGCCTCCAGCTTTACTCAGAGAGTACTTTTGTCTAATGAAAAGTTATTCTATGAAATGTGTCATATAGACTTTCCATATGTACACCCAGCAACATTTTAAAAGGACAATATTAACATACATAGCCGTTCTGTATATTAGACACAAAAGAGTAAAAATCTGTGTGCTACACAGATTCTGAGTAAGTGTGTTTTCCCCATTAAACCAAAGGTTTTTTTTATACAACTGGATCAAAATTGACTATCAATGAATGTTGTTTCTTTGAATATTTCTCTGAACTATGTTTAGTTTTGGGTGGGGTTTTTTTTCCACCTTACATTTTGGCACCAAATTAATTGGAGAGAGAAAAAATATTTCTCCCCTTGTTTTTTGTTGCATTTGAATGTCATTAATTAAACCAACTGATAAAATTAGGCAGATGTCTGTCCTGAGACTAAGATCTCTCAGCATTTTTGTATGGCAATTTTCTATCCTAAGTAGAAACTCGCCAGCATGTGATGCACGCCTTTTCTTCTAATACATATTTCTTACGCTTTGAATTCCTTTCTTGGCAAGTGTTTGAAATGCTAACATTGATCCAATGAGTTGAGTGAACCGTTTTTTACTAAGCAAATCACTAACGTTTTTGTCATGTTCTTGAAAATGTTTACCAAAATCTTCCTCTTCCTTCCAGTCTACCTCCCCTGCCCCATTTGGCTACATTCATATCACTCTTTGTTTGTATCTGATGCTGTCCACACAATTTCTAACTATGTCACCTTTTCCCCATGTTCATTCCTTGCTGCCATTGATCCTCCTTCATTCCATCTCTACACTTCTGCTTATGTGGTGCATCCACCCCCAGCCTCCTAAAAAGGCTCTGGATTATGGTCAGGACCATCCTTCTGGTGTTTCCAAAGAGGTAAATGAATCATTCTTTCTTCTTCAGATTATGACCTTACAGAATACTGCTGTGATTCTGCACATCCCTATTTCACAATCCACCATTCAGTGGTTTCCTAGCATTTCATAATGGCAAGCTTTTTGTCACTGCTTCATGCCCTACAATATTATTTTCAGGGGAATTCATTATGTTGGGGAGGGGGACAATAGATCTAAAGGGTTTTAGTGGACAGAAGTGTTAATACTATGGCTATGTGACAGCCCTGCCCCCAAATCTGATGTCATCCTATTAAGGTACATAGTGTTCAGCTCAAAGAATGTTACAGTCTCGCTGTATTTTTCCCTAGTCAGAGATACCTGGAGTATTCTTTTCAGTCTTGGCACTCTTTTTTAGGAAGGACACTGATAAACTTTAGTGCATCAGTAAAACCAGTATGGTAAGGAGACTGGAGACTACATCATAGGGTAACGTTTGTAATAATGTTTGTAAAAGTTTGTAATACTTAAGGCCTGGACTTTCCTTTCTTTTCTTTCTTTGTTTCTTTCTTTGTTTCTTTGTTTCTTTTTTCTTTTGTCTCTTTCTTCCTTTTTTCTTTCTTTTTTTTTTTTGCAAAAGTAACAACATCATGAAAAGCATCTTTCCATTTATAACCTTCCATCAACTCAGTCATAGCAATGGCTCCATAAAATAGTGTGATAAAAAGAAATTCAGAAAAACAAAACAGTTACGGGACATTTAAATGCCCTCCAAGGATCCAGCTTAAATTATTATGACAGTAGTTCTTAGATTCAGGTTTCCATGATTAAGTCATTGATTAATCAGTAAGCTTTTTTTAAGCATATACTATGTACCACAAAGTGTGCTAGCAGCCAGTAGTATAAATACAAAAAAAAGAGATAATCTTTATTCAAAAATATATTCTAATGGAAAAAACAAAATGTGCATATACAAAATAAATCAAAATAAATAAAAGTGTCTTTAGAGTATAGGGCACTAGAATCTGGGAGAACTAAGAAAGGCTTCATCTAGGAGGTAATGCTTGAGCTGAGCCTTGTGGGAGTAGAGGTGAGGCAGGGAATTGAATTCTTGGCACAGGAATGACCAAAGTACAGAGTGGAAAAATGAAGAGCCTTGTACGAAGAACAGAGAGATCAAGTTTAGCTAGGTCATAGAGTGGAGATAGGGGAATATATACTGAGTTTGGAAAGAGAGGGTTGGAGTCAGATTGCAGAGTTTTTAAAAGAGGAAAATTAATATTTTATCCTAGCAGCAATAGGCAGCCAGTGGAATTTATTGAGTAGAGGATTACATTGAAAGAAAATTACTTTGGCCACTGATTAGAAGGTAGATTGGAACAGGGGAGGGATTTGAGCCAGGCAGATCAATTAGGAGGCTACTACAGTAGCCCATGGTGATGGGAAGCTGAACTAAGATGGTGGTTATGTGAGTGAAGATAAATTATTAAATATGGGAAATGCCATGAAGGTAGAAACAGAAAGATTTAGCAACTAATTAAAGATACAGGGTGAGGGAAAGTAAGGAGTGGAGAACTGCACCTACGTTATAAACTTAGAAAATTAGCAGAAGGGTGGTGTCTTCTAAAGAAAGATGGAAGTTTAGTAGGAACAAAATGGAATTTTGGGAGAAAGATAATGAACTCTGGTTTACACATGATGAGTTTGAGATACCTGCTAGACATCTAATTTGTACTGTCCAGGAGGCAGTTGACAGGGTTGAAGCTGAGGAGGGTGACTAAGGTTGGATAAATAAATCTCTGAATAATTTTCAGTGAGGAAATTTTTATGGCCATTAGAGTTAATAAGGATCAAAGGAAGAATATGCAAAGAGAGTAGAAAAAAGGGCACAGAACAGAACTTTAGAGGAACACACACAATTAGGTTATGTAATGTAGTTGACAAGCCATCAAAAGAGACTAAGAAGGAGCTATTAGGTAGAAGGAAAACCAGGAGAGGGTAGCATCATAAAAACCCAGAGAAAAGAGGGTGGTCAATAGTGTTATAAAGTAGATAGGTCAAGAAGGATGAGGAACAAGAAAAAAAAAAGCATTGACAACTTTGGACAGAGCAGTTTCAGTTGAATAATGAGATCAGAAGGCAGATTGCAGAGGATTTGAAGGGAGTCAGTTAAAGAAGCAGAGGCAAAAAGAATAGATCAATTTTTCTTGATTTATTTTTAAGACCATTGGTAGATATTGACTAATGTGGATGACCCATGAGGTCCCTTCAATTATTAGACACTCTACCGCCAATGAAAATTGCTGTTCCTGGACTGACCAATATTCACTTAATTTTATTCCTCACTAAATGATTAAGAAAATGGGTAGAATTACAAAGGATGTACATATAATTCAAATCATTTATACCCAACTGTACTACATTATTCAAATTCCCCCCAATGGAAAGAAAGATCTGATATTCTGTGAGAATCAAATACAAATATAATGATCTGATATACATTTCTGTGTCTATAAGCACCACCAAGGGTCACAGTTGTTGGACTTAAGAAGAATAAACACCTAACTATTAATTACACATGGGCCTGCACATGTGCATACTTATGTCCCACTGATGAAACCTGAAAAGATTTTTCAGGGATTCTGATAAAGATAAAATTATCTCCTGTTTCTTCTTCAGGAAATTTTTTGGTATGCTCCTTTTTTTCCCCTTGTCCAGAACTGTGATTCCATTGGTATAGGGCAATGCCTAATGGAAATTTCTAATGATGTCATTGCTACTTGTGGTACTACAGCTGTCCAGAAGAACTTGAACCTGTATTCCTGAGTCCAAAGCTACCATCCCCTGACCAGTATCCTGTACTGTCTATTTCTTGATTCCATCAATAATTTAAGGGGAAAATGTCTCACATAAAATATGGAGGTCCAAAATTATATGGTAAAGATTGAAACTTATCATGGAAGACCATGCCATACCAGTTATTGATAAATTAACACACTGTTGACATAGCCTCTAGACACTAGTTCCAAAGCAAAAGCATAGAGGTCTAAGAAACACTTAAGGATACCCAAGGTTTTGAAGATGTATCAAAATGATTGCCTCTAAATACTAGATGTTAAGAGAGTGAGTGTGATGTAGAATCTCAAAACACAATCAATAAGCTATCCATCCCATCCCCACACCCCAAATCTGGTACACACATTCTGTCTTCAAGTTAATTACTAGTTTATCATTCCTAAATTATTTTAACTTAAAAGAAACCCCAATTTGGGGCAGCGGATAGAGCACTGTACCTTGGAGTCAGAATGACATCAGTTCATATCTGGCTTCAAATGCTAGCTGTGTGATCCTGGACAAGTCACATAACCCATATCTTCCTAAGTTTCCTCAGCTATAAAACGGGGATAGTACTAGCAACTATCTCTCAAGGTTATTTTGAGGAATCCAAGAGATAATATTTGTTAAGCACTTATCACAGTGCCTCTATCACCAGTACTATATAAATACTTCTTTCTTTCCTTAATTCCTCATTTTCCTCCCTCCTAACCTAACTCAGTGACTTCCATTAAATAAACTTACTTGAAGAAAACTCTACCTTTTCTATGCAGTGACTGTTCATACCATTTCTGATCTTGATGAACTCAATTCAGTTTGCTTTTGAAGATGTGGAGTCTTCATTCTGACTGATTCATTAGCATTTTTGCACAGGATTATGCCACGTGCAGCAATGAGTGGGATAGCTTCCCTCTCATGTGACATTGTATCGTGAAGAATGCTGGCTGTGCTCTACTAGCCTTAGGAGAAAGTTCTTTATCTCCCAGGCCAATAGGTTTGACTTGACCATTAAGAAATCATAGATAACTTGAAGTATTTCAGGTCTGAAGGTAAAGCTTTTCTTAGTCAGAGTTTGGGGTCAGGTAAGTCAAGATGATAACTTATAATGTTAAGTATTAGTCTGTTAGCTAGGACAGGCATGAGGTTATGTTTGGCATTCACAGAGGCAACATGTTCTATTGGATAGATTGGCTGGTTTTAGAACTAGGCTCAAATCCAACTTCTGATACTTGCTAGCTATAGAACCCTAGGCAAACAACTCAGCATCTCCATGATTCATGCAAACACCTAAGGAGGTTGTCTTCTGGTCTACATTGGCAACTGGTAGAGGATCCCACACTAGAAATTCAGTGCATTATTTCTTATCATTAGCAAGCCTTCTATCTAATATCTTGGTGAAGTGGAAACAAGACTGGTTTTGAGGTAAGAAGATCTGGGTTTGAATCTTGGCTCTACTACTTACTGTCTTTATCATCATGATTCAACTGCTCTCAGTTGAGATGTTTCTTCATCTCTCAAAAGGAGTTAAGCAGTATTTTCTCTACAGATCCTTCCAAATAAACTGAGCTCATGTTTTGTAAAGCAGGTATGATGTTAAATGACATGTATTTGTTGATTTTCCATATTTATATTTCTGGTTTTCTACTTTTTCAGCCTACCTGAAAAAGTTTATTAAATTGAGAAGATTATTTAAGCTTATTAAACTGTTGACCAAAACTTTCTGAGAATATTTTCCTCTTGGGAAAAAGGAAATACTCTGTTTTTCCCATTGCACATTAGTGAAAAAGTGTTCTTAGCAGCCCCTTTTGTTTATCTCCTGTCAAAATTCATTTCTTTTTTTCAAACTTGGCTAATGGGTTTTTTTTTTTAGCATTTTGCGTATTTATCTTTACAAGAATTAGTCAGTCTCTATCTCAATGGATCTCCCCGATTGTATTATAAAATAAAATCCTTTAAAACAAACCCAAATCCCTGCATTGGTCATGCCAAAAAAAGTGTATGTCTCATTCTGGATTTTCTGCCTGTTACCTCTAGGCTAAACTTGGGTAGTACGATTTATTTTCAATCATCTGAACTTGTGTTTATTAAGATTCACTTCTTGTACAGTTACATGAGATTCAGTTAACTTATATAGATAAGTCTTTATTCCTGCATGAGTGGGATTTCTCATGTTATTTGTGAAGGACTCCAATTTTGTATTTGAATGTGGTGATCAAGGGAAAAAACAGGATGTTAGAGGTGTGTTAATTTGAAACAGTTTACAAATCAAAACTAAAAATCTAGGGACAGTTTATATATTTTTTGATAGAAGCACAGTTCAACTATTATCTGCTGAACGTATTGATATGATAAAATGTGTTAGTGTGATATAGTGGGAAGAACACTGCCTGGGACTCAGAAGACCCAAGTTTTAGAACTGAAACTTCATAAACTTAACTATTGACTCCTCTGGATCTCAGCTTCCTCATTTATAAAATGGCTTATCTCTAAATACTTTGGACTCTAACATTCCATGACATTAATTTAACACAGATCATTGTAACTGATAAGAAAAATGCTTTAATTATTGCTTTTCGAGGTACGATAGAATGCTTGTCTATAATTGAGAAGATGATGCAGAAAGAAGAAAAAGACTAAGATTTTATTGATTTCAAACTTAAATTTATTCTCTGTGTAATATATAATATAACTTTTGAGGGGCAGCTAGGTGGCAAGTGAAGAGAATGACAAATTTAGAGTCAGGAAAATTTGTTTTCCTGAGTTCAAACCTGGTCATGGACATTTACTAACTATGACCGTGGGTAAGTCACTTAACCCCATTTGCCTCCGCTTTCTCCTCCATAAAATAAGCTGGAGAAGAAAATGGCGAACCACTCAGGTATCTTTGCCAACAACAAACAAATAAAACAAAACATGGTTATGAATAGTTGGACACAACTGGAACAAACTTTCGAACAACTTTTGAACATACATTAGCCAGTTGATCTTGCTGCCTATCTTTTGGAAATTGTACTGATAATCAGTTACCACACTGGAAAGGGGACAGGTGAAAAAATTAATGGATGGAATTCAAAAAAGTCTGTTTTGCTTCACATTAGCTCTGGTCCCAAAGTTAACTATGGCTTTCATGTCTAAAATGAGGGTTGTACATTCTGTACAAAATCAATTATTACGTCTATCTCCAATATCTGGGGAAATGGAATTTTCTGTGGTTTTGGGAGGGTGGGGGATATGTGAAGTAACAGACAAAAATGCCAGTGCCATCTTGGATGGTGATTGTCACTCTGTTCTCTGCCCTGGTTAGACCGTAGCAGAGGTATTGTATACATTCCTGAGGGCTGCAATTCAGGAAAGGCATCGATAAACCAGAAAGCATCTAGAGGGAGGCAGCTAACATTGAGTATATGCCATATGACAGTTGGTTGGAGGAGTGAGGGTGACTTAGCCTTTAGAGAAGATTTAGCCTTTACCTCAGGGGTAACAGGAGAGCAATCTTTAAGAATTTGAAAGGATGTCATATAGAAAAGGATGGAATTTGTTCTCTTTGGCCCTAGAGGCAGACTGGGATCGATGGTTGATAGTTGCAAAGTGGTAAATTTAGGCGCAGTGTCAAGGAAAACTTGCTAACAATTAGAGCTGCCCTAAAGTGAACAGAAATGCCCAGAGACGGTTTCCCCTTGTTGGGAGGTCTTCATAGAGCGGATGGATGGCCACTCGGCTGCTATGTCATATAGGGGTTTGTTTGTTTTCTCTGACACAAGTCAGACTACGTATCATCTGAAATCCATTATAACTTCATGATTGTGTAAAATATCCAAGATATTATCTTTCTGTTTTGATGTGCATATTAAAAAAGTTAAACCTATTTTATTGTTGCCTGTATTCTGCTTTTTTGAGATTTCAAAGGAAAACAATCTTTTGACCTTGCCCCCCCAGAATTGAAAAACCCTCCACCTTATTCTGCAAGAACTGAACAATGACTGCAAATTTCTAAATGATTTCTCACCATGCCTCTTCCTTTATTCAGTGAATAAATAGGATTTTGTCTATAAATTAGAGTAATATTCTTGACTAGATGAGAGATTACTTTTTAAATGCTGTCAGGTTTCCATTTTTCAAACAGCAACTACCATTGTGGATTATTAAGTCATACTATGCATTACAAACACAGAACTTTAAAAGGGAAAACATATGATGATAAAATAGTATAAGCCTTTATTTTTAAATTTATAACTTCCCTTTAGGAAGGTGCATTTTTTTAATTAAGGTGAATGTTTTCTTTTTGTTGTTGTTGTTCCATGATCTTCCTTTCAGTACAATGTATTTCATGAACTCAGAAAATCAAACATATGTTTTTTTCATTCTGTCAGCTTCAGAAAATCATTATTTTGTTTTTACAGGCCTCTTTGTATCAGACCTCCTTAGACCGAAGCCTGGAAAGACCCGCTAGGTAAGAAGTAAATGTCTTTGCAGTGATCCTTTCAATATAGTTTTTATTTCTTTCTTGAACACTTCAAAGAGTAATTAGAAGGGGACATTTCCCCCTGTCTTGGTCATATTTGAATCACTTGAACTCATGTCAAAGATTCTGCATTTACTTGGACTGGTAATGTATATCCTAGGGGGGAAAAAAAGAGGGCCTCCTTCCTAACTTCTTCCTTTACTCAGAAGAATCAAGACCCAGATCTACACTGCGGGCAGGAATGCTTCCAATAAAAGTCTGCTGTCATTTATTTAGTAATACCTGCCCCACATAAATAAATAATAATTAATAGTTTCTTCATACTATGGAAAGTAGTCATTTTAAAATTTGTAAAAATGAGGCCCTGGGGTGGCTAGGTGGTACCGTGAATAGAGATCCTGGTGTTAGGAGGACACAAGTTCAAAACTGGTCTCAGAAACTTGACACTTACTAGCTGTGTGACCCTGGACAAGTCACTTAATCCCATTTGCCTTGCCTTCCCCCCTCCAAAAAACAATGAGGCCCAGATAGTCAAAGTGAATCATCATTACCACCATTATAGTAGGTGTCCACTAATCCAGTCTCTTCATATTAAAGATAAGGAGATAGAGACCCAGTGGCATTAAGAGACTTGCCCAAGGTCTCATGGGTAACAAATAAGAGAACTGACACTTGAATTTAGCTCTTCTGTCTTTAAATTCTGCTTCCTTTCCATTGTAATGTTCTGCTGGCTAAATTATTGGTCATTTAGGTTTTCATGTGGATATTTTGGGATTATAGCAATGTAGACTTGGTCCTTAGGACTAAGTTCAATTCCTTAAAAAGCTAGAATTAATATCTTGACTTCCCTAAACAAAATCATGTTATAGGCGAAACTGGTCCTTTTTGATCCCCCCTCCCATTTTCCCTCTGCTCTATCCTATTCTCTCAGATTAGAGTGAGGGGTCTTTCCAGGCAAGGAAGGAAATGTTTTGATAAATAATTCATACCAATGTGTTTGATTTAATGCACTTCTAAGTAATACCAAGAATCTTTCCATTTTAATATAGGATCATGGAGAGAGGGAAATGTTTTAACACAAATGAACAATTTTCATAAGAGTTAGGATTTCAAACTTCCCAGTTGGAGCAGTACTTAGACTTCTAGATAACTATTTGACCTATTCATAAGATAAGTATATTAGCTTCAGATTTTCAGAAAGTGCTCATTTTGAACTGGATTTCGTTTCCTTTCCCCTCTTCCCCCCGACTCCTGCCTTTTTTGTTGTTGTTCTTTTCTCTTAGCTCTGCAAGTATAGCTGGGGACTACAGAAAAAGGAGGAAGAGTGAACCTGCAGTGGGGCATCCTCGAAGTGTAGGTGATCAGAATGCAAACAGAGTCAGCCCAACCCAAGCAGATCTCCCAGGTTCAAGCACTACCCTTACAAAATCTTTCACTGGCTCTTCTCCTTCTTCCCCATCAAGAGCAAAAGGTAAGAGAATGATTCTTTGGCAACTACATTATCTGCTGATTTCACTGCATAGTTCTAGGTGAAAACAAGTACCAAGGTGGTGATGGCTTTTGACTCTGTAGCTAATGAAATCCAGTCTTAAGAATGAAATGTCTTGTGTTTAAGTTTTGAAGAAGAGGTTTCTTATCTAGGTTATTTCCTGCTGATGAAACATCAGTTATTGAAAGGGATTTTCCTGCCTGCATAATGTCTATTAAACAGTTTAAGACGATCATATCTATTTAATGAATAAACTCAAAGTACTGTGTGATTTATTAATGGTCTGTTAATAAAATAATGTTGAATTCTCATTTTTTGGAAACATTTTGGAAGATAGCTTCAATTTCTATGATTTTCCTTGTATATAGTTGGGAAATGAGGAAAGTCTCCCTAAAAAAATACTACCAGGCACAAATCCTCTTAAATTTTCAAGTTTTTTTGGTAATTATATAATCTGGGAAGATTTAAAAACAAATCATTTCAATCCTTGAAGTCGATCTACTCATTGCAAATACACAGTGGCATGTTTTTAAAGATGGCGTCAAATTTTTGATAAACATCCTGCTTTTAAAAATGCTCACTTTCAGAATTCAGTCTCAGTGTTCACAGCTCATTGAACCACATTTTCCCTGGTGCTGAACTTTCTCTTCATAATCTTAGAAAACTTTGCATCCAGGGAGATATATTCATTCTTTCAAGTCACTAGGAGACCATTTTGTCTGTTATTGCTACAGTTACTGAAATAGTCCTCTGGGAAATAGAGCAGTGAAAAGACCTCCCTAAATACCCAATTTATTGCTGAGATGGGACTTGGGCACTGGGGATCAGTGTAGGGTATGAAGCTTGGTAACTTACTCGAGATCCCCAGGGCTAAATCAGAAAGGTGGAGGTTTTTCAAATTGTAAAGGAATATGGCTGACTGAATAAGCCCGGGCCAAAATGGTTGTAAGAAAAACAGAGATGGATTCTGCTACAAGTTTACATATCAGCCCCTGGTTTTTTCAGTCAGAGGATGATGATCAGCCTATGTGGTGGTAGTCTTAACTCCAAGGCATGGGTCCTCCTAAGAGAAATGGGAATCACCAGCCAGCACCACTGAACATCATAATTCTACAGCTGAAACAGACCTTGAGAACTGTCTAGTACACTCTCTATTTTACAGATGAAGAAACTAAGGCCCAGAACAGTTGTTTAACTTGTGCAGTAGCATGGGTAAAGTTGCAAAGTTGGGATTCAAACCCAAGTCCTACAGTATTTGTTTCACAGTTACTGGGAAACTACTTGGATACATTATCTTATCCTTTGTTGCTATACCCTGTCTGTCAATGTGATTGATCCTAAAGAGATCAATTTCAAACTCTTTAGTTGAAATTTAAGTAGCTATTTAACTCTCCTGACTTGCAGTTACAAGCTAGCTGCAGTCCCGTATCTTCTTAAGCCTATTAAGTGCATGCTACTGTTTTTGGATGTTAACTTTCTAACATTTGGCTTTCTATTTAAAATGGGTAATCATAATGGCTAACATCAGTTCATCCTAACAGCTTAATCTGCTGGTATAAATTAAAGTTTACAGACCTTCAGTCTTTTATACAGACTGTCAATCTTTCATACAAGTGCCACGCCCTGATCTCACTTTAATAGACACTGACGTTTTTCACGTAATGCATTTAGGAAAAGAGGCATACTGCTTTAATTTTTCATTGCTATAGATAGCATAGATTTATTAGTCACTGATTCCTTTTTTACTCTTTTGTTAATTTTGTTGAATACATTTTAATAGACAACAAAGCTCATTAATTTGAACTGTTCTTTAGCTTGTTATGATTAGCATGTAAAGTATCTGTATACAGTTTCTAGTTTTAATTACACTGACTTGAACTATCTTGCTTAAACTATCTATATACTGTTTCTAGGTTTAACTACACTAACTGCTTGCTCTGTTCTTTGCTTTCTGATACTTACTGACCCAATCTCTTCTCTTTGCCAACCTGTTAACTGCTGGAAATCTTTCTCTTCTGCTGGGCTGCTCTTTGGATTATAAGGTGGGGATATTAGCAAAGCATGTCCATCCCTTTACAATCATTCAGGGCACAACCACCACACCTCAAGTGAGTTAGATTACTGCAGCACATACAGGCGGCATTTGGATGTGCCAAATGATTCCAAGCGCACCATCAACTTTAAGAACGGTTGGCAGATGACAAGACAAAATGCAGAGATCTGGAGCAGCACAGAAGAAGCAGTTTCACCCAAGCTGAAATCCCGCAGCTGTGATGACCTGCTAACTGAGGACCACGACAGTTTCCCTGACCCACAGACCAAGTCAGAAAGTCTGGGTTCTCTGTTATGCGAGGAGGACTCCAAAGACAGCTGCCCACTGACATGGGCCTCCCCCTATATCCCTGAGAACCGTACTAACATCAGGTCGAGAATCCGGCATAAGTCAGCACATGATGCACCTGGGTTCTTGAAAATGTACAAGAAAATGCACCGTATTAACCGCAAAGAGTTGATGAAGTCAGAGGTGATTTGTTCTGTGAAGTCCAGGATATTACAGTATGAAAAGGAGCAACACAAGGGCATGTTGCGTGGGTGGAGCCAGTCCTCAACCGAGGAAGTACCCAGGGACATGGTGCCCACACGGATTTCTGAATTTGAGAAGCTAATTCAGAAGTCAAAGTCCATGCCGAATCTGGGGGACGAAATGCTGTCTGCTGTTACCTTAGAACTGCCTCAGAATGGATTGTGTCCAAAGCGACGGTTTTCCATTGAGTCTTTACTGGAGGAAGAAAATCAAGGGAGACATGTCAATCAGGTTAACGCTCGAAGTTATAAGCCTAAAACCCTGGTGCCAATTCACATTGAAGTGACCAGTGATGAACCAGCACGATCTCATATGGAGTTCTCAGACAGTGACCAAGACGGGATGGTCTCTGATGTCAGTGACTTTGTTCATGTAGAAGGCTCATCCTTCTGCAGTGAGAGTGACTTTGATCATTTCTCCTTTACGTCCTCGGAGAGTTTCTATGGCTCTAACCATCACCACCATCACCACCACCACCATCACCACCACCACCGGCACCTCATCAGCTCCTGTAAGGGAAGATGCCCTGCCTCTTACACACGCTTTACCACCATGCTGAAACATGAAAGAGCTAGGCAAGAGAATGTTGAAGATTCTAGGCGTCAGGAAATAGACTCTGGCCTCTCTAAGTTAGCCTTCCTAGTAAGCCCGGTGCCTTTCCGGAGGAAAAAAAGTGCTGCTCCCAAAAAACAGACTGAAAAGACAAAATCCAAATCATCTGTGTTTGATGCTCTAGACTCTGCCCTTAAGGATATATGTGATCAAATTAAAGCCGAAAAGAGAAGGGGAAGTTTGCCCGACAACAGCATATTACACAGACTTATCAACGAGCTGCTTCCAGATATTCCTGAAAGGAATTCATCACTTAAGGCTCTGAGAAAGAGCCCTGTGCATCAGCCTTTTCCTCCCCTGCCTCAAGATGGTGCTGTCCATTATCCACCCTACCAGAATGATTGTGGACGATTACCTACTAGTGCCTCTTTTCAAGATGTGGATACAACTAACAACAACCACCAGGACAATGATAGTGCCCTGTGTTTCCAAGGTGGATTTTTTTTTTCCTTTTTTATCTTGTCTTGTGATTGAGGCAGCTACCTTTTAGTTCTGTCACTTTCTGTTTCTTCTTTCCATTTCATTCATCCTAACTACTGATAACCATCCATGGGGGGAAAATGATGACAAGCTGATGCTTGTGGGAAGACGACTCATTCATTGAACACCTGACATTTGTCTGTCATTTTGGACCTTTATGTGCATTGCTATAAGTAAGTGTTGAGTCATTCAAATGTAGTCATTCCATCTTTGAAGCAAAGACCATCACAGAGCCTACTGTTAGGAGGGTGGCAATTTGGGAATTGTTATTGAGCAATACAAGAAAATCTTTTACCAATTTTAAAAGAATGTTTCCACAGAGGAATGATTTATTTAAATGACAGCCTTTGAGAGTCTGGAAAGCTGGGAACTATCAAAAGATTTTATCATCAGTTCAATCCACTTAGTTCAACAACCACAAAAAAAAACTATGAAATATCTTCTGTGTCCTCAGCATTCGGTATAGGAGGATAAAAAAAAAAACAGCAATAGCAACACGAGCCCAGCTTTTAAGGAGCATGAACATACTATGAGGCTAAGAAATGATTACAGACAGCTATTCCTATATAAACACATGTTAAAAACATATGCAGATGTTATGTTGAATAACAGGTATGCATGTTAGAAATGAGAAGGACAGAGAAGGACAACAGATAGGAAAGTGGTGATAATTATTTGGGGGATGAGAGGAGAAAGGGTCAATGCAGTTGAGTTTAAATGAGGAAGAGGGTTTCATCAGATGAAGATGTTCAGAGAGCCTGTTCCAGGCTTGGACAGGGCAGGATGAAATCAAGGACTGACTGCTAATCCTATTTGGCTGGAATGAAAACCTAGTAGAAAACCTAGGTAGTAAGTGTGAAATGAAGCTTGAAAGTCACCTTGGAGCCAGATTGTGAAGAGCCTTGAATGTTAAAATGATAAGTTTGTACTTCTTTTTCTGGAAGGCATGGGGGAGCTACTGGTGGTTTTTGAGCAACAAATTGATACGGTCTGTTCTATACGTTAGGGAAATTATTTGGACATCAGTATAAAAGGATGTATGTGGAGAGAGAAGAAAATGGAAGCAGGGAGACCAATAAAGAGGTGATTATAATAATTCGTCCTAGAAATTATAAGGGAATGAAGAATGATGGCAACAGTGTAGAAGGAAAGAAAGAAAGAAGGAAAAGGAAGGAGGGAGGAAGGATTTAAAGGTTTACTGTGTGCCAGGCACTGTCAGGGATACAAATACACCAAAAAGAAAGCCCTTGCTGACGAGGAACTTACATTCTAATGGACAAATGCAAAATGAAAGGGAAAGGAGGGGATGGAACTGAAAGGAACTTGCAGATTTAGAATCAATAACTAATGACTGAAGATCAGGGGATGGTGAAATGAAAGGCTCTGAGATGGCTCCAAGTTTTCAAACTTGGGTAATTGGAAGGATAATAGTGTCATCATCAGAAATAGGTAAATTGGGAAGAGGACAAGTATAGGGAAGAAAATGATGAAGTCAGTTTGGGACATGTTTTGGGTGGCCCTAGGACATCCAAGTGGTAATGTATTGTAGCTACAGTCATTATTGTAGTTGATGTCATCAATGCAGGACTGAAGTGTAGGGAACAGGAGGAGGCTAGAGATACAGATTTGGGAGTCATCTCTGTGAAGGTAAGAGTTGAAATAATTCAGATGGATTATGGACTATGACAGAGGGAGAGAATGTGGCTATGTAGGAGAAGACCAAGAATAGGGAGCCTTAGGATACCCATGAGTAGGGAGAAGGTACAAGAAAAGAAATTTAAAAAGGGAACTGAAAAAAGAGAAAGAAGGAAAGAAAGAAAGAGAAAGAAAGAAAGGAAGGAAGGAAAGAAGGAAAGAAAGAAGGAGAGAAAGAAAGAAGGAAAGAAAGAGGAGAACCAGGAAAGAGTATCTAGAAGGAAGGGGTAGAGAACAGTTTCAAATGCTTTAGCAACATCAAGGAAAAAGAATACTGACTGACCAAAAAAAAAAAATCACTATTTAGTAATTAAGAGGCCATTGGTGAATTTGAAAAGAAATGTTTTAGGATTTAGTAATGGAAATGGAATTCATATTTGCAAGGCACTGAGAAGTGGTTAATAAGGTAGAGATGATATATTACTCTTTCTAGGAGGTATGTGACAGATGAGTGCTGAAAGGGAGTAGCAAGATCAACAGAAATATTGAATTTTGGAGTTGTTTTTTTAAGATTGGGGAGACTTGAATGTATTGTGCAAAAAGGAGTGGTAGAAGAAAAATTGCAAAATGAAAAGTGATTGCAGAGGAGATAGGAGGAAATTAAATACAGAAATTGAATGTTTGGGAGGTGTGGAGGAAGGGAGGTGATGTTAGCTGAATGACCTCAGTCTTCTCAGTATTGTAGGAATCAAGGTCATATACAAAGAGAAATGGAGGTAGAGATGGATTGAGGAACTTGAGAAGAGAAGAATATTTGAATTGCCTATAATTTGAATCTATTTTTAAAAGGATTTTCATGCAGTTCTGCATGCCTAGTGTGAGGTTAAATAGAGTCAGAAGAGTGTTCTGACTTTCTACAAAAGCATTTGGTGACATGAGAATCGATATGTAGAAGGTAGATAGTGGAAATTATTAAGAAGTTAGCAGAGCAGAGACAACAAAAGACAGTGAAGAATTCTAGACTTAAGCAGTATGGCTAACTACTGTATCAAGACTATGAAGGGAAGGAAATGAAGCCAAAACAGGTATGATGGAGTGAGAAAAAAAATCTGAGATTAAGAAAGTGAACCAAAGGTCAAAGTTGAAAGTGAAAAATTAGTTCAGGTGGAACAAAGCTGAGAGCCGTAGAAGGCAGGAGATTATGGAGAAAAAGCTGATTTGTGAATTCTACATTTTGGAGGTAAAACAATATCAGGAAATAGCGAGTTCTGGAAAATTCTAAAGTGTGAACAGCTCCATTCTAAGGCAGAACAGAGATCGAAATTATGGGAAATGAAGAATGATGAGCTGCCTAGATGGTAAAAGAATCGTCAGTAGAAATTGAGGTAACCACAGTTGGAAGCAGGGTATAAGGTAGAAATAAATTGAGTAAGGTGGAGGAGTGAGCTGAAAGTCAAGAGATGGCAGTGACAAGGATTGAGGGAGGGTGGTGTGGTCAGAGTATTAATTTTAAAGAAGAGGGTAGAGTATTGTGTGGTAGTGACAGAAAACAGGGAACTTCTGGATCACTGATTTCAGCAGTGTGAGAAAAGGAGTTGCCAACTCTGGACAGGGTCATAGGTGGCGTGGCATCTTCAGGGAAGTGTCCCATTTCAGTTATGGCAAAGAGGCAGCAGGCATGAAATAGAAAGGAACTTTGTTAACAGTAACCCAGAGGATAATACACCAGAATATTAAGGAGGAAAATGTTCTCTTTGAATTTAGTCTCCCTTTATACTGGAAATTATATCTTTTTTTCTTTTTTTTTTGGAGGAGGGAAGGTAAGGCAATTGAGAATTATATCTTTTATGAAACTTCCAGTAAGAGATTTGAGAATAGCAGGTGCCATTATTAAGTAGCAATTAGAGAAGGTCAGGTTGGTGTTAAGGGTTTCTTCATCACAAAGGAAAAATCCTGTATGAAAGTATTGTGGACCCATCTTTAGGTTACTCCAAAGTTCCCATTTCTGTCCCTTGGTTTCTTCTTTACACATTCCTTTACAAATTAAAATTGCATCTCTGTTTGAATCTTACTAAAAAGAGCTTTCACTATTTTCAGAAGTGTGCTCTTCCTTTAAAGTGATACCACAAACAGATCAATTATAGTAGGAGTACTGTCTGGCATTTTTTTTAAGGTCAGTGGGAATGAAAAAACTCAGGCTGTTTTGATGTCATTCTGTGTATTTTCACTCCTATTTTTAAAAGCACTTCTATATAAAATGGATTGGAATAAGCAGATGCACAAATCTAAAATTGAGGCCCTCAAGTAAAGAGAAAAAAGTTAAGATGAAGACAAGGTAAACATTAATTAAGGAAGAATCTTACTTAAGTAAGGCCTTTTCAAGTCCAGAAAGCTATATTTTAGCCATGTGCAGAGTTTGGGGGTCATCCTGAGTGGTATGTAGGACCTATTAGAAAATTGTCTACTCTGAATTTTTTCTTCTTATGCATGTGAAGTCCAGCTTACAGGAACAAGGGCAATCTTGAATAGGAAAAGAAGTCATTAAAGGAGTTGTATAGCCCAAGTAGCATGGAAAAGAGAACAAATATGTTGTCTCAGTCATTAGGGGGAAGAAGGAATAGTTAATGGAAACAATCCAAAAGAGAAAATGATTTGTAAGTTATTTAGGGGGTCTAGAAGAGATTGGAAAGAATACTTGGGAATGTTCCCAGCAGCTTTGTTTTCCTCGCTGTGTTTCATCTAATCTAAAATTAGCCCCCATTCCTGGTTCACAAACCAGCTTCCACAAAATGTTTCTCTCTGGTGTCTCATCATGGGGCAGAGTTGACCCTAGGTTCTCAGAGGCTATGCATCATGTACCAGTGATGAATAGTTCAGTCATGGCAACCCTGAACTACCATGTACTGAACTGTTCCAATCTGCCTGAAGGGTGAAGGGAATACCCATAACCATGAAATCACAAATTCTTAGAGTAATGGAGAAGTCATTTACCGAAATGGGGGATGTGACACTGCTTTGAGTAGCCAATCAGCTAGGGTTTTAAAAGGACCTACTATGTGTCTGCACTATGACCATTGCACTAAACACTGGGAATATTCAGAAAAGCAAAAAATAACTGAGTATAAACAAGATATATAGGGTATAAATTGGGGATGGTGTCAGATGAAAGGCAGTGAGGTGATAGAGGACTGGGAAAAACTTTTTACAGATAGTGGAAATTTATGAATCTTAAAGGAAGGCTGGGAAGCCAGGAGGCAGAGATGAAGTAGAGAATGCCCCAGACATAGGGGACAGTCAGTGAAAATGCCTGGAGTCAGGGCAGCTAGGTGGTGCAGTGAAAAGATCACTGGCCCTGGTGTCAGGAGGACCTGAGTTCAAATCCAGCCTCAGACACTTAACACTTACTAGCCGTATGACCTTGGGCAAGTCACTTAACCCCAATTGCCCTGCCTTCCCCCCTCCAAAAAGGAAAACAAAGGAAATTCCTGGAGTCTGGGGATGGACCCTGGATCTCAGAGGAGAGGAAGGCATAAGAAGACTGGAAAGGTAGGAAGGGACCAGCCTCTGAAAGATTTTAAAAACCAGAGGATTTTATATTTGAATAGTTTAAAAATTGCCATAGAAATGTAGGCTTCGTATTTAAGGTTTTAGGGTGATGGTAACTGGGGAGTAAAAATTTGCTACTTATGGATGATAATCCATATCACCAATGCACGGTTCACAAGCAGATAATCAAGGATTAATTTTATTTGCATCATTCTAAATTACAAACAGAATTAGTCATCATAAAATGAGAACACTCATAAATTATTTCATTGGAAGTTCTGAATCATTTATGAAGGCAGATATAAATATATTATTCATAGCACAGATAAATCTGTGGTCCCAACTAAATGCTTTGTGTACACATGTATACATACACACACACACACACACATACACACTCATTGGCAGCTAGCTAGTGACCCAGAGGATAGAGTGCTGGGCCTGGAGTCAGAAAGACCTGATTTCAAGCTTGTAACCCTGGGCAAGTCATTTAGCCCTGTTTGCCTCAGTTTCCTCATCTGTAAAATAAGATAGAAAAGAAATGGTGAACCACTCCAGGATCTTTGCCAAGAAACCCCAATCTTGAAGAATTGGACATGACTGAACAAGAATATTAATATACACACATGTCTCTATGCACATACATATGTGTACATGCATGTAGTGTGTGTGTATATACATATATAAATGAAACTGTTACAGAAATTTGGTGATCATTCAGTTGTACATATGGGAGATGCTGGTCAGTCCATTTCAGGGCAGGGCACCATGTTAGGTTGCTAGAGATACGAAGATGAATAATATCGCTGCCCTTGCATTCAGGGAGCCTACAATCAAGTGGGGTGGGAAAGGAAGACAATATGGTGGGTATACAAGGAAGTATGATTCCAGAGTAGAATGTGTTAAGGGGAAAGGCGATACATTCATTCAAAATGCTTTAGGAAAGTTTCCATAGATTCAGGGAAGATACAGACATCAGGAGTGTCCTTAAATTCAGTGCGTGTCCCAGCCCTCATGGTTTTTGCACCATTGTGTGGTGACCCTGACACTCACATCTTCCTCCAGTGTAGTCTCAATTCCCAAAACTGAGGTCATAAGAATAATTAGGCAGAATGGGGGGATAGAACCTTTCCCTTCTAACCCTCACTCTCTGACTATGCTGGAGATAGTCTATTCTGCGAAAAGAGTTGATGATCCCCTTGTTGTTCACTGCTGTCCAGCTCTGCATGACTCTATGGACTTGTGTCCATGGGCGTTTTCATAGCAAAGATACTGGAGTGATTGGCCATTTCTTTCTCCAGCGTGTTCCCGTTGTACCCACAAGGAGCTGAGGCAAATAGAAGTTGAGTGACTTGTCCGTGGCCACACGGCTAGCAAGTGTCTCAGACCAGATTCAAACTCCAATCTTCTGATTCCAGGCAGGCCCAGTGCTCTCTATGCTTCACCACATAGTTGCCCCGTGACTTTTTTTTTTTTGGAGAGGGGAAGGCAAGGCAGTTGGGGTTAAGTGACTTGCCCAAGGAATCAAAGAATGTATGTGTATGTACACACAGATACACACACGTGCATATATATCACATATATACACATGCATGTATCACATATATGTGCACATGTACATGTATACACACCAACCATACATAGGGGTATATGCGATTATAATGGGACTATACTATGTAACGCTTATGATATATATGATATATAAGTGTATGTATAAATTACTTCAGCTGATCATTCTGTATCATAGAATCCAAATAATGTTTCTCTAGGGCCTTTCTTCTATTTCTTCAAAGTTAGATCAGATAGTGACTTCGTTTTTACTGTTTCCTATTAGTCAGACTAGCTGAATTTGCTAATGGGATCTTTTTAATAGTCTTTTAAATGGTATATGTGAGGCTTGGGGGAAAAGTCAGCAATAGGATTCTGGAGCACTCAGCTAATTCTTCTTCAGTGCTAAAAATTTTAAATTAACTTCCCTTGTCTTCACAGGCAAATCTTAGAAATGCAGAACTTACATAAAAGTCATGCTAAGAATTACCATCATTCAGAGTTCTTGTGGGTAATTCAGCATGCCCACTTGGTGCTAAGGTGAATTGAATAGGGCAAACATTGGCAGCCTATCAGCTGCTCTAATTGTTGAGACAAGTTAAGCCCTTTGGTTATTGGTGTTTTTTTAGGTAAAAATAGACTTTTTAACAAGAAATTACATCAGCTGGACACAATGTAATAGCACATATAACAGGGTGTTGCATCTTTGGAAAATATATTTTAAAAGACTTGATCATAATCTCTCCTTTCCAATTCTTTCTTTTATCATCTGTTTCTTCCCGTGACCAAAACATTAAATTACTGTATTTTAGCAAAATGTTCCCGAGGGCCTTTGTTTTGAGAATAACCTCCAAACTTTCCTCTTGTAATTCCCCAGTAGGCTCTCTAATGCTGATCTTTGGGTAGGAAACATGAAGAATATACAAGCATTGGGATACAAAATTCTACTGCCCTTGCTTCGGTATATTCCCATGTATCAGTTCATCTATTTTCCCAAGCCATTATTCAGAAACATGAGAATCACTTTTAGTTACGCCTTGTCATTCAGCATTTTTCCACTTACTTCTTGTGGTCTCTGATGTTTTTGCCTGTTTTCAAGCACGACCTTCTTGTGAACTGTGTGTCACAAGTGTGTAACTTAGCTTTGAGTTTTGTACTTTTTGTTTTTCAGTTGTGTTGCACGTCCAGTTATGAGTTTCTTATCTTTTAGAGAACAGTCATCTTGAGAAATGGTTGCATTTGTTGATTATTTTTTAAGCTAAGCTGACAATCACCATGTTCTTACCACTGTTTTTTTCCAATAGATCAAGAGTCTCCTAGAAGCTATTCATCAGCTTTCACTGACTTGGGTCGAAGTGCTCCCAGGGAAAGAAGAGGAACTCCAGAAAGAGAGGTAGTTAAACAGTAGGTTCAATGAGACAGCAGGTATGAAAGTGCTCCAGAAATCTAAAGTGATGTATATGTCTCTATATAAGCTAAGTAAGTATCTTAACGGAGTTGAAATGAGATCTAAGGATTCCAAGGTGCAATGCATGGAGATGGGTAGAGTACCACAAGACAAGAGTCAGCAGAGGGAGATATGATATAAGAAGGGACAAAGGGAATGGAAAGAGGTTAGGTCAGTGGCTCTCAACCTTCCTAATGACATGACACTTTAATACTCATATGTGGGTATATCTGCATGTGGGCAGATCCCCCTAGAGACAGATAGAGGAACAATGTCTTGGTTCCTATGACCATCAGAAATATATGTTTTCTGATGGTCTTGGGTGACCCCTGTCACCCCTGTGAAAGGATCGTTTGACTCCCAAAGGGGTCGAGACCCACAGGTTGAAAACCACTGGGTTAGGTCCTTTTGTGGTGTCTGGCAGAAAGGGGTGCCACAGCTAGTAGACCTGACTGGTTTTTCTAGGGTTCTTAACTGGATCAAGCAGGATCAAGTATTGGGGGGGGGAAGGGAATGTTAATAGGGAGCCTGGTCCTAGGGTGCAGGTCAAGGTTCAAGGACTGGTTCTGATTCATGCATGAAGATGGAGGTCCAGGAAACTGGCAGCTAGTTGATATTCAAACTCCCTACCAGTTGGCTGTTACCAAAGGTATTTTGTCTGGGTGATTCAGGAGATTTGAACTTTCTCAAGGATCCTTCATTAATTGGGGGCACCAAGGGCCTTAGAATAAGAGAGACAGGAGGAGGAAGACCTTGGTTCAAGTCCTGCCTGAAAATATCCTCATGCAACTTTAGGAAAATCACCTAATTTCTCAGTGCTCTAGGCCACTCTATAAGGTTATATAAATTGAAGAGAAGGTTCCAATCTGCATTGAAAGAGTTTCCTCATTTAGCAGTTGATGATACCAATAATTCACAGGCTCAGTCCTTATCCCTCTGTAAAACATTAATATTTGTTGCTATTGTACTTGTATTTAAGGTGAGCTGTCTAATAAATCACTCACCAGATAAGAATGTATCTGAGAATCAAGCAGGAGGAATGATCCCAAGAAACTTTTCTTCATTTTGATATTAAGAAGAGCGAGATGTTAGCCTGGGAGGTAGGCCACAGCTCCAGGTGTTAGCCTGGGACAGTAGGTCCTTTGAGTTCTGATGCTGACCACACATAGTTCTACCACTAATTACAGAGGGAAGTCACTCAGCCATAAACTCTCCATCCATGATGTTTGCCAGTAGTGACCAGATAGTTCCTCCTTAGGAGCACCCGCTGCTTTGTCGGTGAGGGGTACGAGGTCACAGTGAAATATCATTGATAAGTTACTTGGGTGCAGGTGGCTGAACCCCATAATGGTTCTGAAGTTGGACAGTTTGTAGTGGGATTGGAGGAGAATTTGAGTGGACCTTGAGGACCAAGAGCTGTCCCAGAAAGTCTCCTTTAGTCTGTGTGACCCCAGACTAAGAAGGCAATTCAAGGGTCTGTCTATGTGAAGGTCCAGTTTGGTCTGGATCACACTCCCATCAAAGCTGACAAGGAATACTAGGCTGTGGAGTAACCAGAAGGTAGCACAGCAGATAGAGCACCAGGCCCAGAGTTAAGAAGATCTGAGTTCAACTTCTGCCTCAGATATTTCTTAAATGCATGACCCTTAGCAAGACACTTAATCTTGGTTTGTCTCAGTGTCCTCATCTGTAAAATGGGCTTAAATAATATCACTTCCCTCCTAGAGTTATGATGAGGATCCAATATGGTAATACTTTTAAAGTACTTAGGATAGTGTCCGGCACATAGCAAATGCTATTTAAATGATAATAGTATTATTAGTATCATCAAATTTTCCTTCAACATTCTTTCCACTTCAGAAGGATGACCTTCAGATGTCCCTACAGGGCACAGTGAGCCCCCAGGATACCCAGCGTTTGAGACCCTGACTAACTCTAATAAAAGCCAGGTTCTTCCCTCTCCATACTTATCTCCCATCGAAAGCACCAGATGTTCACCTAAGTCTTTTTGCAAGCGACAGCCTCCAGCTATTAGACTAATTGTTAATTTCTTAGTTTCCCTCCATTGGGGAAAAAAAGATGGTTAGTGCTTTTAGGGCTTGGATCCTGGCCTTTTAAGGTTTTATTTATACCCTGATTCACTTTAGAAGAAATATAGAGCTGGACCCCCAATAAAAAGTTTTCCTTGTAAGTATTAAATCTACCCTGCCCGCTTTTGGTCTAAAAAAGAATGTTCCTTTTCTTTGGGAACTTCATAGGGGAACAACGGATAGCACAAATGAATTTCTTTTCTGCATCCAGGATTTTGTTAGATTAATACTTAGTCCTGTAAAATAAACATATGGCCTCCATTTTTTTTCTCTCAACTCCCATGATATGTACCTACCTGAGTAGAAAACTAAGCAAATTTCATATATTTTTAGCCATTCAAATTGGCATTTTCTACTGAATACCTCATTGTGGTTTGATGGGGTCATCCTAACACTTTGCCAGCCAAAAAGAGATCACTTGGTGTTCCTACTTAGCTAAAACATCTTCAACTAGGGGCCTAGTCACAGGTGATCCTTCTGTCACCTAAGACCCAGCCTAGCTAAGTTGTGGTATAGTTGAAAAGGTACTAGATTTGGAATCAGAGGACCTCGGTTCAAAGTCTGTCTCTACCACTTGTGACCTGTATGGCCTTGGGTAAGTCATTGAACTGCTCCATGCCTGGTTTCCTCATCTGTAAAATGAGTGTTAGACCAGATGCCCTCTAAGGTCTCTTCCATACCTTGATGTCCATGATGCCATGTGATCCTCGGTTCAGAAACCGGGAGGCAGACGCAAGATAACGAATCTACTTGGTTTTAGCAACTAATGAAAGGTATCTGATAAGAGTTGCAGTCTATATCCAGGGAGGGAGGGTCCATGGTGGGAAAACTAGAGACCTTTCGAAGAATTGGACTCTCATGTGTTTTCACTGATGTGAAATTGATTTTCTAGGTGAAAAAAATGAAAATCCATTTTTTTTCCAGGTCAGTGCTAATTATTTGCCTTCCATTTCAGAGGCTGCCAGCCAGAGCTGTTTATGATTTTAAGGCCCAGACATCTAAGTAAGTAGTACAAATATTCACCATATAATTATGATGGATTTTTAATGCCACAAAAAGGAAATATTGTCATAGTAGGATTCGCATTCAGCAAACCTGTCTCTGAAGTCCGTTCCAGTAAATGTTTCATTAAGATTGTATTTGACAGTTGATCCTATTTACAGTTGAGGGGGGGGTCAATGAAAAACAGCTGGATATGAAATACATCAAACAAATTGGAGCCTAGAAAAGTTAGAAAGGAATTCAGAGGGTTGCTGTCTCAGAAATTCTCTGTCCTACATAACCTGGCTCAGTCTCCTGTAATTAAATTCCAGGACAAGGTATAAGAGCTGCATTTTTAAATGGACTTACACTTAAGTGCTCTTTGCGTGGGTATGCATAGAGTGCCTGATATATATATATATATAGCAAATTGCTGCTGAAATGCTGGCAAACACGTGCAGACCTAAACCACTGGCCAGTATAGACTGTAAGCCTGCTGCAGAGACACAGAGAGTGCCTGTTGTTGAGTTGTTTCAGTCACGTCCTATGCTCTGTGATTCCATTTGGCGTTTTCTTGGCAAAGATACTTGCAGTGGTTTGCCATTTCCTTTTACAAACTGAGATAAAGAGGGTTAAGTGACTTGCCCAGGGTCACACAGCTAGTATCTCAGGCTGAATTTGAACTCAACTCCTCATTCCAAAGCTGATTTTCTATTCACTAAAGCCACCTAGCTGCCTAGGTAGTCGTGTCTTTTTATTCAAGGACAGGGGTGGGAAACCTGCAGTCTCGAGGCCACATGTGACCCTCTATGTCCTCAAGTGTGGTCCTTTGAATCCAAATCACCTTAATAAAAGGATTTGTTCTATGAAGTTTGAATTTAGTCCAAGTGCCATATTTGAGGACCTAGAGAGCCACAAGGCTGCATATTCCTCATCCCTATAGGATCTGCCCTGAAAGCTTATCAAGAGGCATTAGGACAACACATGCTTTCTCTTTCCTTTACCATCTTCTCCAGATGTGCCTTCCTCCTAAAAGGGGCCCCCGTAGTCTTCTCTCAGTGGCTCTCTTGCACTCAGTTGCCAGTGCTGCACAATCTTAGGGCTAGCAGGCCATTTATTTGGAGAAGTGACTATATCCTCTCTAAAGTACCTTCCAACTCTAAATCCTGTGAATTCCTCAGGCAGGCTGTACCTAATCCTTCCCAGAGAGACAATAATTTATCCTCTTTTAGAAGTCTCCAGGGGAATGAGTAGATCTCATCACCCCGGAGAAAACCCATTCCAATATTTAAGAATCCTCACTGGGATGGAATTCTCCCTCTTATTTTAAATCCTTCCCCGCAATTTTGTACTGTCCACAGTGGAGACAAAACAGATGGTCACTATTCCCTATATGTTTATGTAGCTGAGACCAAAATACCTCCAAGGATTCTCTTCTCCATAACAAATAACACCAGTTGGTCCTTTAGTCCCTCCTCATCTTCAGCATAAGAAAAGTCATCAAAATATTATTATTAAGAATGAGTCTGCTGGAATGTGTTAAACAAATTGAATTAGGAATAAGCTTCTGTTCCCAAGCTACCGCATGGTGGGATGCATAAAGAGCTAGCCTGAGATTCAGGAAGACCCGAGTTCAAATTCTGCTGGTAATACATACTGTCTTATATAAACATGGACAAGTCACTTAAACTCTCAGTGCTCCAACTGATTTCCCAAAGCACCAGTTGCTGAACAGGCCAGTGCCTCTCTCTAAAAGGAATGTTCTTACCAGGAATTCCCTATCCCTACACCAACAAAATCATAGATCTGTGTGTGTGTGTGTGTGTTTAATAAACTCTTAAACCTGGAATCTGGCTATTTTTATGGAGTAGGATTAACAGGACTTAATACCTGAAGGGATTTTTTTATGCTTTCTAGCCAATTAATTTCAATTCAGTAAACAGTAAACATCTATTCCATATATGCAAGATCCTGTGCCACAGACTGGGGCAGGGGGAAGAAGGAAGGGAGGGAGGGAGGAAGGAAAGGATGGAAGGAAGGAAAGGATGGGAGGAAGGAAGGGAGGAAGGAAAGAAGGGAGGGAGGAAGGGAGGGAGGAAGGATAAGAAGGAAGGAAGGAGGATGGGAAGGAAGGAAGGGAGGGAGGGAGGAAGGAAGGAGGATAAGGAAGGAAGGAGGATAGGAAGGAAGAGAGAAAGAAAGACAGATAGGAAGGAAGATAGGAAGGAAACCAGGAGGGAAGGAAGGAAAGGAGGGAAGAAGAAGGAGAAAGGGAGGGAGGAAGAAAAAGAGCTTTTTTATCTTTTGCTTATTATGTGTGTGACCTTATGCTAAGTGCTTTACAATTATTATTTAATCTTCACAAACACCCCAAGAAGTAGGGTTTATTACTATTATCATTCCTATAGGCAAATAAAATGTAAGTGACTTGCCCAGGGTCACAAAACTAATAAGTATCTGAGGTCAAATTTGAACTCAGATCTTCTTGACTCTAGGCCCATTGAAAGCCTCACCATCTCCTTAAATGGGAAGTGTCTCTGATAGGAATGGTGGGAAAGAGAAGATCCTGTGTGTGTTTTAATATCTTCCATACCAAAAAGACAAATGAGTTGTAAAGGATTTTTTTTCCTTCATCTTATCTGAGGAATTTTAACAAATAAAAAAATATTCACTGACTGATATCTTCCTAAGTTAGGATGACTTCCAAACAGATAAAGGACAGGTTGTTATTTATGAAGGGTTTCTCATGGGGTCAACTAAAGCAGCTTAAAGAGAACACCTGATTAATCTTGTTAAAAAAAATTTTTTTTAAGTCTTCCCTTGGCTCTGCTGTTTCTTCAGGCTTCCAAAAATAGCTCTTTCCTCCCATTAACTCCCAGACTTGTTGAAGGCCAGATCTAAGCAGGCTGCTTCCTCGTCCTCTCCCCATAAATGAAACTTTTCTTCCCAAGGTCAGAATTGACCTCCTACCTTCCGGCACCATCAGTGTTCAGTTTTTGTCCTCCTCAACCTTTCTGCTCTGCTATATTCAATACTGTTGCCTTCTTTCTTGAAACTTTCCTGGCCATTGATCTCACTGGCATGACACTGTCCAGGTTATCATCCTCCCTCTCTGCCTTTCCCATCTGTCTTCTCCTTCCTGTTCCCAATGCTATCACCCCAGCTGGAGGATTCATTCTGCTGTCTAAACATTTTTTTAAAATCCTTATCTGGATTTACTGACTGTAGTTTCTCAATATAGTAGGTGCTTAATAAATGCTTCTTGGTGGATTGATTAACTGTTCTGGTGAAAGAACATATATTAAGGTCTCAATATGTGCCAAACACTGTGCTATGAAGTGGGGATGCAAATATTGAAATTAAGACTGTCCTAAGAGCTTATATTCAAATGGTGGAAAGAATAAGATGGTGGAGGTCAGGTAAAGCATAATGATTTGGAAAATAACAAATATGGTGAGGGAAACTATAGAGCCACAACTCCTTCTTCCAGATGAAATAGTAGCTGTGAAGAAAAGAAGGAAGGAGGGAGGGAAGGAAAGGACAAGAGAGAGAGAGAGAGAGAGAGAGAGAGAGAGAGAGAGAGAGAGAGAGAGAGAGAGAGAAGAAGGAAAGGAAAGGAAAAGGAAAAGGGAAAAGGAAAGGAAGACAGGAATACCTGAGAATAATTCCCAAAGAAGGTGGAAGAGAAAGAAGCATATAGTTGCATGGTAGAAAGTGCTTGGGATAAATATGAAAATGTTCCCAGGGAGTGCAAAGATGAGTGGCTCTAGGATTCATATACTTAGGCATGGTCTGTCATGTTCTAGGTAAGAGAATGGGGCAACATAAACTGCAGGAGTGGCCAGCTGGTGAAACCATTCCTACCTAATACTGTAGAAAAAGCCCTTCAGAAAGATAACTCATCCCCTTTCTGCTCAGAAACTTTCAGTGGTTCGCTGTAGATTCATTGCCTGCAGAGCTACATACAGACTCCAACTAGCCCTTCCAAGTCCTCCATACCATGGCATTGTGGAGTGCTTAGACATCAAAGACACCAAGGTCTTCCACTTCCAGGGCCGTTACCTGTCCTGAGTTTTGTCTTGCCCCTGGCCTCCTGTGACTCTGGAAGACAGAGTAAGGCTGACAGTTTTGTGCAGATCTGCCTCACTTAAACCCTGTTCACCCCATGATGTCATCAGTCCTCTTTAAAGGTGAAGGATGAACAACAAACAGCAAGGACAGCCCATCTATCTCCCCAGCCTTCTCTTCCTCCCCATAGACCCATGTTTCTTTGAAGCTGGACTGCTCGCCACTGTTCAACCTTCACCGCCGCTTGTATGATTCTTCTTCCTCTGTATCCAACTCATTCCCTTTAGGTCCCATTTAAAAGTCACCCCCTTATGTGAAACATTCTCCAAGCTCTAACCTCCTTGCAGTCTGATATAGCCTTTCCCACTTCGGAATCCCTGCTGCACCCAGCTTTCTCCTGTGACAGCCAGGTGGGGCAATGGACACGGCACTGAGTTTAGAGTCAATTCAGATCCAATCTCACACAGTTCCTAGTTGTCACTTAAACGCTGCCTGTCTCCATTTCTTCAGCTGTGAAATGGGAATTCTAACACCATCTCCCTCCCAGATTATTTTGAGGAGCAAATAAGGCAACATTTGTAAAACACTTAGCATGTGCCTGAAACGTAGTAAGGGGCTTAATAAATACTTGCTTCTTTTTCCTCTGCCCACCGTGGTACATGCTATATTCTGCCTCATGTTACAATAATGTAATGTGGAAGAGGGATTCGAATGGCTCTGTTTCAGGGAAGAGGCTGTGAGGGGGAGAAGGTTTGAAAAACCAAGTTTGCTCTGACCTAAGGAGAAGCTTCCTAACGATTGGTGCTATCCAAAGAAAGGTGGGCTGCGTGGATGATGTGCTCTTCCTTGTTGGAGGTCTTCCAGCAAAGGCAGACCTCATTTGTTGAGTAAGTCATAAAGGCCATTCCTGTTCAGATATAGGTTGGACTAGATGGCCCCTGAGGACTTGTCTAACCTTGTGACTCATTCTGGAAGCCCCTGGAGAACCTAGCCTAGTGTCTAGCAAATGGTAACGGAAAGAATGCTGGATTCAGAGTCAAGAGAGCTGACTCTGAGGGAGTCATTTACTATCTGTAAAATGGGAAACATAATATTTGTACTACTAGGGTGATTGTGAGAAAAGTGCTTTGTAAACCATAAAGCACAATATAAACATGACCTATTATTATTAGTGGTAGATAATTAGTATTGGTTAAATTGCATGTTGAAAAAGTGAAAACTGAAAGCAAAAAAAAAAAAAAAAAAGAAAAGTTTGTCGGGTGGGTAAGTGGCGCAGTGAATGGAGCTCTGGCCCTGGAGTCAGGAGGACCTGAGTTCAAATCAGTTCTCAGACACTTAGCCATGTGACCTTGGGCAAGTCACTTAACCCCAATTGCCCTGCCTTCCCACCTGCAAAACAAAACAACTTTTTTGTGAAACATTCAGATTTTGAAAGAGATGGAAAGCATAAAGAAAATAACATGCAATTAGTAGTACCATCTTGCATTTAAAATGTGTATTTCTTAGTAAGTTGTTGAAATAAAACAAAATTCAAGGTTTCATCACATGATTCTTTTTATATAAAACACTTTGCAAACCTTAAAACAATATATATATGTACATATAGTTATTATCATCAACCAGATAACATTAGCAGAGTAGTGCACTTTTGTATGTTGAAATTTTTATTCTGAGCCAAATGCTTACTTGTTAGACACCATTAGTGAATTAGACTGGCATATGTATATTAAAATATAACAAAAATAAAATATGTACTTATGTGTATTTATACATATATGTGCATACATATACATATATGTGTATGTATACATTTATATGTGTGTATTAATCTCACTGAGTTTCCTGAGAGCAAGGACTGTCTTTTGTCTTTTTATTTGTATTCCCAGGATTTAGAAAAGAACTTGGCTCATTAAGTGTTAGTTGATTGATTAAAACAACACGAGACATCATTTGGCATTTTACATATGTGTGGAGTGTGTGTGTGTTAGTGGTATAGCTGAAATTATGTCTAAAATGATTTATATGCCTCATAAATTGTTATGAGGGAAATGTTTACTTACCTGGCCTTGCCAGTGTGTTAACATTGGACAAGTTATATAAAGATTTGGAAAATCGTTGATGTGGATATAATCAATTATAAAACTAAAGAATAATCATTTTAAAATGTCTATTGCAGGGAATTGTCATTTAAGAAAGGGGACACTGTCTACATCCTCAGGAAAATTGATCAAAATTGGTATGAGGGAGAGCACCATGGACGAATAGGGATATTTCCAATCTCTTATGTGGAGGTTTGTCTGTTCTCTTTTTCTCAGATAAATGTGCAAAGAGGGAGATATCTGTTTGGTGCAGAAATAGCACATATTCATGCACAAGTAACTGTTTTCATTTTAGAAACTCAGCCCTCCAGAAAAAGCTCAACCTGCAAGACCACCACCCCCAGCTCAGCTTGGAGAAATTGGAGAAGCTATAGCCAAATACAATTTTAATGCAGATACAAATGTGGAGTTATCCCTGAGAAAGGTATTTTAAAAATTTCCCCTCATTAACAAATTCAGTATGGCTAAGTGTTACTTAAAATACAGTCCAGATTAAAAGTTTTATATCAATGTTTTTATTTATTTAAATCTCAAAATTCAAATTTACAAATCATTTTAACCTATTTAAATATCCACTAATACATTAATAAGCTTAAGATTTCTACCTATGAATTCTCATTATTCTATTTTCGTTGAAATCCATTAAAAGTGCAACAACTCGGTAGAAGTGCATTTATTTACATTGTTGCAGCCATTGTATAATTTGTTCTTTGGCACCCACATTCCTTAGTCTATAATCAGTTCACATACATTTTCTCATGTTTCTCTGAAGTTTTTATATTCATCATCTTTTACATCAAAACAATATTCCATTACATTGATATACTGTACTTTATGCAACCTTTCTCCAATAGTTGGACATATTTAATTCCCAGCTTTTATCATCCCCTTCTAATAGTGAGTTTTCTTATTTCACATATTTACTAGTTTGGGCATTCTAATTTGCATTTCTCTGATTATTACTGATTTAAATCACGTTAGAAGTCATTGATAACTTATTTTTTGAAACTATGTTCATTGCACATATATTTATTGGAGAAATTGTCTAATATGTATGTATGCATACATGCATTTATATACTTATGTTTGCACATTTGTATCAATTCCCTTCAGATTTGGGATGTCAGACTTTGATTTACCAGGGTTATGAATGCAAATATTTTTACATATATATTATATAGATGCATCTTCTGATTTTAGCTACATTGGCTTCATTTATGCAAATATCTTAAAAATTTTGCATAATTAATATTTCCATTTTGTCTTTATGATCTCCTTTGCCCTTTATCTAGCTATAAAATTTCTCTGGTTCATAATTGTGAAAGATATACCCTTTCTCCTGCTATTTTTATCATGACTTTTTAAGTTTCAATATGAGATGCTGGTCTGAACCATCTTCCAGATTAAGTTCCTGTTGAATAAGGAGCCTCATTTAGTAATTTATGCTCTTATGTTTATCAAACACTAAGTTGCCAGGAGTATTTATTTTTAATCATGATTATTCAGTGTTTATTCAGTCTATTTCACTGACCAACTTGTCTGTTTTTTTTCTTAGTACACAAATAGTTTTAATAATTACTACTTTATAATGTAGTTTTATACATTTTAATTACAGGGAGATAGAGTCATTCTTCTTAAAAGAGTCGATCAAAATTGGTATGAAGGTAAAATACCAGGAACCAACAGACAAGGCATCTTTCCCGTTTCCTATGTGGAAGTCATCAAAAAGAATGTCACAAAAGGTGCCGATGATTATCCTGACCCTCCAATACCCCACAGCTATTCTAGCGACAGGATACACAGCTTAAGTTCAAATAAGGTAAGAAGAGATAAGATGATAGTACAGTCTTGGATAGATCAGTTTTACATGGGGAAAGACTATTAACTTAAACATGTGGGTCCAGAGCAATTATTCATATGTATAATAACAATCAGAAGATTATAGCAGAACATCAAATATCCTTGCAAATTAGGCATTTACCTATAGTTTGGATAGTAATAGACACCAAAAGACACCAGCCTGGTAACTAGGAAAATGGCTTATCAAAAAGGATATGGTTACTAGACTGCCTTGTAAAAGTTGTTGTGAACACGTACAGAGAGGCATGGTAGATGAACCATCAGAGGCCTGTTTACACTTGTTAGCTCATATATTTGAATGGAGATGTTCTTAGGTCTTTAGAAACCCAGTTTGCACATTCTTATAGTGAAAACTGGAACACTAACTTATCTTGATTATCCATGTTGGAAATAGGAGACCTATTTCATGGCTTTACTCATTAGAATTTATTTTTGTGCCGCTATACTTTGTTTTTTAGTCATAAAGAACTTATTTTGTTAATTGATGTTTATTTGTGTTCAACAAATTCGGTGCAATTCTATAGTTACCAAGTCTGTAATGTGCTCAGAGAGCAAGGTGTTGATAAGATATAGTCATTTCTCCCCTCAGGGAACAGAGGCAAATGTAATAAACACAAATAACATTAACAGCCAAAGTAGTACAGGAGGTACGAATGGGAGCAGGGGGAGGGGAAGAGATGCGGAGGTCTAGTGGGAAAAGGATTTTTCCTTAATGGGGAAATCAAGGGAGTCTTCATGGAAGAGTTGAGTTGGATTTTAAAGGATGGATAGGTATTCCAAAGGAAGAGAAGACATTCCATGCATAGAGAACAACACAGACCCAGAAAAGTGGTGTGTGTGAATGAGGGAAAGGGAGTAGTTCAGTTTGACTGGAGCTTCCTGTACATAGCAGGAAATGATTGGATAGGTATACTGCAGCCAAACTTGAATGCCAGGTGAGGGTTTTGTTTTTATTTAACAGGAAAGAGTAAGACCTTTCTTTTTTCAATCAGGATTGAGACTCAGTAAATGGTATGGATATGAAATTTAGTGTGATTATTTAAGTGGTAAGGATATAAACGTAAAAAAAGAAATAACATGTTTATGACAGGACCTGTGGACAGTGGAGTCATTATCCTAAGGAAATCATTACCCTGGAGTACAGAAATGAGGAGCTTAGATAGAATCTATTCTAACACATACCTATGACTGGACTTTAGTCACAGGAAAAGCTCTCCTATGTTCTGATATGGTAATCACATTACGATTGATGGAGTTGAAGGATTTAGTTAAATTTTTGGATTTTTTTAATCTACTCTCAAAAACTATTAAGAGACTTTCTCTTTCCAAGTACAGTAGCCCCTAACCATGAAAGAAAGGGAAAAGCTAATACTCTTTCACTTAAAAAGTCAATCTTTCCGTGGTAGGAAATAGGTGTGTCTGCTAAGGGAGTTAGTTTCATATTATTAAGTCTGTTTTCAAGGGGAGAAAAAAACATCTCTGTTGCACAGCTTCCATTAACATTTAATGTCTTACTGCATCTTAGTTAACAGCAGCAAAATCAGACAAAGGGGAGACTAAGATGGAGCGGAACTATAAAACCAAGAAGAGAATTGAATGAAGGAACTGAGGGTATTTAGCCTGAAGAAGAGAAGACTTAGAGGGACCTAATAGCAGCCTTCAAATTTAGTTGAAGGAATGTCATATGAAAGAGGGATTAGATCTATTGTTCTTGGTCCCAGTGAACTGGAATACAAGTAAGAGGTAGAAGTTGCCAATAAGGTAATGATGACTTGATATAGAGGGAAAACTTCCTAATGTTTAGTTATCCAGAAGCAGAACGGGCTGCATGAGAAGGCAATGGATTCCCCCTTACTGAAGGTCTTTGATTAGAAACTGAATAACCACTTGGGAGGGATGTGTGGAGGTGATATTTGTTCAGGTATGGATTAGACTGAATGACTTGTGAACTCCCTTTCCACTGTGAGGCGCCATGATTTTACATGTCATAATTTCCTTGAATTTGTTTTTGCATCGAATTTTTTGAGGCTTTTAAAATCAGATTTCAAAGTTATTTCCTTAGACTAGATTTTAAAGTTTATGTGATTAGGAATTTGGAGATTCTTTTAATAGCTATACTTGGGAATAGATCAAATTCAAATTTTTTGAAATATTCATAACTATAGTCTGAAGAAATACCTGTTGAATTTTTTTTAATCCACCAACTCATGGAAATTCCATCATTTGTTGACCAACCTACAAGTTATAAACTCTTCAGACTTAGCTAGGTGGGCACATATTCAAAGTCTTTCCAGTGTAGCAGGACCTACCAGAGGTTCAATGCTCTGAAATAACATTCAGGAACCCGAAGTCATACCAATGCGTTAAGGAGGTATCAAAGGACTTTAGTGGAGATCATCCTAGGTTAGTCTACACTGTTAATATTTAGAGTAAAATAAAATGTAGTAAATTAATGTAGAATAAGCTACTCTCTTAAAGAATACAGTACTTCCAAGGTCCAAGAAGCTTAGAAAAGAGCCGTTCTCCTACAATGAATAAAATATGATACTGAATTATGAACCATAAAGTAGATAACTAAGTCCCTTCTATAAAACATTTTATTTTTTTAGAAACTCAAGTTACAGTAAAAAGCCATGATTTATCCTTAGTTAAGATCATTCACAGGAACAAAGCATGGCATTTTTTTTCCTTTCCATCACACTATAAAGAAGTAATATGGAGCAATATGGCAGGTACCTCTAGAATTACTTGGTAATTTGTGCTGTTATGAAATATAGCCAAATTTGTATATAATATTAATAATAATAATATTCCATTATTATTAATATTATTATTGATTTTATTTAATAATTTTAATTAATTTAATTTAATAATAAATAGTATATATTTATAACGTGGTTAAAATGCAAACCTATATTTTCTTTTATGTGAACCACACTACATCAGAGCACATCTTTATAAAGAAATCTTTGAGTTCTTCACAAGAAGAGACTCTTGCTCATATGAGAATTTATTTTTGAGGGGAGACCTAACTATTCACCTCAATCCCAGCTACATTTCTCTGTGCTTTCGAAATCTTTTTCATTTAAAATCCTTTCATGCACAACTGATTCATGTACGTAAATAGTTAAAAATCACTTTGAAATCCTAAGGTGAAAAGTAAGAAATTAAAGCAAATTGACACTGAGAGGTAAAACATCCATAATAAATTACAGGAAGGGGTTCACCTTTTATCTCTAGCCAGGATTGAAAGACGTTATTTCAGAATGTTGTTTTTTTTTCCATTGTACAAATTCAGAAGAGCACAAATGGTAAATAGGGCTCTGAAGAGAAGATATTTTAACTTTCTTCATGAACTCTGATTCACATCTATCTTGCCTTTGACATTTGTGATCCTATCCAAGGCTGATAGAATTTCACTTTTCAAATAACTTTTCTGATTCATATGCTAATGATTTCATGCATTTGCTCTCCCTGAAATATCTTCCAGAAGCTGCCACAGGGATTTTTCTGGTACAACACTACACCCCTTCTACATCTACATATCTCTCTCTCTCTCCCTCTCCATGTTGTGGTACATTACCTTTTTTCTTTCTTTTTTTCCTCCTGTACTTTTGTTCATGTGTAAAGTTGGCTTACAGTGCATCCTGCCCTTTCATGTCACCTTGCCCCCATTCTAATAAAGGGGCTATAGAAGGAATCACCAGTGAATGGTTATCACTGACTATGGGGTGTCTACCTTCAAGCCCTCTGACCCCAACTCCACCTCCTTTTCCTGACAACTTCTTGGATGAATTAGAAAAGCTTGAGGCTTTAACCTTACCAACTGGACAATCTGATCCAGGAATCCTAGGGAGTAGCAGTGCTCAAGTTAAGGCTAACCCTTCCATTACCATGAAGCACGATCCCACTGAAATTCCATCCTCTCTGCCACTTCTTTCTTCTTCTGGTACCATCTCACCTCTAGCCTCTCAGTTCCAAGATGCAGTAGTAATTCATGATTATACAAAACCAGCTGAAAAAATATGTGCATATTGGAAAGAGATGAAAGGCTCTCCCACCAACAAAGAAAAGAGAAACTTTACAAATATCGGAAAGGTACCTGAAGTCCTGGGTGATAAGGTTGCCCCTTCTGTCCAGTATAATGTGGGTAACTTGTCCCAAACACTCCCTGTCATTGAAGAAAAAGAAGAGGACCCTTGTGATGAATTAATATCAATCATCCATGGAAAGAAGCCAAAATTTCAAGAGTCAGATTTCTTTCAGTATGAAGTTGATGTTACTGAGGAAGCACCAAGGCTATACATAGAGGAGGAAGATGAGGAGATGACACATGATTGCTTAACATCTCCAGTGGCAATTATAAATGACCCTAGGATATCTAAGGAAGACTGGAGTGCAGCCAGTACCAGTAAAGAGGTATTTTAATTTAGTTTATTAACAAAAGAACTAACCATTATCCATTGGTTAATTCCATTTTATAATAATTAGTACTTAACACTTTTAAGCATTCACTTGACACTAGACGTCAAAATGGACGAGGGACTTGATTTACCTAAAAGGTTTTGCCTGCTAAGGGAGAGGAGGGCTTTTTGTAGGTCAGAGCACAGCACTCATTTTAGATGATATGACAAAAATATAGGACATTCTTCAGCCCTTAGCCTACTTTTTTTTTCTCTTCTGTACATCCAGAAAGGGAACTTATCCATTGTCTTCCAAGAACGATCCCAATTGCCATCTAATTCTGACTGCCACTGGGCCTCTCAACAAGATGCCCTTTGCATTCAGTGATTCCATTTGCTGATTTTGTAAATAGAAAGAAGGACACAACATGTCCCCATAAGTAAATGCAAGAAAATTTGGTGGTGTGGAGGCTTGGGAAACAGGAAAGAAATTGTGTATGTGGTGGTGTCTGAGATGAGTTTTGGGGGAAATTAGGTAGTCTGAGAGGTGGATGTAAGGAGGATTGGGATTAAAAGACAGTCTCTGACTTTAAGGAACTTATGTTCTATTAAGGGGAGGTAGGATACAACAAGGTCAAATGTGAATATTAGAAAAATAGAAAACATAGGAGCAGAAATGGTTGGGCTAAATGTTCTCTGATACCCCTTCCTGCTCTAATAATCTATGACTCTAGAGTTAGTGGTTCTCAACCTGTGGGTTATGTTCAGTTTGTAACGATAAAAATACATCCTGCATACCAGATAAATTCATAACAGTAGCAAAATTACAGTTATGAAGTAGCAATAAAAATAATTTTGTGGTTGGGGGGGTCACCACAACATGAGGAACTGTATTAAAGGGTCATGGCAGGAAGAAGGTTGAGAACCAGTGATCTAAAGAGAAGCTCCCCAGAAGAGACACCTCAATCGTAGACTCGTAGACTTTCAGACCCAGACAGGGACCTAAATGTTTATTTCTAAACTTATAGTTCTTTCTGTATTCATTCAGAATTAACCGTATTACAGTAATCGTTCATAGTCCTGACTTTTCCAGACTTTTAAATTAGAAAGACCTGTTCTCAAAGGCTTTCTAGAAAATTGAAATAAAATTAGAGGAAAAGTAACTTTGTTTTTTTTCCAGCTCCCAGGCCACAGAAAAAGTAAAATGAGCCGTTGGGAACTCTAATCCTACTATACCCATGCATCAATGTGTCATTTTTATTAGGGGTGTTTTTTTTTTTAGGGATTTTATATATATATTTCCAATATAATATAATTATATAATTAGGGATTATTAGGGATTAGGGGTTATTAGGGATTATATATATAATATATATGACATATATTATATATAATATATATATATATTTCCAATATAATATAATCATATAATTAGGGATTATTAGGGATTAGGGGTGAATGTCAGGCATGAACAATGACAATTGGATAGCATGTTGACTTCTTGTCTTTTTAAAATATTTAAGCCAGCGTCATTTTCTCCAGAAGATGAAGGGATTCCAACTTCCCCTCACCGCCTTTCCACTAGCCCTCCATTCCATTCTACCTTGGCACCCATCTCTGACTCTCTCTCTACACTCCCTGGCTCTGCCCAGACCCACTCACCTCCTCTCCTTACCAAATTCTCCTACCGCCAGGAGACAATGTCACCCAAGTTAAAGGTAACTGCATCTGCTGTTGGGTGTGATAGAGTAGTGCATGCCTCTCAGTGCATGTGGAACATGACGTACACTTCATAGATTAATCGCCATCTTGTAAGATCTAAACTCTATGGAAAAATGAAGTGCTAACATTTAACCAAATTAGCATGATGTCTGCAGTGTCATGCCAGGCGCCCTGGCTTTGAATCTGAGGATCTGAGTTCTAATCCTAGAAGTGGCATTTATAGCTTATGTGGCCTTGGACAAATCATTTAACTTTTCTGGACTTCACTTTCCTCATCTGTAAAATAAGTCATTTGGAATAGATGACCTTTAAATCTTAGGATCCTATCTAAAGTTTTAAAAAGTATAGTGGCAGAGTTGCTCCTCTAAGATTGGAATAAATCTCTAAACTTTAAGAGAACAAAGTAACCCCTGGAGGAAAAAGCTGATCGTTAATGTAAGGAACTTCTCATTTAAAGGCTACCAGTTTGAAACTTGTGGTTTATTGTTTTATGCCACTTTCTTAGGAACCCATACATCAGTAGGACCACTAGGGCCTAAGGCAGCGGTTCTCAACCTGTGGGTCACGACCCCTTTGGGCATCAAACGGGGTCACCTAAGACTATCAGGAAACACATATTACCAATGGTTTTAGGAACTAAGACAACAATCCTCTATCCATCTCCAGGGGGGTCCGCCCACATGCAGATATGCTTACATACAGTTTTAAAGGGTCCCAGCATTAGGAAGGTTGAGAACCACTAGCCTAAGGGCACTATAATTTTTGGAATGGGTAAGTACTGAGCAAGCACTATTCTCCTTTACTGGGTAATGGGATGGTTGGCACGTGGTAGGTGCTTAATAAACTTTTGACAGGTTGAAGAGACTTTAGTGCTAACATCAATGACAACAGCAGTGAACATTTATGTGGCATCTTATTTACCTCATTATTACTTATTATTTATTTACTTATTTGTTATTACCTTCTGATTTACTGACCTTATTGATATAACAGACCTTAAAAGGTTTGCAAAACATTCTACATAACATTATTTCATTTGATCCTCTTAATATTAGGCATGATTAGTAATTATTATAATAATTAAGAATAATGATTAATATCCCCATTTTATCCATAGTTTGTGGATAAACTGAAACAGAGAGATTGAGTAGATTGGCCAGGATCACGTACCTAGTATCTAAGAGACTGAGATAGGATTTCTAGTCCAACTCCCACATTTTACATTTGAGGAAACAGAGGTTCTCAAAGGTTGTGATCGGTCAGTGAAGGTCAGTGAAGAGTGGGACTATCGTTCCAGTCCATGCCCTCTGACCTCTGTTCAAATGCAGGCCTCTTTCCCACCAGCCTACGCTGCCTTGAAAGGAATTGGATAAACAGAGAGAATAAGCTACTTAGGGAGCAGATAAAAGAGGACCCATTGCCAAATGTCTGGCATCCTCAGTTGGTATATAATTCCCCTTTAATATATAATTAAAGTAAATTAATGTCTGATCTTGGCACAGGGGGTAGTTAAAATTTTCGTTTAAAAGGCAATATATCACACACAAAAATAGTTTTGTTAAGAAAACTCAGTTGATTCCTGAAGAACAGCCATTTCTCTGGGGGAATGATGTTAAAAAAATGTATTAGCTGCCAAAAAAAATAGCTAAGATCTCCATGTTCATTCTTTGGAATTAGGAATAATGGGTACAGTAAACATCAAAAAGTACAAGGCACAATCTGACTCTGTGACTGAGTCAGATGATAAAGTCTTCCAAATTCTCTTTAGGCAGTCTATTCACAACATATTCACATACCCCAATAAATTAATTTGGGTCATAGAAGGTGAAATCCATCTATTTTCACCACTAGACAGAGGGGAAAAGAAACACTCTTAGAGTAATGGGATTACTATAATACAATTTTTAAAATAATTTTTCTTTCTTTAATTTTTAGATAATTTTCTTTTTTACTCTTTCACTGGCTTTTCTTACCTCCTGGATTCCTTTTCCAGCTCTGTTTAAAAATGGTTAGGAAATTATGCAAGTAGATACAGTTCTCTAACTCAGAGGAGAGAATGTGCTAAATATTAGACTATTAAGGGAAAACCCTGAGGGAAAAATGGATTCAATCCTATGCAAAGAACAGCTGGTTTCCCTCTGGGTCCCCTGCTTCTCTGGGTTTACAAAGTCATATAATTCCCATATTATCAACAAGTACATTATGCTTATCCTACTTAAATAAAAGCATTCCATAGCAAAACTAGCATTTTCTGAATTACAAAGTACTGAAATATACATTTAAATGTGTAGTGCAGGGGATAAAATCTGCAGAGTCTTAAACATCATTCCCAAAAGTACTCTTTCCATTAATAAAGCCAGCTCTCTGCTACCTGTTGGGCTGGTCTCTTTATCCCTCTCTGGGTTTCAGTCTCTATCTCTGCAAAGTGAAGGCATTGGATCACTTGAATCACGAAGATTTAAAGCTGGAATGGACTGCAGAGGCCATCTTGTCCAACATCCTCATCTTAAAGATAGGGAAACTCAGCCCCAATGCCCATGATCCTATTGTCTCTCCTAAAGCTGAGCAAAAGACTTAGATTACTTGTAGCTGGGTCCTATGAGAATCTTGCTGTAGATGAAGTACCAATAGGTGTATCTTAGACCTTATTGGGACAGCTAGATGGCATGTTGGATAGTGCAGTGGGCTTCAATTCAGGAAGACTCCTCTTCAGTCTCACATGTTTACTAGCTGTGTGACCCTGGACAAGTCGCTTAACCCTGTCTGCCTCAGTTTCCTCATCTGTAAAGTGAGCTGAAAAAGGAAATGGCACATCATTCCAGTATTTTTGACAAGAAAACCACAAATGGGGTCACAAAGAGTCAGACATGATTTAACATGACTTAAATGACTTAACAACAATAACAAAAAACAATTTTAAACCATTTGGGGAGAACTGGATGACAAGGTCCCTCACTATAGAACATTATAAGGAACTCTCCCCTAAAGTATGGCTCCATGAATAGAACCTAGGAACAATCTTGCATTCATCCCAGGGTTTTCCCGTTGTGTTTGCCTGATACTGATCATTCCATTCCAAAATCCATACTGTATCTTTTAGGTTCCCAAATACACTTTGTAAGTAATACTGCCTAATTCAGGGTGTCCCAAAATTCTTAGTGCAGTTGATAGCTTAAAACTGCTCCAAGACTTTTCGGACCCTGTATAATAAATAAATAGCCATAGACATATCTTACAGCAGTTAGGGATTTTTAGCTTGGTGGTTAAGATAATATTCATACAGAAGAGCCATCTGCTTCAATCATAATCCCAAACCACAGGGTCCCCAAAGGCAAATTCTCCCCCTATTAATATGGTTGCTACTGCACACAGGAGGTATTTTACCTTGATAATGGACCTGCCACTTGGAGATGGGATAGTCCCCAAATTTCTAATACTTAATTATATGCCCATTGTATTCCAGCCCCAGCCTTCTTTCTTCAGCCAATAGACATTGCAATGTTCTGGTCTACCAAAGACAGATGCACATTGCAACTTTTTAACACAGATTAATTCTCTTTTCATTTTAAAAAAAAATCTGTCGCCATCTTTTGTTTTTAAATCATCTTCATTTCCAGATATAATACTTCCCCTCTCCTATCAAGTGAGCCATCCCTTCTAACGAAGATTGATGGGGAAAAAAAAGCAGACCCATTATTCAGAACTAAAGAATACATCAGTCTTTTGGTCGCCCATAATCCCCCACCTCTGCCACAAAGAGAGTAAGGTAGCGTGGTCATTAAGGAGGAAAGATGAATCTAGCCTTTCCTAATGCCCCTAGAGATCATGATTCAAACCTTCCCCAAATCAGTAAAGGCATTGGCCCTCAAGTATAACATTCTGTAATGTTAGAACTGAAAGAGACTTTAGAAATCCTAGGCCAGGCAATGCTCCTGAGTGTTACCCAAACCAGATTAAAATGTAATTGGGAAATAGTTAACAAAATAAATTTTAAAACACAATGAAACATAGATAATGTTACTATGTGGTATTCTAAGTTAATATGTGGCCTGCATGGATCCTTACTATGGTTTAATGACCTTTCTACTTGAGTTTGATGCCACTGATCTAGTTCAGTCCCCTGTTTTTACAGAGGAGGAAACTGAGGCTCAGAGAGAAGGAAAAGTGACTTACCACAGTCCCACAGCTAGTACTTGGTACAAGCTAGAATGAAATCCAGGTCTTCAGTCTAGAGACCTTTCTTTGGCACTTTTCTTCCAAAATATTTTCCAAAAAAGAATTTCTAAAATATTAGCATTTATCTCAAATAAATTACTAGAAAGGCTTCCATGATGGCTTGTTCCAAATGGGTCATTGGAAAAATCTGGAACCCTATGGAGGGTTATTCCTGACATTCTGAAGATGAGTTGTAAATGAAATTAGAGCAGTCTTGAGCACTTGACTGTATTTTTATCATTTTCCCCAGAAGAAAGTTGCTTTCCTTTATTGAAAGAGTTTTACATCCAACAGACATTTGGCATTCAGGACAAGCCTATATACCAAGGGAAGTGTATTTCCCTCTCCCCTCTCCATTCAAACATATACAGAGGAAATCAGGCTGTAGATGAGCATCCTCAATTTTAATGCATTTGCTAGGGACAAAATTCCTTCGGTATGTTCTTAGTTTTCTGCCTTCCTAGCAAACGGCTTATGTATGTAAATATTCTGCTGTGGTTTTTTTTTTCCCCTGGAATATGCTGCAAGCTTTAACTACTCTGTAACACCAGAAGGGCAGCTTTCACCAAGGAAGGAGTAGGCCAGGCACTGGGATCTCTTACTCTGTGGGAGAGGGGTGCTGCTATGCTTTATTCAATTTTTTTTTTAGCATGTCTGGTGTATGTGCATGTGAAGGGAACTGACCACCCTCTTTGTGGTTTTTTCAGGCTGATTTAAAAAGAGAGATATTTGTAATGGCTAAGCCTCCTCGTAGCCCAGTGATGTCTAGGAGATCCTGCAGCCCACCTGTCAGAGGTCACAGCAGTTCACACAGGGTAGGGTCCCGCACACCCCAGGTGTGAGACAGCCTTTCCCCATCTTCACTGTTTTAGTGCTTCAGTTCTGTCTGTTGGCCAGCTGGAGCGTTGGAGTTAGGAAAACCTGAGTTCAAATCCAGCCTCAGAAACTTACCAGCTGTGTGACCATGGGCAAATTCTTCAGCCTTTCTTTGCTCATCCACGAAATGGGGATAACAATAGCACCTATCTATCTCATTGTTAGAATCAAATGAAGGAAGGAAATCACCTTTGTTAAGCACCTACAAGTGCGGGGCACTTAACAAATATCTTATTTTTTAATTTATAAAATAAGATATGTAGAGTACTATATAAATGTTATTTATTAAATCAAAACGAAGATACTTATAGGTCAAAAAACAGCCCAGTTGTGCTTATTAATTTTACTCCACTAAGGAATTTTGAGTGTCCTTCGTGGTATTAAAATCATCTTCTCCCATTGGCCGTTTAACGAAGCAAAAACAGAGTTTTATGTAATAAGATTTTAGAGCTTGAAAGGACTCTCGAGATGGTCTTCTACAACACTGTCATTTGACAGATGAGAAGACTCACGCTCACAATTACACAGAGATTTGCCCACGGTCGTGTAGGTAGTAAGGGGAAGAGCTGGGCTTTAAAACTCCCAATCCAAAACTCTTGCCACGAATCTACACCACGTCAGTAATGAAATAAGCACCGAGACTATCGTTTTCTGTCTGTTCAGTGCTCTGTTGTTTGTTACGTGTTTTCTGAGACACCGATTCCCAAGACCAGAAAACAAAACGTGAACCAGAACTTTCCTAATCCATATTCTGCATCTCGTTTTCTGCATGTTTTCTTTGGTTCATGTCCCATTTGTTGGAATTTTTTTCTAATTCATCATCCTCTTCTCAAAATATTTTGTCACTATAGTGAGCTAAGCTCTGTTCTCTTGACAACGTGCCTTCCTTATAGAACAGTGTTTCCAGGAGTTATCTGTCCTTTTAGTGTTTCCTTACACAATAACCTTTATTGAAATGAAAGTGCAAATCATTCCCTATTAGATATTTTGTTGATTAATGTAACTGGGTTTGTTTTTTTAAAAAATGAGTGAATTCTAAATATTTATCTAAAACAGGATTATATAATCAAGGAGCATGGGTTGTTAATTTTATAGGCTTTGTGTTCTCTTCACCATCATAGGGTCACGAGTTTTAGTCTTAAACCATTGCCCTAATCTCAGTCACAGCAAGTCTCCAATTAAATGGTTCACTTAGGCATCTGCTACTCTGCCCCCTCAATTCAGCCCTCCCTGACAAGTCCAATTCACTTGCATATCATGGTCTTCTTCAAGAACAAAGTAAAACAACAATTGAGAATTGTAAAGACCTTGACTTTGGTAAAGTTCCATAGGCTCTTTTTGTTCCATTTTGATATGTACTTGTTTATATTATTTTGCTTTTAGCATTTTATAACAACTTCATTCCATTTACCATTAAATCATTTGTGCTAAAGAAATACTCATTGAACCCTACAATCCCTTTGTCTGGCCCGGTAGAAGGTGGTCATCAGAAGTAAAGAATTTCTTGCACAAAAGTGTCCCCTTATGGCTGGCAGAAGCCATCAGACTATGCTGCCTTGTTCTCAGACCCAGTAAGACGTTAGGCTCTCAGATAAATATTGGATTACCCAGTCACCTTTAAATTTCTGTTTTTCCAGATTGTTGCAGAGTAGGTTAAAGCTGTATGTTATGTCCTACACTCAGTTGAGTTGGACACTCAGTCCAATATTTCTTCATAGGTTTTATACCAAGTCGTATTATTATTAGTTTTACAAGAAAAGTGAGCAAACCTAGGAAGACTGTGATCACTGGGGCAGCTTCATTTAAACATAATAGGATGGCACAAAAGCTGCTATTCATTCAATGAAGAACCATTTTGTTCTGAAAATGTTATTGTTGTTCAATTGTTTCATTCATGTCTTAATTCTTCAGGACTCTATTCGACGTTTTCTTGACAAAGATACTGGAGTGGTTTGCTATTTCCTTCTCTGGCTCATTTTACAGATGAGGAAACTGAGGCAAACAGGGTTAAGTGACTTGCCCAGGGTCACACAGCTAGTCAGTGTCTGAGACCAGATTTGAACTCAGGTCTTCCAACTTCAGGCCTGATGCTTTACCCACCATAGCACTAATACCAGGTCTTAAAGTTTAGAATCACTTAATACTGTGGAACAGCTTGGAGACATAGTGTGCTAAGTAACTTTTGACAGTACAGTACCTAACCTCTCTAGATGGGGTAGAGTGTATTTTATTTTTAAACAGTAATTTCATCCCTAGACCTCCTTCAAACACTGGTTATCTGGCTTTGAAAGTTCTTATGCATTTTAAAACCAGTCTCAATGATTACAGCTGGTTCCTAAGCCAAGAAGGAAAGAAAAAAATTTAAGCAAAATTATTTTGGACCATAAATATGCATTTGTTTCCACAATACCATTTATTAATGGGCTATGGTGAGAAATAACTAAATATAAAATAATAAAGATGTTATATATAATAACATATATATAATAACAAGGAAGCCTAAAGTTAAAGATGTTATATATAATAACATATATATAATAACAAGGAAGCCTAAAGTTATTGTGACCTATGTCTCAAATGGATTCTCTCCTAACAACTGCCTCTTCTCCTTCTGCTTAAAAAAACTACACACAATTTCATGCTGTTAAAAAAAAAGTTATTTTAATGAATGTAATGATGAAAGTATAGGTCGTTTGGGTTTTCATTTTGACCACTAAGCAAAAAGGAGAAGTAGAGATGCTGAGTATTTCTCCTTTAAAACAGATCAAGCACAGAAATTTCAAGGTATTAACCTAAGGTTCATCTTCTTAGCCTCAGAGTACATATGATCCGGGCTAAATGTCACGAAAGTATATTGTTATATTTTTAACCACAAAATAGCTAAGAGCTTATGACTAATAGAAATGCCTCTGCAAATAGTTAAAATAAGAAAGAAGGGAGAACACAGGGCAGGACAAGAGATGGCTATCTAATCCACCAAACAGTCTGCTCTTAAAATATCTAATCAAAAACGTCCTGTTCCCATTCTGACTTAGTCGGCTGGGAGGTTCCCAAAAACAATCCTCAGTCATGTTGCTGCCCCTGATCTCCGTTAGATGGCAGTAAAGTTAAGACACCATGGGTGCATTTTGGTGAATGATAGTGACCCCAGCAATAACTATGAAATAGAGACCAGATCCGTCATTTCATTGATTGAGGAAATTCCTTCTACCTAATACAAGTCAGCAACTTCTCTGCATCTTATGTAATAATACTTGCAGCTAGCATCTGTGTAGCATTTTAAGGTTTGCAAAGTGCTTTACAAATATCTCATTTTACCCTTACAACAATCCTAGAGGAGCAGGGCCAATCCCCATGTTACAGATGAAGTTAATTGACTTGCCTAGGATCATACAGTCAGTGTCTGAAGCAGCTTTGAACTTACATGTTATTCTGTGTTCATAGTCATAGCACTATAGCTTACACGGCATATGGCCTAAGTTCTACATTTTGCAATAAGACAACAGAGGCCCAGGAATGTTGACTGTGGCTTGTTGCGAGTCAGAGGTAGGATCTGAACTCCAAAACCTGTATTCTTTCTACTAAACCCCATACTGGTTCCTTTGTCAGGGAGTCAGGGGATCTCCTTCAACCTTTAATGAACCAATTTGTAAAATGGATCTAAGAACACACTTTAACAACTTCTGATTTCACAGGTACCTATCCATTTCTCTTCGACTTAATAGAAAGTCCTTGAGAGTTGCTGTATCTGAAAATGTCATTATTTTCATTAGAATCATTGAATTTTTTTTGAGCAGATAAAGAGGAGGCAGTGGTTAGGGGAAGAAACCATTCCAGGAATGGGAGACATTAATTTGACATGTTCTTGTTTGAGTTATATTATTACTTTTTATATTTAGTTAGTTTTTACAATGTCCCACTAATAAATGACTAAAACATTCTGAAATTCAATGAATTATTGGGGTATTATATTACAGATATTTTTAAGCATGAAGTCTATTTTAGTTTTGTTTGTATTCATAAAATTATATAGTTGGAAAAGATTTTAAAGATCAAGTCCAAATCCATGAAATAGATGGAGGACTTGTGACTTCATCAGCACACAGAACTTCTAGTATGGAAACTCCCTGTACCAAGAGAGACTGTAACCTGTCTATGACTTAGGAGACAAGTGATTTTAGAAACACAAGTGATTTGCCCATCACACATACCAGGTATGATTTGAACCTAAAAGTGTCCCTAATTCCAAGACCAGCACTTAAGCAAGTAAACAGTAATGTTGTTGGTGCTGACCTCTGACTTTACTGGTATAAGGAACTCCCAGAGAAGAAAATTTCCTCAACCAATCAATACATATTGGCAACTTTTCTACAATTTAAATTATTTGGATCACTGAAAAACAAGCTATTTGTCCAAGGCCACAGAGGGTTGAACTCACATCTTTTAAAAATACATATATAACTTTATTAATTTTTGATTAACAAGTATCTGGTTTTTTTTCTTTCCTTCCCACCCCACCCCAGTGAACAGATACAAAAAGGAAAAACCCTCGTAACAAAAATGCATGTTAAAGTGACATATATTCCCACCCTGGCCGTGTCCCATTCTGCAGTTTAAGTTCATTACCTTTGAGGTAGCTAGGTATTGAAGCAGATAAATGCCAGGCTTGGAGTCAGGAAGACTTGAGTTCAAATCCAGCCTCAGACACTTAGTAGCTGTGTGACCCTGGGCAAGTCACCTAGTCCACCAGAAAAAGAAATGCCAAAGCACTCCAGAATCTTTGCCAAGAGAAGCCCATGAACAGTTTGGTCCACAGGGTCATGAAAACAATAGCCTCTAGAGCAGCAGGTAGCATGCTGGGGTCCTCTGGAATCATGGTTATCATTACATAAATCAAAGTTTTATCCTCTCCAAATTGTTTTTCTTCATAATGTTTCACTGTATCACTTTCTCTGCTACTTCTGCTCACTTCTTGCTTCATCACTTAGATAGACTTAGTAGAAGTCTTTCCAATTTCCACTAAAACCATCCATTTCATCCATTCATATGGCATAGTACTCTTCCATTCCATTCATTTAACAGATGTTTCTGACCCCAATGCCAGATCCCTATCCACTATGTAATGCTGCCCCTTAAGTAATTGTTTGTAGTGCTTAATAATGAAGGAAGAGAATGAGACAAATTGAGTCCCAATGTTATGTATGGGTCAGTCAGGCTAGTCATCTTCCATTAAGGTGGGTTTCTGAGTTATCCAAATAGAGATTAAAGAGTGACCCTTCTTCTAGTAAATATAAGCTCAGTCAGACAGCTTGGTGTTGTACACAGAGGGCTGACCTCCTAGTTGGAAAACCTGATGTCAAGCTTGACCCATGCTGACAGAGTGACTCTGGAAAAGTGACTGAACCCCTCGAGGTCCCAGACAACACTAACATTATAAGGGCAGGTATCAAGAGTGCTTGGGTAAAGGGAGTCTACTCTGCAGCAACTCCTTATAGCAATGAAATTGTGGAAAACTTGTTCAGAAATCTGTTTTTTACTGCTTCTCAACCTGATTTAACTCAACAGATATTTAGTTATAGGGCATCTATAGTGTTCAAGGGACTATGGTAGGTCCTAAATGAAATAAGGACATCAAAATTAAATATGACAGAGCCCTTACCCTCAATGCCCTTACAATTCATTAGGAGGGATGAGTCATGTGCATGAGAGACAGTGATAAAGAAGAAAGGAGTAGTCTAGATAAGGTTATGGGAAATTTGAATAGGAAAGTATAGATTCCAGCTTAAGGGTATTAGGGGAGATTTCATGGAAAAGGTAACACCTGAGTGTTGTAAGTAGGGATTTAAGTAGATAAAGGATGGGGGGAGTGGAATGGTCAAGGAAGGTCTCAGTTCAAGGCTTGGGAGAAGAGATAGGCAAGGTGCAAAGGTAAGAGAAGACCAGACAAGAAAAGGAACTAGCCCCTCGTTCAGCTTGTTGGGATGTTGGAAATGTGAAGCCAATAAGACCAGAAAGGTAGGTTATGGATGGCTCTGAGTATCAGGAGAAGCAGCGTTGTTGAGGAGGTCACAGAGAGACAGTGAAGACTTCTGAACAAAGAGGAGGATTAGACAAAATGAGGAAATGAAGTACAGTATTTGTAGCGGGAGTAGAAAGAATGAGATGGGTGGATTTCTCAGAAGAAGAAGCACTAGAACTTGGCCCTTGATTGGAGTAGAGGAGGAACAGAAGTCATTGAACCTCATGATTCGAAGGGACTTGGGAGGCAAGGTAGTCTCACCCATAACTGAAGCAATACCTCCAACAAATAGTCATAACCCCTCCAAGTCAACATCTCCATTGATGGGTAACTATTTAGAACTGGAAGAGACTTTAGAAGTCATCTGGTACAATCCTCTCATTTTGAAGTTGAGGAAACCTGAGGACCAGATAACTGGAATATGAACCAGTATCCTCTGCCATTTTGCTTTTTTGTTATCTAATTGTTCAAAAATCGTTTCCTTGTACTGAGGTGAAAATTCACTCCTCCCCCACCCTAGACTTTCCTAGTTCTGACTCTTAGGACCAAACAAATCTAATCTCTCTCTTTCAAATATAAGACCATCCAAATATAAGAAATTTTGTCAGATGTTTTGCCAGCAGCCAAGTTTTTACAAGGCATTCTTTTCCACAGGCTAAACATCCCAAGTTCTTTAAACAAGTATGGCATCTCTTTGCATCCCGACACCATTCTTAGTACTTTCCTTTGGCTTTTTGATATCCTTCCTAAAATGTGGTGACTGGAAGTAAATACATTCCAGATGTCTTTGACCAGGGTGAATACAATAGCACAATCCCTCTTTTGATCTAGACAATATACTTCTGTTAATACAGACTAAAATTTCATTGCCTTTTTGGCTACCAAATCCCACTAATAATTCCCAAGAACTTTCAGTCTGCTAAAATCTCCAGATTCTTTCCACATGAACTCTTATCTAGCCACATCTCCCTCTAAATTGTACTTGTATCACTGACTGTTTTATAGTTCAAGGATTTTTCATATAGAACCTTTAAATATGATCTTAATAGATAGAGCCCTTCATCCTAGCATACTGACCTCCATGAGATCCTTCCATCCAATGAATCAGCTACCTCTCCCACTTCCATACACAGCTTTAACAAACATTCCACATGCATCTTTATCCAGATCACTAATAACAACACTGAACAGAACAGAACATCCAAATCACTAATAACAACATTAAACAGAACCAAAGAGAAAGCATGGTGGTACTTCATTAGATTTTTCTCCAGGATGACATCTATCCATTTGTCTGTGCATACTGGGTCTAAAACCAAATCTGCCAAAATGTGCTCTTATGTCCACATCCCTCCATTTCATCTACAAGGATAACGTAAGAAACTTTATCAGGCATTTTGCCAAGCTACAAGTACATGGCATCTAACTTTCCACTTACCTAGTCTCATAAACCTGTCAAATGAGCTCATGTGGTTGGTATGATGTAACATTCTTAGTAGCTCCATTTTGGCACTCGATAACCACTGTTTTGCTTTCTAATTGCTCACAAGCTATCCCTTTAACAAATTCCTCTAGAACTGTCCAAAAATCAGTCAAGCCCTCCAACCCGATAGTCTGAACACTCCATGTATTTTCAGAGACTCCTCAGAGCAGTTCAGCTATCATGTTTACAGATTCCTTTGCAACCCCAGAATATGATCAGATGACTAAGTTTCGAACCTGGATAACTGGGAAAAGAATGATTTTTTTTAATGGAGAAGTTAGAGCAAGAGCAACTTGGAGGGGGTGGTGATGGGAGGGAAAGATGATTTAAGGTTGGGACAATTTTAGTTTGAGATGCTGTCTGGACAAGTAAGTGGAGAGGTAGCTTATTGGCTACCAATTGGGTAATTGGAAGTAAGATACATAGATTTTCCTTTGAAAGATGTTCAAAGATACTTCCATCAAAGATTCCAACAATTCTGACCTACATAGGAAAATGAATCCAGTAGCACATAGACGAGAGCAGGAGAAAAGAATTCTTTAAGCAGCATGGAAGGATTAAAAGTTTGTTCTTGTTGTTGTTTTTAATGAACAGGGAAGGACATAAAACCCAGGCTTAAACATCAAGAAAGCCTTTAGAATATAGTGAGGACACATGCTTATAACAGAAAGAAATTGGTTTTCATATGCTGGAATAAAAAATAATGACTTTGGACCCAAAGGGGAGAGACAATAAATAAACCTGAGCCTCCAAATGAGATAAATTGAAAGAATTAAAAGATGAATTAAAGTAGTAGAATTGTAGTGATTAATAATTACAATATAGCTATAAGATGAAAATTATGAAAAATTATTCCTCTCTCCCTTCCCACTCCACTGGGTTGCTTTCTGTTGGTTGGCAATTTAATTGTATAACTTTAGTTTCATTTGAAGTAGAGATTAAGGGTATAAACTAAAAATAAGATGGTTTCCTTCCTACTCAATTTAGAAATTGTACATTGAGTTGAACTTTATATTTTTTATCAGGTAAAATTTTGTGGGTGATCAGGTACTTTAATTCTGAAAGGAAGATGCATATTTTATATAATTTTAAAATAAAAATCAATGACTTATACATAAGTATGTATGTATTGCAATATTATGTTTGTATATAATTGGGGCAAAAGAAAACATTGAATTTACTCTCTTAAATCTGAGTAAGGACCTAGAACTTGTGTTTCAATACATGCTGGTAGTTGCCAGTCAGAATAATTAGACCTTAACAATGATGATATTTTTCATAGCATTAATCATTATGTGATATTAGTGTAACATTGGTTTGTGGTAGCAAAATGGGGGATAGTGGTAAGTTATAGCTTTAATTTCCTGCCTTTAAGATAGATGATTTGTGCATTGAACTCTTCTGTTCCATTCTCCAGGTCCTGTAGCTCCTTTGTGGTTTGCTTCATAGGCAGACAGTAGAGTGGGAAAAAAAATTCCAATAATCATACCATCTAAGACACTTATGCTGTTTGGGGTTCAAAACTTTAAGTTGTACTATTGTAGGGGCACTCTTTGATTACCTTAAGAGAGGCACTCTCCACAACTGAGCCCATTCAGAACTGGGACTTGTGCTTTTTGCCCAGGACAATATTTGGCTAAATACATTTCAGGGGCTTTTCTATACATTGTATGATTTGAATAAAACTTCTCAGAACAGAAAAGCTTTATTATTCACATGTTATATAGAAAGGTGTTGTAAAGTCATTTCATCAGTGAGCTAGAAGAAATCACCATAGTTCATTCTTTCCCCATGTTTTTAATGATAGCTATCATTTATAAAGCACTTTAAAAGGTTGGCAAAATGTATTATACGTAGCATCACATTTTGTCCTCATAACAACCCTGGGAGGTAAGTACCATAATTATCCCGATTTTATAGATGAAGAAACTGAGGAAAAAGGGAGGGTCGGTGATTTGCCCAGGGTCACATAGCTAGAAAGTGTTTGAGGAACAACTTGGACCTGGGTATTTATGACTCCTGGTCCAGTACTCTAACTACTTCACCACCAAGATGCCTACCTACTTTTTTACATTCTGTGTCCTAAACTTAATTGGACCAGCGGGTGATAAAGACTTTCAGGTAAAGATCTGAACAGTCTATCAGTCATCTACTCTAAGTGTCTTAGAAACCCAGCTTTATCTTTCTTTATGTTTAAGTTCATTTAGCTAATTACTACAGTTCAATGGTCATGAAGGATTAGTATTCAGTAAGCTACCATGTATACTTAGAGAAAATTTTATGTTTACTACGTACCTGTTTCAAGAAGTATTAGGGTGCATATAAAATGTATTATGAATGATTGTAATGCAGCATTTTTCTATTAGATATATTTAGATTATTCAGTGAATTCAAATGAACATGCAGCTTACCTATTGATAAAAAGTACTATTTTTTTCCATTAGATGAAGCAATTATGTAGTGATTTAGGATGCTAAGGCTTATCATTTCCAATATTATAAGTATCTATTACAGATACTGGTCTTGATGCTTAGTTTAAAAAGAAAGGAAACTCTTTTGAGGGTTCAGTGCACTGGAAATATCTACCAGTATTTCTCTAATAAGGTAAAATGTTACATGTTACCTGGATCTTGTTTGTTCCAGTCTATTTAAAGTCGTCTGTTTTCCCTTTAAAATCTGCATGGTGTTCTCCTTACCTTGAGAAGGGACAGTGTTAATCAAAATGTAGCATGGGGTGCCTGCCCAGTTGATATTTTCATGTGTACTGTACATGAGAATGTTGTCCGTGCAGGAAAAACATGATGAATGAATGTGGCTCCTCTGCTGTCAGAATTAAATGTGATTTATTTTTTTGCTTGTTTGAGAATATACGGGAGACTCAGAATGTATGCTGTTGTCCATCCTGTCCCATCCAAGTGGTACAGTGTCTGCGTCTTTGCAATATTCCTGGCCTTTGAAAAATCAATGGGACTAAACTGTGATCTTTCTTTAAAATGTGAAGAGTCTAGATTGTAGACGTGCTCCAAGTATTTTGGACATGGATTGTTTGGGTTTAATTTTGACAATTCCCTTCAAAATATTCCAATTCTTAATCCTGCAACAGTCCTATTATTTGCTTTTTCTTTCCTCTTGGTTTTTTACAACAGGAAATATTAAATGTCAAGAAAAAATACCATGCCATTATCCAAACTTTTACTTAGTAACAGTACTGTACTTTTTTTTTTTACATTGAAAATCATTTCATTACAGCCACAGCGCCCTGGGTTTACTCATGAAAACATACAAGGTGGGGGGGAACCGTAAGTATCTTTCTTCTCTTCTGAATTCAAGAATAACCCTAACCCTAACAAAAGAAGGGAGGAGGAGCAGCCTGGGGAGCTCAAATACAAAATCCGTGTGGCCAGAAAGGAAGATGATAAATTTCTTTAAGTGAAAGAGTTCCAAATAAGCAGTTTAATTTGATTCTATTTCACCTGCTGAAGACAACATCCCATACCTTTTATGTTACGGATAGTCAGGAAGTCATGCCTAGATGAAGAGTTCCTTCTCTTTGCTTTATGACTTAATAGACTCCCTCTTAGGGTTTATGAGTTGGTTTTCCTTTCTCAGTACGGTCAATATAGATCGTAGTGAGTATAGATTTCACTGTAATGCTGGCAACTCACCTGCATGTACTGTTTAGTTACTGGGAGAACAGATGAGTGAGAAGAGCCCATCAGGAGAACTTGGTAGCACAGTTCTAACACATGTTTCCAGAAGGGCCCTTTCCAAATATCAGCCTTTCATAGATCACTGTTACCCAAGAGGATCTACTTCCTTAGCCCCAGAAATGCTCCCCTTCACATCCATCATAGCAATCTATCCTGGAAGTCATAGCCAGTTGTCTTGACCTTTGTCTTGCCACTAGACTTTGATGACCCTGGAGGAGAGAGTGAGGCTAATGACTTTGCACAGTTCTGCCTCACTTAAATCCAGTCTACTTTCAAGTCAAGATACCACCCACATAATGGCATCCTCAAGAACAATAGACAAAAAAGTGGTTTATTCCATTTACCTTTATAAAGCAATAACTGATTAAGCTGTAGTTGCCAGAGAGTCTCACTAAGAGTCCTTCCACCATATTTGCACTCCCTACTTTTTTCTTCATTTAGAAAGCATTAATCAAGCACCTGCTATTTGCAAGGCATTGTGCCTTTAAGGCTGGGGCTACAAAGAAAATGAATAGCAGTTTCTACACTCAAGGAACTTACATCACGCTGTGGGGGCAAGGAGAAATACATGTACACAAATAAATTAAAAAATAAATAATTTTATGGAGCAAAAGAACACTAACAAGTCAGAGAATCAGAAAGGCTTCCTGTAGGAGGGGGTACCCAAGAGACATTAACCCTCTTTCATCCAAATGCTGGGAAATTATTAGTTAAGATGTGAAAGCTTCTTCTGTAGTGTCAACTGTGATATTCTCAATAAGTCTCAAGCCTTCTGACCATAGTCCTCTCCTTGGGTCACTGTCCCCTTACCCCCAAGAAGTAGCAACTGATTAAGTCATTTTTATGAATTATGAGATCATTCATCTAGAACTGAAAGGGACCTTTAAGCTGACCTGGTCCAACACCCTCATGTAATAGATGAGGAAACCAAGGTCTAGAGAGGTTAAGTCACATGAGTGTCAAGTAGCAGAGGTAGGATCCAGTGATACCAAGTTCAAGGTCAATGCTGTTTCCATTTTCCACGTTGCCTCTCTCTGATTTGGCTCTTCATTTCCCTACTCACCCCTTTCCTAGACCTCATCCCTAACTAGAGTCCATAGCCTAGCAAACCTTCTCTCAGCTTAGAACCCCATAGCCTCGGAGGCTGGTAAGAGGAAAAAGTTGGTAGGAAAACGCATAAGTACTTGCAGGTGAAGGTGATGAAGTTAATTTTTGATGAATTTTTAAATTGTCTAAGAACATTTTCTGATTTTCATTTTTAAGCTCCTGTTTGCTATTTGCAAATAATTTCAAGGGGTCTTCTAACTTAAAATAATAAATTTGTAATACTCTTTAGGAACATAAATGTTTTAGCCCATTCCACTATGCTTTATTGGTAGCTGCTTTTAAGTAGTGAGGAATATCAGACATTGTTTTCTGTGCATACAGAATTTAATTGACTTTCTGACCACTTACCTAAGCCATACTTTTGGTGATCAGATTGAGCATTCTGTATTTATGGAATTACAGAGCCCACAGATGAGTATTTATGTATTTAGGAAGTGGTATTTGGGACCTAATTAAAACATTCTTTGTTAAAAAAAAATACCACCCAGTTACATTCCATGAAATATGGGTGGAGAAACTTGGCTTCATTTAGACCCTTAACAAGTCATGTGAAAAGCTAGATTCTGAGTCTTAAAAGGTTCAAGAATAATTCAGTTTTGCCTTTTCTTGGAACAAGAGCAATTTTCCACTAAAAGAAAAAATGTCCTTTTAAGGCATCCTGCTTCCACCACCATTCTTTCTTGTTTCCTCCAATACATCTTACACAACAGCCATGAATCTCCAGCACAGAGCATGCATCCCTCCTAAAATGACTCAATTTAAACATTAATAGGAATAGGAAGCTCCTGGGCAGATGCATTCTTTTCTCATACCCCCAGATAATGAAAGAAGTGAAAGCAGGACAGTCTCAGTAAACACATACGCTGACATTATTCTATACCCAAGTCAAGTTTCACACCAGCAAACTGGTCTTTGATAATAACATAACAGCTCTGGGAGCCTCCAAGCATCTGGGTCTTAAATTCCTGGACCAGTTACAGACTTCCATTATGAAAAATCAGTGTTTGACCCAGAGAGAAGCAACCCTATTCCAAGTACTTTGTAAAGTAATACAACAGTTTCAGATTAATGACCCAGTAACATTCTGCTCCCACCAAAGAGATTATTATTATATGAGATTATATATTATTATATGAGATTATACAATGACATATTCCAATACTGTTAGAGTGAGATCACTTCCTAAGGAAGAGAGCATTATTCAGAATCCTGAGCATTTCTTTATCCAAAGCATTTTCATCTTCAGCTCTTACTGTCTCCTAGAAATATCACGAAATATCCAAAGGAATTAGTGACAAAAACAAAAAACAAAACACAACTGTTTAGACCTCCTGACTTCTTTAAAAGATGAGGAAATGGAGCCCTAGAAGCATGATTTATCCAGTATAGCATAACTAGTATATGGCAGAACCACAACACGAACCAGGTCTTCTAGCTCTAAATCCAGCCCATTAATTACCTCCCCTGTGCCATCTCCCCAACCACAGGCAGCTAGCACCTTCACATTTTTCCTCCTTTTCCTATCCTGAAAAATCTGCTCTTAAGAAACACTCTAATGAAATAGTTAGCAATAAGGTATAAATGAACAATGAAGCTTTAATGTAGTACCCCTCCTCGTTACATTTTCACCAAACAAACCAAAGGAATCTCTCTCCAATGGTAAAATTTTAGGCATTAGGAGCAAAAGCAGAGAACATAGTTGGAGAGAAGAGGAAGACAAGAAGCCTTCTTGGAGTTCCTTTCAAACATACCACATAGGGGGTAGTCTATTCCATCTATTTGTCAGACTGGCCTCTTGGTCCTATCCAAGTCATTAGCGGTCCATACTTCTGTCTAGGAAAGATTCAATGAGTGTTGTACCACTGGAATAGATAATATCAAATACATGTGAGAGTAAGTCAGTACATCAGCGCCCTAAATACAAACTCTTATGTTCTGGTCCTGAAGCTCAAGGCCACTTTTCCCTTATTTTACCAGAATTTGATTTTTCCACTTGAAGAACAATTAAATTATTTAATTATGCAATTTATATGCATACACACAGAATTATATATAATTAATCATTAATTTTCCCATTCCTGAACCATATTCATCATTGTCAGTATCACTTGTGTCCATTTCTCCAATGCCACATGATCCCCACATTTCCAGGGCTCCCCCAATGTGGTCCTTATTCTTAATCTACCATTAGAGTGACTGTAAGTAGCAAAGCCTTTGGGAATGCAGGGGAGGGACAAGAACACTGGCCTGGGGAGACCAGGTTTCTAGACTCACCCCTGCCACTTACTAACTGTAGAACCTTGAACAAATCTCCTATCCCCCTGAACCTGAGTTTTCTCATCTACAGAATTAAGGAGCTGAAACCAGTACCTTCTAAGGTCCCTCCAAGGCCTAAATCTCTGATCTATTGATTCTTCTAGCTGCATGACCATTTTTGAGAATTAAACAGGATCCTTTTTTCATTCTCCCTGGGGAAGACCTATTTTAGATATATAAATTGGCTCTCAGAGTCTTTAATTGTCAGATGGACACTTTCGTGTTAATTATGTACCAATTCCTCCCTGGCCACCTCTGATATTGTATTTTTGTTTTTTAAGATGTTATTGTTCATCTTGTTTATCAGTAACTTCTGTAAGATTGGTGGTACTAGACCCCCCCCAAATCTCTTTATTACTCCTTCATCAGTACTTCCAATATAGTTTCTCATAAAATGGGGGGGGAAATGATAATGTTCAATTAATTATTTTTGTACATGAAGAAATTGTGAAAGTTTGGGGTGGAGGAGGAACAAATCTTTAGAATTCTCATCTAATATGAAACATGTAGCCATAAAACTATTTAGGATTGGATTAATAAATGAACATTCCAAATCCATTGTTATCCATTGTTTCTTCCTGGTCTGTAATCCATACATAAACCAGCATAAAATGTACTACATCAAGTATGAGATTTTTTTCCCCCACTGAGACTATTCTACCAATTCTAGTTGGTAATAGAGTTATGAAAATAAAATACTTTCGTGGTTGCATGATTTCAGTAATGTGGATCTTACCTCCTTCACCAGTATGTTACAACCCATCCATTCCTACGCAGGTCTTGTTTGGGTCATTGCATAAATACAGTTAGAGGGGCCACCCAATGTGCTGAAAGACTTCTTTTTGGTGCGTGTGTGTGTGTGTGTTTATGTGTTTTTAATAGACAAATGAAGGTGCACTGAAGATAAGTGGGCTTGAAAAAAAAAGAGCCCCTTTTGGAAGAGTGACACTCTTCCAAATGCCCACGTAGGTACTTAAGAGTTGTATTTAAACCATTTGGTTTCTCTTAATGAAAAAATCGATTTTGAAAGCTAAATGGGTTCTTTCAAAAGTTATAAGCCACAGATGTTTGTGCTGCTAGATGGCCACTTTCAGAAACACTGATTCTGTAAGAGCCTTTCTTGTTATCTGTGGGTGAATCCTGACAGCACCATTTCTATTTCATTTATTTCTGTTATCTAAGCTGTGTGAGATAGAAATGTCATCAGGTGGCTGAAACAAATATCCACCTTTAAAATGCAAACATACTTAAATCAGAATGCCCTTCATATTGTAAATTGTGTAGCCCAGTAGCCTAAGGGGGAATTCCGCCTTTTTCTTCTCCATAATAACTAAAATTTCACACTCCTTAGCTTGATATGTTTAGTTGGAATGCCATTTTTTCCAACCAAAGTCAGTTTCAGCTCCTCCTCTAGCTTAGTGAAGGTACAAAGAAATTCTGTTTAAACACCCGCATTTGTATTTGTCCTGTTTAAGGTTTCAGGCTCTGTATAACTATACTCCTAGGAATGAAGATGAGTTGGAGCTCAGGGAGAGCGATGTCATTGATGTGATGGAGAAGTGTGATGATGGATGGTTTGTGGGTATGTGTCCGGCTCTTTTCACATACATTTTGCTTGTTCATAATTTGCTTGCACACATTTGCACAATTTGTTGTTTTCTAGTGGATGACAAATCATGCTTTCTTTGACTTCATACGCTCCTTGACCTCTTAAATACATATGCAGATGCACTATGTAATTCTGAGGAAATCTCTCTTAAAAAAAAAAGCAAAATAAACCAAAAAAAATGGCCCAGTTCAATTCCAAGTGAGTGGTGACTTCACACTCTAATAGAAGGTCAACCAGTGAACTCCTGAGATTTCTCTTATTATCTAAAACACACACACACACACACACACACACAGATTTGTGCTGAATATAAGAGAAAAAAGAATCATTTCCCCACTATTAGACCTTTCTAAAAGGAGAATGAGCAACTTGGAAATAATGGTTCCCTACTGATGTGAAGTAGAGGTTGGAGGATCATTTGTCAGGAATGGGCAGTCTTGTTACCAATCTATGCCTTCCAATATTCCCCAGAATCCTCTGCCCAGACTCCGCTCTGTAGGCTTGGAGAGCTGGCTAGTTTTTACGTCTTTCCTAATTCAGCTTCCATCCCAGTGCTCAAGGGTGACGTTGACTGTATCCTGTATCTTATTACATCTATACACAGTGAAGGTGTTTAGTAAATGCTTAAGAATAATCACTAGAGCCCAGGTATATAGCACACACCTGTCATCTCCACTGTTGGGGCAGTGGCTGAGGCTGGCTAATGACTTGAGCTCAGAAGTACTGAGCTTCACTAGGACTACAGGTATGGGTTAATGTGGACAAGCCCAGAAGTTCTGGAGTCTATGAACTTTTTTTTCAATTTGATATTTGGATTTTTTTTTGCAATCCTATGTATTTTATGCATCTAAAAGCATTATTATGAAGACTCTATAGACTTTTCTACACTGCTAGCAGAGGCCATGACACAAATGAAAGGTAGCTACCTCCTGAATTAGGTCCCTTCCGATACTAAGATTTCGTGAATAGGATAAATGTCTGGTTAAGAGATGAGTCTCCAGTGATTATTACTGATAGGATGCTGAGACATGGATGTAACTGGGAAGCAGAATATATGAAAGCCCAGTTGATTCTTTCTGATAGATGAAGGCCCAGTGATTTTTTTTCTTTTGAGACTAGTCCTTTATCTCAAACAGGCTGAAAGGCATAGCAGGCAAACATGATTCGATCCCAGTACTGATCTATTCAGGAGCTTTGAAGCTGCTTAGAGTAGTACGGTGGTCCTCAAGGGCTCACCATATTGGTGCCAGATTGAGTACAGACATCTAATCAACTTTATGCCCTAATGAAGCTCAGAATTTCTGAGCTCAAGTAATTAGTAGAGACTATAGTTACATGCTACCATACCTGGTCTCTAGTGATTATTTCTAAGCATTTACTAAAGTGGTAGAGATGTAATAAGATATAGGCAATGTCATCCCTGAGCGCTGAGATGGGAGTCAAGTTAGAAAAGACAGAAAAACTATTCAACTCTCCAAGTCTAGAAAGGACAGTCTGGAAAGAGGATACTGGAGAAGGCAGAGATAGGCAACAAGATTTTACTTAGGAAAACAAAATAACAGTGTTATGGAAAGAGAATTAGATTATTCTTCCTTTCTCTTTCCTTCCTTTACCCACAATCCTTCCCCACTACCATCCTTCTGACCCACCCTTTGCCTCCACTTCTTATTATGAGCCTCATAAGCAGTGTAACAATTATTGCCCCCATTGTATAAATGAGTGACAAAAAAGCAATTTGCTCCTGGTGACAGATCTAGGAAATGGGGGAGTCAGGTCTTTTATCCAGCTCTTTTGACTACCAACTTAAGGGTCTTTCTATTACTTGATGCAACTCCTCTGTAATTAAGAGGCCAGCCCTTACTGACCACTTCTGATCATAGTTTCTGTGCAACCAGGAAGGGCAAATAAATTAAAAAGATGTTACTTGGAAGTAGCAAAATTGGGACAATCTCAGGTAAGTAGCTAAGAAAAGTATGCTTCCTTTTAATGAACTTGCTCATACTTAATTGTGTTGGAAATTCTAAATTACTTATTGCATCTGCTATTTTAAGAGGTTCTTTGATAGTGTGGTCTTGAGGCCAAATGCACTGATGCCCTTTTAGCATTCAGTTTAAATATTGCATGGAAATATTTTTAATCACTTAGACATTATACCTATTGATGATGCCTTTTCTTCCCAACCCCCAAATAGTTCATTTCTTCTCATTTATATGGTGACTTTGTGTAGTCTGTTGAAAAGTAATCTATTTTGTTAAGAGTTTGAGCAAATGAGGTTTTTAATGAAGGATATGACCTTCAGAAAACTGAATAAAGTGACAAAATTATTTATTTAAATATTAATGATGTACCTGACATCCCTATTACTTTTAAGTTAAAGAAAGAAAGTTACCTTCTTGCCTACATAACCAAGCATTACCTCGTATCTCTCCCAGCTGTAGACCACCACTCTGCAAGCTTCAAACATCATTCGGAGGATTATATTGGAAGATGTAGCTTTAAGAAATACCTCCATTACTTCTCTCCTTTCCCTCTTCCCATTTTCCAGCCAGTAAGGAAATGCTATCCTACCCTACTGCTCAAGGTCAACCTCATACCTGAAATCTAATTACAGCTCACTTGGATTTAGAATCAGAGTGATTACCAAATTGTTATGTTTCCAATTAGTGAAATTCAATAGGAATATAGTCCCTTGGCTCAGTTCTTCACATTAAGCAACACAGAGAACCTAATCATGGTGTTGCTCTTTTAGTCTTAAAATAGATTTTCCCTCCCTCTCTGCTTCAAGGCCCCATGCATGTAGTGATGCTTTCTTGTTGTGCTCCCTTTCATTTCTTGCTTCTTACTTTCAGGAACCTCAAGAAGAACCAAATTCTTTGGTACTTTCCCCGGGAACTATGTCAAGAGGCTGTGAATTCTTTTCTCTACTTATTTATGCCGCATTTCAGCAACACATCCACATAAAATTCCTTGGAAAACATGCTTCCCAGGTCTTCTGTTTTCATGCCTCACACACAGAAGGCTCTAAGCATCACCGTCACCATCTCCATCCTTGCAATGCAGTTGTTACAGCCGCCATGACACCTTTGCGAGAAGATGCTGGAAGGCGTTGCTGTAAACCCTGCTTATTCCTGTTACCTGCTTTAAACGTTTACAATTTGAAACCCAAAAACAGAACCTGGAGCTGTATTACCCTTAGAAATAAAATGAATGAAATCTAGGGGACAAAAAGAGCAGCATCTCATAGGGAGAGGCTTTTCTGGTCCTCTAATCAAAGATAAGCTTTCTTAGGCCCTCCTTGAGACAGCTGGAAGATAGCGTTTCCTTAGGACAAGCTGACATTTCCACCTCTTTAGTTTGGTAGGATACAATACTTTCACTTGGCTTCATCACAATTTTGCCTCTTGTTCTAGTTGAAAATCTATTTTAACTCTAATCCAGTTGATTGTTTGCCTGCATTTACTGGTTATAACATGCAGAGCGATTGTAAAATCACCAGCAAGGGTAGGAACCTTCGCTTGGACAAGTATGATTTTATTATTGAATCTGAGTTTTCCAATAGGAGTGTTTTCCTGCAGGGTTGGGGAATTTGGCTTTTTGTTGGTTTGGGTTTTCTTTTTTAAACTTTTTAAAAGTGTAAATGGTGAGAACATTTACAATTTTAGTAATAACCATAAAAAAGAAGAGGTAAAAAGATGGACAGAAAATAAGTTGCATTTTAAAGATGCATTGCTATTTTATATTAAAAAATATAATAATCAGCAACATGAACTATGAGATGTTAGTGTTTTATTTATCAGATAAATTTTAAATAAAAGCAGTGTTAGTGCAAGGATTCATTTGAACATAGACCCTTGAACAAGATGCTCACAGCAGGCATCTTCAAGAGCTATGTACTGGTTTTATTTTTATTATATTGCATATGTGTGTGTGCACATATACATGCATGACTGTATATGAACATACAATACGTATGCACATGTTGCACATTTATGGAACTGTTAGACTCCCAAGGCACGCATTATTTTATAAAAAATAAATATATATATATATATATATAGCACTTCAGAAACATCAGAAGTATTAATCCTGGTTTTTGCTTTGCTTTTTTTTTCTTTAAAGAACAAAAGCAATTATTTGAATGCGCCACTTATTTCATTTCTGCAAAAGTTCAAGTCCAAGTAGTATCTGTATTAGAAGACAAGAGTGTGTCACGCCTGAGTCTCCCAGTGTGTGTATTTGTGTAAATTCTTTCTTAACCATAAATTGGGCACCTTGGGAGTCCCAAGTCTTGGAATTTATCAGGATGGGGTCCTGGAACAAATACTGACCTTGTGGTCAGCCCTAGGTTTGAGTCTTGGCTCAAGCTTTGTTCTAGGTCATCTAAATTCCAGTTCCAAACTATGGTGAGCCTAAAGACCACATTAAATGGTAGTTAACTGGTAACCAGAACGTCCAAGAACAAATAACAGTGAATTATGCCTCTGTTACATACACTCGGAGACCTGGCTTCAGAATTCTTATGACTTACAAGAGCTATTCCTATTTGGATTCTTCAGCACCTTATAAATGACAGGCTTTTAAATGACTTTTCACCTGTGGTCAGTGCTTGATTTTTTCCCCCACAATGGATGTAGCCTCTAGAATATTGTACATATGTTGGCCTTTCTTTTGTACAGAACCATTTAGTTGTTGAGTGACAAATGAAAAAAAAATTCCTTTTCAATCCTCACCCCACACTTAAACTAAATGAAGAAAATTTTTTCAACAGGTTTTCCTGGCTCATAGATCATGATGCATACTTTGAGAGTGCAATTCTTTGGCATTTATGCAAAATTTTATAAATTTTTTAAAATGGTCTTAGCAGCCAAATTGAAATGTATGTATATATCTTTATTACAGAGAAATGTCATTAGATAAAGAAACATCATTTTGCAGCCTACCCTTCTTAACGCTGCAGTTATGACAACAAGATTTCTATTGCAAAGGCTTTGGGGCTCACAGCTAGGTCAGCTGCATGCAGCTTTGCTGAGGGATGACATAACTACCTTTGATGCCATTTATGATAAAAGACTTCAATATCTGCTGCCTGTAATATGCCGTTTCTACTCTGTATCTGATTTTAAAAAAGAAGGGGGGGAAATAATTTTTTTCACACCTGGCTTTCAGGTAATTGAATTCTTACAAGCAAAGGTCTGTGTTTTTTTCTTGAATAGACTTCTAATAAATTTTGCTTGGAGTACACTTTAGCTTTTCTTCCTGGTATTTAATGCTATGTTATCTGAAGAAGAACTGTGTATTTGTATTCTCTTTGATCACATAAACTAAAGGAAAATGCTCTTACTTTGGTCTCTTTTGTTGTCTCAAACATGGAGATACACTTTGCCCCCAAGCAATTCACCATAAGCATGTTTTTGGAACTACTCATGAACAAGCATTCACAGCATTTTCTGGTAAAACATCCAGCACATGATACTTTTTCTACTGCAAAAGTGGGCATCTCTTTCAAAGGAATAGCAGGATTGAGTGGTTTTACAAGAATTTATGTACATAATCTCTCCATTATCTTATATAGCCTGAAAAGGTTTAATCTAAAAAGCTTTAGAACTACTTGAATACTGTTGGTACCCTTAATAGGGCATCTAAGAGGCACAGTGGTTAGGGCACCGGGTCTTGAGTCAGAAAGACTCATCTTCCTGAATTTAAATCTGGCCTCAATTGCTTACTAGCTGTGGGACTCCGGACAAATAAGTAGCAATCCATTCCAGTATCTTTGCCAAGAAAACCTCAGAACAGGTCACAGAGAGTCTGACATGACCAAAAAACTACTGAACAACATAAGTGCCCTTACTAGGTTGTCTTACATTCCTTGCTATGCATGGATGCTCTTTTTCTTATGAGAAAATCATTGTCTTTCTCCATCCTTTTATCCTGAATATCCCCTTCTTTACCTTACAAAAGTGAAGTGCATCTGAAGGAACGAATGAGTCTAAGAAGTGCTAGATGAGGACGTTGAGCCTGGAAAAGAGAATACTTTATGGGTGGGGAGATATGACAGCTGTCTTCATGTCTTAAGAGATGTCATATACAAGACGGATTAGATGTCTTCTCTTTGGTCCCAGAGGTAAGAAGTAAGTCTAACAGATGGAAGTTACAGGAGAATCAATTCTAATTTAAAATAAGGAAAAGCTCACGAAGAATTAGGGCTGTTGTGGAAGTGAACAGGCTGTAGAGATAGGGTTTCCCAACACATCAGTAGAGAATGGATGGCCATTTGTCTGAGATGTTGTAGAAGGACTTCATGATTCAGGTATGAATCACACTGGATGGCTTCTGTTCCTCTCCTCCACTTCTACTTCTGGGATTTCTATGCTAGAATATTCACCCGTATGTCAAGAAACACACACACACACACACACACACATTCCTCTTCTGGAAACACAATCACAATGACAAATGCCAGACTTTCTTCTGGATGCCATGTCTTTCTCTTCAGAATTCTTATGACATTTTACAAGAGCTGTTCATATTTGGATTCTTCAACACCTTATAAATTACAGGCAGATTCCCTGCACTCTATAATCATACTGTAAATCCACACACTCTCCAGGGCCACACATACCCTGATAACAAAGAAAAAGAGCCGGAAAGGGCCAAGAGGCAATCTAGATCAACCCCCTGCTTTTACAGATGAGTAAACAGACCCAGGAAGGCTCACCCAAAGTCCATAGGCAGGAACTAGCAAAGCCTAATGTTCAAAGTCAGACCCTCGGACCACAAATCTAGCATTCTTACCAATGTTCTGTGCTCCTTTGATCCTCTTTTAACAATAAGCCCCAAACAAATAAGCCCACAATTGAAGTGACTGAATAACAAGACATAAAACAGCTAAAATTTGTTTGCAAAATACTTTACAGATATTATCTCATGTAATCCTCATGAGAAAGGAAGGGAGAAAAGAAAGAAAGAAAGAAAGAAAGAAAGAAAGAAAGAAAGAAAGAAAGAAAGAAAGAAAGAGAGGGAGGAAGGGAGGGAGGGAGGAAGGAAGGAAGGAAGAAAGAAAGAAAGGAGAGAAAGGACAAAGAAAGAGAAAGAAAGGACAAAGAAAGAGAGAAAGAAAGGAAGGAAGGAGGAGAAAGCAAGAAAGAAAAAGGAAGGAAGGAAGGGACAGAGGGAGGAATTAGCTTCATGGATTTCAGGGCATGGTCAGATTAAACTGGCCCCAGATTTGTGGTTGGAGGGTCTGACTTTGAACATTAGGCTTTGCTAGTTCCTGACTATGGACTTTGGACAAGTCTTCCCTTTGAGTCTCAATTACTCATCTGTAAAAGCAGGGGGTTGATCTAGATTGCCTCTTGGCCCTTTCCAGCTCTGTTTCCTTGTTATCAGGGTATGTGTGGCCCTGGAGAGTGTGTAGAATACAGTATGATTATAGAGTGCAGGGAATCTGCCTACCATTTATAAGGTGCTGAAGAATCCAGACATGAACAGCTCTTGTGTAAAGTCATAAGAATTCTGAAGAGAAAGACATGGCATCCAAAAGAAAGTCTGGCATCTGTCTTTGTGACTGTTTCCAGAACAGGAATATGTGTGTGTGTGTGTGTGTGTGTGTGTGTGTGTGTGTGTGTGTTGAAATAGGAGTGAATATTCCCCACACCTTCCCAGCCCCACACACTGTGGGAAGAACTATAATTATGAATCTTTGTATATAGGAAAAACAACATGAAAGACACCTCAGGTGTGGAGGAGATTGACATGGTCTGGTTTCAAGAAGTAGGCAAGGGAGAATCCTTACCATCATGTTATATGGAGGGTGGAAAAGAGACCCATAATTAATGACAGGAGAGAAACTAGAATCCAAGTCTCCTGATTTATTTGGGGTACTTTCTGAATTACAACCTCTCTGAGTGTCTGGGGCCATTCCAAGCCCTTGGTATCAAGACTGAACATCTTAGAAGGAAAGGGGACTTTCCTTGGTTCTCCAAGTGTGTTGTGGTCACAGACTTACTCATATCTCTGTACGCCATTCCTCCAAAAAGGTTGGGCACGTCACACTGCTACATCACAAAAGATCCAGAGTCCAACTACCCACCTTACCTTCCTAAATCCTTCATCTGAAGAGCCCTGAGAGATATTTAAGCTGTCCCTTCCCCCACTCTCAGCATCCTGTCACTGGCTTAACCTGTCACAGCTCTGCCTACCTCCTCCACCATCAGGATCCTCCCTTACTTCCTTCCTGAGAGGATTACACTATCAGCAACCCTTTAAAAATTTCTCACCCTGGACAAAGCCCTGATGGCCCCACCCTAGTGTTCTGTTTGAAAAAGGGGATTGCTAACAGCTTGTTTTTCCCTAGTACTGCCCACCTTTTCTTCTTTCTCCACTAGACAACAAGGTGGTACATTTAGATGATTTTACTTCACAGATTGTTTCAGATTGAAATATTTATTCTACTTGCTTGTATTACAAGTGCCCGTTTATTTAGATGCAAATAAAAATTATTAGCTCATTTCATTGATGCAGATGAAGACCTATGAGATGTGTAAGCTAAAATCCATCACCACAAACCCAGAGTATGATTTTAATGAGCTGTATTCCCAAGGTTGGCATAGTGCTGTTTAAACTCTATAGGCAGGGGTTCAGGACCAGTCTAACTACTCCTCTGAACAACAACCCTTGTGGGAGCATCAATAGAACAGCCAAGATTGCCCAACTCTACCAGGCAAAGGCTACAGGTTCATCTCTCCTAAAAGGATGCTATCCTCCAGTGACGGATATTTACAAACACTGATAACCAATAACACTTATAACACTTAAGGAACACAGTTAGGGTCATTCGACTGCCTTGTTGTCATGACCATTTATTGTTTGATCTGTCTGTGCAAGTACCCAGTTTATTTGTTCTGAGGATTTTTCTTCAACCAGTTTTACATATATTAGCTTCAGTAAAGACACCCAAAGATTACTCAGTCAAATATAACTAAATGTTATGTCAACCCCTAAGAACCTATTTATTTTGAAATGCAAAAATTGTCCTAATTCCCAGATTCTGGAAAGAATGCAACTTTACCACAATCCTATGAGGTTGGTATTAGAAGAATTATTATTATCCCCATTTTGCACATAAGGAAACTTGGGCTCAGTTACATGACTTGCTCATGGCCGCAAGGTGTCTGAGATGGGCTTCGAATCCAGTCCTTCTCAACTCTAGACTAGTGCTCTTTCCATTCTTCTAACCACTACCTCCCTAAAGACAGGGATTTGAATATAAAAGCTCATATTTATATAATGTCTTAAGGTTTTCAGAGTTCTTTCCTTTTCATTAATGTGTGAAAGAGGAAGCAAAAGCATTATTATCTCTATTTCACAGAAGGGGAAACAGAGTGAAATAACAGAATTGAATGCTTTTTGTAGCTGGAAATACAGTGTGCATCTGATTTCTGATCAGGTTCCTATGTGCTAACAAAGTTAAATGGGTCCAGAGAGTTTATTCCTTCCTCCCTCTCTTCTTTTTCCTCCAGAAATACCAGCACACACAATTCCCAACATTGTCAGTTACAAGCACTTTACAGGTTCCGAATGATGAGAGAAACAGAGACACAGATGCAGTCAGAGACAGAGAGAGAGAGACAGAGAGAGAAGAGAGGAAGACAGTGACAGGGAAGTAAGGGAGAGGAAGCAAAGGGAAACAAAGGGAGAGAGAGAGACTCAAAATGAATTTTCAAAATATCTCAAAAAGATTCTACAGAATGGGAAAGCTTACATTTAACAATATTATTATAAAATTTTAAAAATGAATATCAAGAAAATATCATTAACTATTAACCCCCATGCCATTTTTATTATCTTTATAAAATCTTTAGCAGAAAGTGTCCTTGATGTGAAAATGTTATACATATTTATACAGATGAATAGTGAACCACATCTTTGCAGTCATACTGCCAAAAAAAATACAACTGAGGAGCAACGAATATAGATCTTCTTGGTCTTACCACAGTACAAAAAAGCTTATGACTCTATGGAGAAAAATGTGTGTTGGATACATATACATGTCTTGGATAGATGTAACTGATATACAATGAACTAGCCCCAAATCTGAAGAGGATGAAGACACCAGGCATGGATCACATTTGGGAAACTGTGCAGAATTTTCAATGGCCCCAAGCTACTCGTTACTACAAAAGAAAACGTTTGAGGCTAATACTCTGTAGGTGAATTTATTTTACTGCAAATCATAGAATAGCATAATTTAAGAAGAATTACAATTGAAGATAGAACTATGGAGGTGAGTGATGGGTATTAGCAGACAGTAGCATATTACCAGCATTAACTATCCAGAAATGTTTCCTTTTATCTAGCCTACATGCGCCTTAGTATGAAAAATAGTATCAAAGATATTATAACATGTATTAATGAGAAAAGGAAGAGTTGACCAGTGGATCAACAGCTGTTGACCTATTAATCATGAAATTGTTGAAAGAAATAAAGGAGAAACTCCAATGCAGTGGGGGGATGGGGAGAGAGGGGACCAGCTACAGAGATAATAGGTGAAAGTAGGGACAAGAATCACATAGCATTAGAGGGCATGATGTGGCAGATAAATGACCAAGGAAGCAAAGGTTTCATCTGAGCATATGGATAAGCATAAACAACGTATGCCAATTGCTCAACAAATGCAGACCAGACCCCTTTCTCAGCTCAGGGCTGGACCCCAAATACAGAGGGAGACAAACTTTTACACATTAAACACAAAAAAAGGCCACTTAATTAAAAGGAACCAATACAACCTTAAACAATCTGATCTCTAATTGAAGAAAAGGTTAGGAAATTTCCAAGTTGGGAAGGGAAAAGAAAAGAGGTGCAATTCCCTAAAATCAGAAAAGGAGGTGTCTTACTCCTCAAAGTGTCCATAAACAATCAAAGGAATATGGACACAACAACTGATTGACCAGTATGGAGCCACTTTCCAGATAAGACATGGGGTGCTTGAGATGTATAATTGTGAGAAAACTCCTTGCATCCTCTTTGGATCTGACCAGGTTTCTGGTCAGCATAATCTACATCCTTAGTTATGGGTCTCTAAACAGTAGGGAGAGGTGATCCAACTTCCTGGCCACAACAGGGCTAGCTTCAAACAATACAATAAGGTTTTCTCTCAATTCCCACAAATAAACAAAGCTTTCTCACAAGACAGAAGTTGAACTAGACCAATAACTGAACAGAAAGAGAACTGAGCCAGAATTGAGTCAGAAGATAGAGTCCTTGTGGTTCATTCACTTCCTACAATTAACCACTTTCTTTCCTAATCCTTTCAATTACCTCCATGAATAGACTGAAATATATGCTAGTGGGGAGATGATTCATGCAGGTACTCATGAACTGACTGAAGTGTCTAAGACTTACAAAGTGATTTTCTCAGATACTCTTGTAAGATAAATATCATTCCCATTTTACACATAAGGAGACTGAGGCTTTGAGAGTAAAAATATTATCACAGAAATCACTGAGATTTAGGGTCATAGACTTAGAGGTGTAAGGGGTCTCAGAGTTCATCTACTTCAATCTCCCCATTTCAGAGATGGGAAGTATAATGACATCACTTATTCAGAAGGAACAAAATATATTTTTAAAAAGCAAGTGTAGGAAGAACAGCATTGTATATTTTAGTTGCCGTCATAGTATGGTCCAGAGACTCTGGTATTCCTCAAGATCCTTTGAGGAGATCCCTACAATTTTAATGAAAAGTATTAAAATGTTTAAATTGATAATATATTAAGTGTTAATAGATAAAATCCACATTAAAAAGCACTTGGATTCCTCATTAATTTTAAAAGTGTAAAGGGGTTCTAAGTCCAAAAAGGCTTAGAACCATCAATATATTTAAAAATGAACTTTTTTTGTGAGGACATCAAATAAACAGAAGGGATACATGATACAAATTATATGAGTCTGGAGGCAGAAATAAAAGCAATATTGTCATTGGGATATATTACAAAAGGATACAGTAAATCAAGAAGCAGATCGCTAAATTGGCAGCGAGAGATGATGGAAGACTTCAATTATCTAGACATCTGCTGTGGGGCTTTCTCTGCCCAAAGGAGAAAAGCTACTCATTCCTTGACTGGCTTTAATTATAATTTCATCTTCCAAATGGTGAAAGAGCCAACAAAGCAAATGTCTGCTCCTGGACCTGATTGTCACCAAAAAGGAGGAACTAGTTGCTGGCGTTAAAATGATGGAAAGTTGTTAAAATTTGTGACAAAGAAGGAAAGGAAAGCTGGGAACAGTCTGTTGATGTGCACACTGTCATGAAGTGTGCACATTCAGAGAAAACACATAGGATTCTATGAGCTACAATCCCATTGAGGAAGTCAGATGAGAAAAAATGGGAAATAAGGAGTAAAATTCTAGACTCCAAGAGAAGAAGTTCCTATAGGGATCAAAGGGGAGACCTGTCTAATAAAACAGATGGGAATTCATCTAATAACTTGAAAATTTAAAAAAGATATTCAGAAGATGAAAGCAAAGGTAATTAATGAATGATGAATATAAAACATTCATTTAGGGATAATATCAGGAGAGCTAAAGCTTAGAATGAGCTGAGACTGGCAAGTATAGCTAATGATAACAAAAAAAAGTTTATTGATTATTTGGGGTGGAAGAGGGAAGATCCGAAAATGAACAGGACCATAGCTTGTGGTAAATGGGACTACAATAACTGATAACTGTGGGAGAAATAGTAGCAACATTTGACTTTTATTTTGTTCTTCTTTTCAATGCCAGGGAGAATGTTCCTTTGACTATAACAATGAGAACAAAAATGATGACAATCCGTAATTGATTATTGATACCCAAAATAAAATGGATAGTAAGAAAGTGCCTAAAAGGTCGAAAGTCACCACAAGAGGAAGGATTAGGTTTGTCTTCTTTGTCCTCAGAAAGCTTAGGACCAGAAAAAATGGAGAAAGGCAGATTTAGATGTGAGGAAATACTAGATACAAGATTTAGATAGAAGGAAAAGCTTCTGAATAATTAGTGGGGTCCCAAAGCAGAAGTGACTACTGTAAAAGGAAATAGGTCCCCACTCACTGGAGGTCACCAACCAAAGGATGAATGATCAACTATTGACAATGTAGTTGACAATGTTCTTGGTCTAGAAGGTCACTGAGGTTCCTTCTCACTCTGAAATTCTATGATTCTATAATTCTTTAATTCTGTGAGCTGATGCTGATGAAACTCATACCCTGGTTCCCCCCAATAGGTATACATCTAAGAGAGAAGGAAATTGGTTCAGTCATCACAGTCAGGAGTGCAGCTCTCAGCTGAATGTGGGACCCAGGTCATTAGCATTCATGCTCCCCAATGTTGAGATCTACATCCACACTCTGGAGCAGTGGTTCTCAACCTTCCTAATGCCGTGACCCTTTAAAACAGTTCCTCATGTTGTGGTGATGCCCAACCATAAAATTATTTGCGTTGCTACTTCATAACTGTAATTTTGCTACTGTTACGAATGTATCTAATATGCAAGATGTATTTTCATTGTTACAAATTGAACATAATTCACAGATTGAGAACCGCTAACCGCTGCTCTGGAAAAACAAACCAACAGTCACAAGACAATCAAAGCAATACAAGCGTCAATCACGCTCCTGGTGGCCATTCCCAGAGAATTTCATACAAAATATAAATACAATGAAGAAAAATAACAGTGAGCATACTATGCCATTTCCGTGAGTCTCACCCATCTCCTTTTCCTTAAACTCTTTCCCAAAAAATATCTCTATAAAAACAACATAAGGGTCTGTTTGAGTTCAAGAGCTGTTAACCTACTTTTTATGTCACACTAATAACAGGTAATCTCAGCATAAAAGAAAGGCTGGTGAAGTCCTCAGCTCCACCAATATTCCTCAGTCCAGCTACTCTGCCTACTTTGCTATGTATACTAGCCCTTGTAAGAAAGATTTGCTTTATGTAGTAGAGGTGATGGGAATCTTGGCAGTTAATGATAAATTAGGAAAACAGAGGGAAGGAAAGATCCTGAATATACTTAGATACACACCCTGGAATTTAGGACAATATATATTAAAAGGTTCAGAAGTCCCATGGTTTGAAAGCGTAGTAAGAAAGTCAATTCCAGAAACCATGAGGGATTATGAAGGATGAAATTCTGACGGTGCCTCAGTTGATCTTTGGTGATAAAGAAAAGAGGGTGGTGTCTAACAAAACTAGTGTGCCTGAAACAGGAGGTCCACAAACGAAAATTTTAGAAGGAGATATTTCATCAAGAGATGAAATAGGAGCAGGTTCCTGAAGATGAATACAAAATAATGGAGAGGTCCAGTAGGAACAGTATCTAGAAAGAGAAGGTCAGTGTGAAGCAAAGCTTACAGTACATCCTAAAGCCCCCAAAGGGAGTTTTGTTAAAGCTGTATTTGAAGGGGCAGCTAAAAGACATGGTGAATAGAGCACTGGCCCTGGAATCAGGAGGACCTGAGTTCAAATCTGGCCTCAGACACTTAACACTTACTAGCCATGTGACCTTGGGCAAGTCACTTAACCCCAATTGCCCTACCTTCCCCCTTCCAAAAAGCAAAAAAAAAAAAGCTGTATTTGGGTTGAGGTTAAGAAGATCAGTGAAGGGACAGGACTCCTGCTTGTCCCAAATGGAACATGATAATGATGAACAGAAAGACAGCAGAATAACTCAACTCCTATTGTTCTGGAGTCATCTTTCTTTGTCCATTATTGACCTATTCTGCTTCTCTGTCCAAAAGGTTAGACCCTCAAAGGTAAAACAATAGACCAAGAATCCCCTCTACAACATGAATGACAAATGATCATGCAGCCTTTGCTCAAAGGTCCCCAATAAGAGGGAATTTAATACCAAATCCATCAATAAGCACTTACTAAGTGCCTGTGTGCTAGGCAGTTGAAAGAAGAAGGCAAAAATGTAATAGTCTCTGCCCTGAAGGAACTTAAATTCTATCTGGAAGGACAATATAAACATACCCGGATACACACAAAATCAATATGAGATGGATTTTTAGGAGAAGGACACTAGTGGCTAGGGGAATCAAGAAAGGCTTCATGTAGCTGAGCTTTGGGGAAAACCAGGAATTCTAAGAGAGATGTGGTAAGGAGAGAGTACATTTCCAGCATGGGGTACAGGCTACAAGGACACAGGGGTAAGAGACAGAATGTTAAGAGCAAGAAAAAACAAAACGACCATTTTACCTACTCTGGTCTTGAACTGGAGTTTGTTTATTTATTTCTTAAGATATTTTTGCAAGTACGTTTCAATATAATGGTTTTGCTTTGCAAAGTGTATTTTATGCATTTCAAAACATTTGGAGGAGTCCATAGGCTTCACCAGACTGCCAAAGAAGTCTTTAGCATAAAAAAAGCTTTTTAAGAATACCCAATTTCTACTTTAGAGTAAAAAAAAGGAAAGCAGAACATTTTATAAGGCTGGAAAGGAACGCTGTTGAAAATAATACAGTCTTATTCGATAAAACATTCCAAACCTAGCTTATGATTGTTGGTCAGTCATGTTCAATTCTTCATGATGCCATTTGGGGCTGGGGTGGTTGGAAAAGATGCTGGAGTGATTTGCCATTTCTTTATCCAGGTCATTTTATAGATGAGTAACTGAGGCAAACAGGGTTAAGCGAGTTGCCCCGGGTCAGACAGCCAGAAAGTGTCTGAAGCCAGATTTAAATTGATGCAGATGAATCTTCCTGATTCCAAGCCCACTCCATCCACTGCATCACCTAGCTATTAGTTTCAGAGGTAGGTAACCTGCAGCTCCAAGACAACATGTGGCTGTCTAGATCTCAAGTGCAGCCTTTGACTGAATCCGAACTTCACAGAACATGCCTTTAATAAAAGGATTTGTTCTGTAAAACTTGGACTCGTTCAAAAGGCTATACCCAAGGACCTAGAGGGTCACATGGGGCCTCAAGGCCACAGGTTCCTCACCCCTGATTTGAATTTTAAAAATCTTTCAGTATAAAATTTAGGAATGTGTGTAATGTACCTTGTCATTGGAAAGAAAAAAAAACCCTAAAATGTCACCCTTCTGAGACCCTGAGGCAACAGGACTAGAAGTCAGGCAATGGGGAGTCCTGATGGCTGAGGTTAACAAGCGGATATAGGGAAGGATACTCTCTCAAACAGAGACAGAAGAGATTTTGTGAATGGGGCAGTGAAAATAAATTATTGAATTGTATCAATCATTAGGCTAGGAGAAGAGAGTGGAAAGAAGAGGGAATAGGGGAGAGAGGGAGAAAAAAACAATCCAAGGCAGACATTCCATCACTTCCATTTAGGAAAGAATCCCTAAACTAGAAGATTAAGAAGTTGTCTTGGATGTAGTATGCCTAAATTTTATGAAACATCTGACAAACACTCTCCCAATATCCTTGCGGATAAGACTGAAAGATGGGGGATGAAATGGACTACAGATCTTCACTCAGCACTAATTGACAGAACAGATAACCTGGGAACGGGATCTCTAGTGGAAAAACTAGGATACACTGCTCTTGGTTATACTTTATTTGATACTTTTATCAGTGATTTGACTGATGGATTAGCCTGAATGCTTATCAAACTTGAGATTAATACAAATCTGGGAAAAATGAACAGCACGTTTGAAACCACTATGAATATCTCAAAAGAGTTCAGTGAATGGAAAAAGTGAGCTGAAGTTAATGAGACAAAATATAATTTTAAAAATCAAGTACCACATTTGCATATTTAAAAAATTAGCTATGGGGGTGGAGCCAAGATGGCGGCGTAGAAGCAGCAAGGTCCCGCAGCTCCCACACTGCCACCCTAAACACCCATAAAATTATGAGCCCAAAGTCTAGGACTCTCAGACTCACACAAAAATACAGAAAATACATCTCTCGCTGAAGGCAGCTCGGCAGCAGGGGCTCAGCATGGCAGCCAGGAGCAGAGGCCGACCCAGCCTAAAGCCAAGACTGCAGCCAGGCCCGGGGCAGTGGGAAGGAGCTGAGCTTAGCTGAGCCCAGCCGCACCCACAGCCAGTCTTCAGAGGTTCTACAGCCTCCAGCACCTCCACACCTGCCAAGGCGTGAAGAACGGAGACAGGAGAGGCCAGGCCAGGCCCCAGGGCAGCCAGGAGGAGTGAGCCGCCCAAGCCTCAGCTTGAGTCTACTTCAGAGGAGATCTAAAGCATCTGCCTGAGGGGATCTTAAAATCCCGGTCAGAGTCGGTTAGTTAAAGTGAAACTTTGAAAATTAATTTGGGGGAGGTAAAGCAGTTTGGCCACTCTTCCCCCTGGGGCAAGGAAGCAGTGGGGGAAGAGAACTGCTGGAACCAGTGGAGGCCCCCACCAGGCTGCTTCAGAGCCCCTGGCCTGTGGACTCTGCAGGGGGGCTGAATTGATGGATCAGGGCCAAGTGCTCTTGCGTTGAGGGACCTGGATCGTGGTCCTGGGGTGCGCTTTCAACAAGCCAA
>CM053601.1:49364843-49382310 GCA_028646575.1 Pseudocheirus occidentalis
ACAAGGGGGGGGATAGGAAGGAGAGACAGATGATCACTGTCACAATATGTCCACTATGAAGCTCTCCTGTATAATCATACATCCACAGCCTGTATTGAATTGCTTGTCCTTCCAGTGGGGGTGGGTGACAAGGGAGGAATCGAAAGAATCTAGAATTTAAAGTTCTGCAATACCTGCAACTAGGAATTAAGATATACAGGGTCTGGGATAGGGAGACCCTCCCTGCCCTACCAGAAAGTAAGAAAGCAGAGCAGGGGAGGGGCTTTACAGTGGGATTGTTGTTTTAGGGTTGGGACAGGGGAAAGACGGGGAGAAAATTTGTAATTGAAAAATGTAATGAAAATGAATGATGTAAACAAGAAAACAAATTTAAAAATATTTTTAAAAATAGCTATGTATCTGGGAGAATTATGTCTACAAACAACTCCTATTTAAAAGCCCCAGTGACTTTAGGTCATAGGATTATGAAAGTATCATTAATCTAGAACTAGAAGGGTCCTCAGAGACCATCTAGTTCCATCCTCTCATCTTACAGTTGGGGAAACCGAGGCCCAGGAAAATTAAGTGATTTGCTTATGGTTACACAAGTAGGTGGAGTCAAAGGCTGAATTTGAATACAGGTTCTAACTCAAATCCCTCATTTTCCAGAAGGACCCATTGATTCATCCACACTGCTCCTAAGGAGGAGTTAGCGTAGAATTGCAAGATATTGGGAAATTAGGATTCTAATCCTTTTAGCTCAGAGGCTCCCACATTTATTTGGTCGATTTCCCCCTTTTCAAAAAATAAAAAATTACTTAGCGTCTGCCTGGGAATCTACTTGCTTTAACCCTTTAATGCTTTTTTAAAATTATAATTTTAAAAAAATATGTAATATTTTAAATGACACATCTTAAATTTAATAATTTATTGTAAGTTTGTGGGGTTTTTCCTGCATTAAAATTTTGATGATGCAATATTGTGTCATGTAATAGTATGGTATCATATTGTAAATAAGTCATTACATATTCCTGCCAATGTATACTGTACTTCCCAACAACGTACAACACACCAGCCTGCCATGCTTCTTAAAACTTGCTGACAGACTTGACCACTGATTGGTTTTAACTTGCATTTTGTGTGTTCATTTGGAAAATAATGTAATCGCAATGACTTTAACTCTGTTACACAACAGATGAACATGTATAAACGGTTTTTCAAAATTTTCTTATCTTCTTTTCTTTCCTTATGCTTCCATCAGCCTTTATTTTTATTCAGCACCCCCCCCAATTGCACCCAACCTGCCTAATACCACCTCCCTGGATCATGCCATTACCCCCCAATGGGTTGTATTGCCCACTTTGGGAACCTATGTTTAGCTAAAGCCCGCTGAGATTTTTTTAAAAATATACACATTGAGAGAGATCAATGAAGATTTTCAAGCAATATGGACTTTGGGGAAAATGTATAGAAAGCTCAGTAGAAACACAAACACGTGAAAAATGGCTTCTATAAGTTGAGGGTAACATTTTTGACAGTAATTCTAAAGACAAGCGTATAAGTATCCCTGCAGATAGAACAGAATTAAACCAGCAAGAGACAGCCATTACTGAAGCAGCAGGGTCATAGTAGCCAGAGAAAGAAGAGAGAAGGAGTAAAGGAGAAACCAGAAGATCACAGTCACTAACTTCTTCCAGAAGAGAGAGCAAAGACCTGCAGGGAAGGCGGGGGTCTGGGGTGTCCTTGTGTCCTATGCATGGTCAACTCCTGGGTCACTGCTCTCCTTTCCTTCCAGAGTCTCTCTAGCCTGCACATCAACACCCCCTATATGCTCAGGACCAAACTCTAAGCTCCGAGATAGAACTTGAGAACTCCTGCTAGTAGGGAGAGTCCCCTTATTAAGCAGAAAAAATTGAGATCAAGAAGAACTAATACCATTCACCAGAAAAAGCCATTAATCTAATCATTTTCAGGGTTTCAGTCACTTCATTTGTAAAGTAATGGCCCTGGATCAGATGACACATATGGTTCAGTCTAATTTGAAATCCATGATATTAGGGAATTGCCTGAAACACATACTTAAAGTTTAGTAATAATGTTAACAACCACATACCAGTGCTTACCACAGTGCTGGCCACACAGCAGGAACTTCATAAATAATAGTTGACTAGCATTTTTGCAGCACTTTAGGATTTGCAAAAATGTTTTATGGGTTTGGGGGGGGGTTTGTCTTTTCGGAAGGGGAATGCAGGGCAATTGGGATTAAGTGACTTGCCCAACGTCACACAGCTAGTAACTATTAAGTGTCTGAGGCTGGATTTGAACTCAGGTCCTTCTGACTCCAGGGCCAGTGCTCTATTCACTGCGCCACCTAGCCACCCCCAGTGTTTTATGTTTTTTAAGATCTGCAAAATGTTTATATCATCTCATTTGAACTTCACAAAAAGCCTGGGAAGTAGGTGCTTTTATTAGTCCTATTTTTTTATATGAAGAAACTGAACCTAAGAGAAGGAATGTGATTTGCTCAGGGTCATTCATCTGGTAAATGTCTGAGTCAGGATTTGAACTCAAGTCTTCATGATTCCAAGGGCTGCACTCTATTATCTTATTATCCACTGTGCCATTTTAACAGCCAAGTTGAGTGAGTCACTCAGGGTCACAGAGCTGCCAAATATTAAAGGCTGATTTTGTACCTGAATTTGACTTTAAGGTGAGAACTCTATCTAAAATGTCATAATGTCTCTGTAATAGTATTGAAATGTTAAAATTAATTCTTACTTAAAGGGCCACTATGTGGCATAATGGACAGAGAAGTGGAAGACCTGAGTTTAAACTCTACTCAGTTATGACAGTTATCCCTTCCACATCAAAGGGCATAGGGTGCGGTGCTGCTGTGATGTGGAAAATCTACATAAATTTTTTGGCCCTCCCTTCATACTAGAGAAGTCTGAATTACTGTGATATTAAAAGATCAAATATGTTGATATTATGTAATACTATATATGTATAATATATAATATAATAAATATAATACAATACAATACAATATAATATAACACAACGTAACATAATATAAATTTCTGAGTTTCTAAACTTTTTCTGTGGCATCTGCTGGCCTTTACATGTCATCTGTGGTTTCCACAAAACTCCCACAAAATTCCCATTTAATTTCCTAAGCCAACACACTATATATTGAAACCATGATGGGGAAAGTCAGAATGTGAAAGAGATAACTATAGTTGTATGACCCTAAGGAGGCTACTTAACCACTCGGGCTCAGTTTCCTTCTCTATAAATAGGGACAATAATAGCACCTACTCTATCTAATGAAATGCTGTGGGGATTGAACAAGAACATACATAAACATGCTTTGTAAACTTTAAAGCAGGGCAGCTAGGTGGTGTGGTAGAGAGAGTACTGGGCTAGGAATCAGAAAGACTGATCTTCACAAGTTCAAATCCAACTTCAAACACTAGTAACCTTGGGCAAGTCACTTAACCCTGTTTGCCTCAGTTTCTCATCTATAAAATGAGCCAGAGAAGGAAATTGCAAACCACTCCATTATCTTTGCCAAGAAAACCTCAAATGAGGACACCGAATCAGACATGACCAAAACAATTTAACAAGCTTTAAAACTTGTTACAAATACTACTTATTGATATTTTCTCCAAGGATTCAGTATTCTGAATGTAGCCCCCAACCTTGTCACACCTCTGTCTGTGGTAAAAATGAATTATTACAACTGAAAAAATTCATGAGCCAGTGACCAATTCTCTAGTGACAGGCATCTCCAAATTTAGCTAGACCAAGCTTCAATCAACAGACAGTCTATTTCTGGGCACCAACTTTCAAGCCTTTCCAGTTTTAAAGGATCCCTCAGAGCTGGGCACTGTATTGACATTCCTTTAGAAAGCACTAAGGCACTTCTGTGTCACAGTGAGAGCCTAGTGGTATCATACAATTTCAGAACTGAACCTCCGAGGTCATTTTCAATCTAGCTCATAACCAGAAAAAGAATCTCCTTTACAAGAGAATCAATCTAACCTTTCTCTGGAGTCCTCCAGTGATGGGGCAATCCATTACCTTTAAGATAGCTCTAATTATTAGGAAGTTTTTCCCTTTAAATCTAACCTAAACTTGCCTCTTTGTAACTACCACCAATTGTTCTTAGTTTTCTTCTGTGGAAACCATTCAGAACAACACCTTTTCCACAGGATAAGCCTTCTAATACTTGGAGGTAGTTGTGATGATGCCCCCTTCCCTACCCCTAAGTGTTCTTCTTGCTATGCTAAATATCACTAATTCCTCTAGGGCAGTCTTCATATTACTAGAACTTGAGGCCATTTGCAGTCCTGGTAGCTCTCCTCTAGACACTCAGTAGCTGATCAACAGCTTTCATAAAATGTGGCACCTGCAACTGAACTTGGTGCTCTAAATATAGTCTAATCAAGGCAAAGTACAGCAGGACAAGGTCTTGAAAACCCATCAAACTTGGATCACACAGCTAATAAGTATTAAAACTGGCTAACTATCAACACCAACTCCTAACCTCAATGCCTGTATTAGGTAGAAGATCTAAGATGTGCCTATTATTTCTAAGTAACTACTGGATTTAAGAAACAGTGGTTATAATTAAGAAACAGTGGTTATAAAAAGTATATCCTATCCCTCCATTAATAAAACATAAACTTTCACATGTAAAACAATGACTACTGAAATTGCTTCCTAATGGGTCTTCTTTCTTCCACTCTCTTCTTCATTCCGAGTGAACCATTTCTGAACCATTGCTGGAATAATCTATCATGGACTGATATCTGGTTATATAAAGGTCATCTCTAGCCCACTAGTGCCTCTTGAATAAGCTTCAGAGTAAATGCTATGCACATCCAAAGAAAGAACTATGGGGTCTGAATGCAGATTGAATTATACTATTACTTTCTTCTTTTTTTCCTTTCTTGTGGTTTTCCCCTTTTGTTCTGACTTTTTTTTTCCACAATGTGACTAGTGTGGAAACATGTTTAATATGATTGTACGAGCATAGGCTATATCAGATTGCTTGCTGTCTTGGGGAGAGGGGGAGGAAGAGAGAAAAAATTTGGAACTCAAAATCTTATAAAAGTGAATGTTAGAAATTTATATATTTTAATTTAAAAAAATAAAAGAAAAAACCTCAAACTCTTTTGTTCAGGGGCCTCTACAATATGATACAATCCTATCTTGATAACCATATCTCATGTTATTCCCATCAAACCAAAGAACTCTCTGCCCAAACAGGTTCAAAAATCTCCCACTGCCATGTCTTTGTCTACATTGTTCCCTAAGGCTGGGATGTCCTCCCCATTCCCTCTCCTCCTTTTGACTTTATACCCCATGTTCTACACCAGAATTCGGATTTCATCTCTGTCAACTTAATAAATGGGACTTGAGACTTCAACCCAAAACTTGGAGCTGCTCAGCATCTTAGAGGTCAGTAAGGGCAAAGCTCTTCACCTTGTCTCTGTCGTGGGTCACTTGGGTAGTCTAGTGAAGAATCCCATGGGCCCCTTCTCAGAAGAACGTTTTCAAATGCATAAAATAAAATACATAGGATTACAAAGGAAACCAATTATATTGGTGTATAATTTTTAATTTTTTTTCTAAAGTTTATGGATGCCAAGTTAAGAAGCCGTCAGTTCACAGATAAGGAAACTTAGCCCCAGAAAAGTTAAGTGACTTTCCCAAAGTCAGTAAGTGACAGTCTCAGTTTCCTCATCTATAAAATAAGAAAGCAGGACTAATTGATCTTTAAAAGATCCCAGCCCACTTAAAATCCTATGATCTTAGCTTTACTATTAAAACTTCTTTTCCACACACATGGAAGGTTGCATTCTCTTCCTTCAGTCAACATCACTTCCTTTTTTTTCTACAAATGAACTCTGATGTAAAAATGAAACATTCAGGATAGTGAACCTAGGGTTAGGAGGGACCTCAGAATTCAACATGTCAAACCTCCTCATTCACCAAGACACGCGGAAATTAAGTAACTTTCCCAAAGTCACACAGCATCGGAGTTGGGATTTGAACCCAGGCTGATTCCAGAGTTAGTGTTTTCCAATCTACCAGTGAAAGCACTACAGTCAGCCACAAAGATCCTTGTTGACCCACCACAACATCACTAACCAAGAAGAACAAACCCTCCCCTCCAAAAACCCCAAAATTCACACCTTCTTCACTCTGATGAGTCCACTAAGCTATTCTGGGAAGCTGAATCCAGCTCTTGTGGAGCAAGTTTCATGTGAGACCCCATAAAGCTATCAAGAGGCTGGCATATCATCAAGGCTTGAACCACGGCTATTTGTTGGCTTTCTTTTCCTCCCTACTCTTTTGCCTCATTTTTCTTATCTTCCTCTCTCACCCACTTCTTCCTCTTCTTCTACTTCTTCCTTCTCCCTTCCCCCACTTCTTCTTCTTCTTCCTGCTCCCTCCTTTTCTATTTTTCTCTGCCATCCCTTCCCCCATTACCCTTTTTTTCTATCTATAACAAGAACAAGGTACTTCAAGAGTTACTCTGACATGTACTGCCCAGTTGTTAGAAGTTGTATCAAAATCATAGATAGCCTGGGCTTCCCCCACGAATAACTGGCATTCTTTCCCTAATGGTGCAACAAGAACACAGGAATGACAGACAGAAATGAGTTAGAAGGGGTACGTTTATCTTTGGCTTGGTCCCTAGGATAAACAGTGGTAATATTTGCTCAAAAGGTTTCTACCCAGGTCTCCAAAACAGCTTTCACACTTTCTCCATCAGAGTTATTTTTTTAACTTAAGAATGCTTTTGCACTGTGAGCTCGGAGCCATCCAGAAAATGTGCTCATCACATACACATGCTCATATACATCCACATACATACACACTCACATATATACACACATGCACACATATAACCCTTGGGTCATCTGTTAAACGATCCAGCAAAATCTTTCAGCAGATGCCAGCAGATGGATTAATGTGGCGATCAGAATTCCTTCACCGAAGACAAATTGCTGGACAGCTGTGTGTTCAAACCATGGCATGCTTCCCAATGATGATACAGACATGAGGTGACCTACTTTTCTATTTTGAAGTTGACTGACTTAACTTCAGAGAGGGGAGTCTCTTTTTTCTCTTCCTCCAGGGGACAAAGAGAAATACCCTCCCAACAGTCTTTTCTTCTTTCTTGTCTGTTTGGTAGGACAGGGAAAGATTTAAGCAATAACAAGAAAGGCTTCAGACCTTGTGATCTTATAACTATGCTCATATTGACCTGTCATAATGTTCTGGTGGGTAAAATTTATAACATGAATTCTGGAAATATATTTGAGTAGAATTTATAACATGAAGAAATATACTTGGGAAAATTAATGAAATGATAGACATTAAAGAGAACTATAAACATGAAAATGTAATCCTGGAAACAAAAATTTAAATGTTGTTTTGTTTTGATATTTAAACCTACATTAAACTTATTATCTTTCTCCCCATACCCTCTACTCTTCCTACCTTTCTTTTTTTTTCTGGTGAAGGTAGTTGGTATTATCCTTAACTCTTCGATCCCCCTCACCCCACATACTCAATCAGTTGCCAAATCTTGCTGTTTCTACTTTCACATTTCTCAGAACTAACCTCTTCTTTCTGCTCACAAAGCTACCATTTTAATCCAGGCCTTCATCACCTTTCTCCTGAATTATTCTAACAGCTTCCTGACTTGCTTCTCTGCCTTAAAATTTTCACATTCTGGATCATCCATAATACTGCAAAGTAATTTCTTTAAATGCAGATCTGAGCATGTCACACCCCTACTCAAACAACTGGAATGGCTCCCCATTGCCTCTGGGGTAACGTATGAATTCTTCTCTTTAGATTTTAAAATCCTCTACAGCCTGGTCCCAACACATCTTTTCAGCATCTTTGGATATAACTCCTTCTCCCATACTCTGTGATTCAGCCAAACTGACCTGTTCCTCACACACAACAAACTCGCTCTCCCCTTCTCTGTGCCTTTGTACTGTCCTTTCCCCATTCTTGGAATGTCCTTGGCTGTTCAGCCTCGCCTCAGAGAGTCCCTCTTCTTTTAAGAGGCTATTCATGCTACATAAAGCCTTTTGTGATCTTCCCTCTCCTCCAACAGTTAGTGCCTTCCTTCTCAAATCGTCTTGTATTTAATCATTTTGAATTTGTTTTTCATTATTCCCCTTATATTTGTTATGAGGCACATGTATATATATATATATGCATGTACATATATATGCACATATATATGCACTTAACTACCTCCACTAGAATGAGTAAAGAATAAGAATTGTTTTATTCTTTCAACTTGTCTCTCCAGTGTCTAGCATACTACCGGGTATATAGCAAATATTCAATAAACTGATTGATTGACATTTCAGATTTTAAATAGAATTAATAAAAAAGTACCTACTTCCTAGGTACTTCCACTGTGCCAGACTCAGTGGACGCAAACCCAAAAGTAAGGAAGTCCCTACCTTCAAGGAGCTTACATTCTAATAGAAAAAAATAATTTCTTCAAATTATCTAATAAAAATACCGTTTCCTTTGAATTTTTAGCCATTAATCTACCTCAATAAATGTTATTTTAAAACAAATTTCACTTTGTCTTCATGATCCGGTACAGTTCTGTACTGTAAGTAGACAATAAAAGAATAAATATACACAAAGAAGTCTTCTCCTGGTTCACATTGGAGGAATGAGGGGAAATTGGAGTAATTTCCTATGGCGATGCCTCACTCCAGCATTCTGAGAATCAAAGAGATCGTTCAATCTAGAAGTTTCCTCATGAGAAACTTGATCTAATTACATTCCTTTTCTGTGGCTGTAGAAGAAACTTGTCATGTTCTTATCACAGGCAACTACGGAGGCTGACAAGTAGCTGAAACCAGGCTTCCCTCTGGGAAGGGGCATGAAGAATATCTCTATACTCAATCACCAAGTTCACAATTCCTAGTGACATCAGAATCAAGCCTTGGTCAGTAACAGGATGGCCCAGTTAGAGAACGGTCAGGATAGAACCAAGGAATTAATGAAAGAAAATCCATATGCCAAAGACTATGCTAAGCACAGGGATCCCTAATAAAAAGAGATGACAGTCTCTGTCCTCAAAAGTCTCACATCCTAATTGGGGAGAGAAAATATTCAGGGAAGCAGAGTACAGGAAGAGGCACTTGAGACAGGAATGTCACAGAGGGTAAGTGTAGCGATAGAAAAAGAGATCCATGTCATTTTCACAAGCAATTATGGAATCGGTTTCTGATCTGGATGGTGGCCGGTAGCAAGAAGCTAAGGTGATTCTAAAGGACACATGACAAAAAATGAGAGAGAACTGATGAAACTGTGTGTATATTGAAGCATATCATTTTCACTTTCTTTATGTTTCTTTTTTGTGTATTTTTTTGTGCATGGAAATAAAGTTTTCCATGACTTCACATATATAATCGATATCATATTGCTTGCTTTCTCAAGGAGAGGCAGGAGGGAGCGAATGAAACTGGAATTCAAAAAATTTTTTGAATGAATGTTAAAAAAATAATATAATTGGAATATATTTAAGAAATATAATTATAAATAAAATATATTAAACTAAATATTTTAAATTAAAATAAAAATATATAAATTATATAAATAAAATATATTTTTATATATTTTTATATAAAAATAAAAATATATTAAACCTAAAAAAGAAAAAAAAGAAAGCTAATGGTTAGCGAGGAATGTGAAGCAAACCACTGAGGCCACCACCAATCAGGAGAATGAGGCCCCGTGGCAGGTGCTCCAGGGACGCAAGAGTTAAGTCTCTCAAGGCTTGGTTTCTATTCTAGGCAGCAAGGAATGATCCTGGAAATCATCACTAATATGTTAGATGACAGAAATACAGATCCAGCAACACTTAAACACATCCTAAATTGCTTAAGTACACTCACAACTCAAGGTGTATGGTAGGGGTAGGGAACCTGTGACCACGAGACCACACATGGCCCTCTAGGTCCTCAAGTGTGGCCCTTTGATGGAATCCAAACTTCACAGACCCAGTCCCCCTAATGAAAGGATTTGTTCTATAAAGCCTGGACTCAGTCAAAAGGCTGCACCCAAGGACCTAGAAAGTCACATGGGGCCTTGAGGCTGCAAGCTCCCCACCCCTGTTATGGCATGGCAAACATAAGTCAATTAGTCTCTCCCAGTTAACCACTAGCAATCATGGAGGGCCTGGAGTAAGAAAGACTCATCTTCCTAAGTTCAAATCTGACCTTGGACACTTACTAGTTATGTAACTGTGGACAAGTCACTTTACCCTGTTTACCTTGGTTTCCTCATCTGTAAAATAAGCTAGAGAAGGAAATGGGAAACCCCTCCAGGATCTTTGCCAAGAAAACCCCAAATGGGGTCACAAAGTTGGACACAAATGAAAATGATTGAACGATAACAAAACAACAAATTATCGATGGAAACTTCAATACTTGAGCATTCCCAGGAGCCATCAATCAATATATAAAGCCCTTTTTATGTGCCAAGCACTTTATCAGGCACTAAGGGTACAACACAAAAGCCTTCAGGAGGCTTATGTTCTATTTAGAGATATAATATTTGACTTTCACAGAAAAATATACAGTATATATATATATATATACATATATATATATATCTTTATGGGCCAAATACATAGTGATTGGGGGGTTGGGGTAGGGAGTAATAATAGGAGTGGGGTAGTATAGTACAGTGGATAGGGAGATGGATCTAGAGGCAGATATCTGGTGTTCGAATCCCAGTTCTGCCATTTGCTATTAACTGTGTGACCCAGCATGACCTTGTGTGATCTTGATTAATCTTTCCAGGCCTCAGTTTCTTCATCTGTTAAATGAAGGAAGTATTCTAGATGACCTCAGAGTTTGTTCTCCTAGCTCAGAATCTATGGTCCTGGGGTCCTGGGAATTAAGCAGATCCAGAAGCACCTCTTGATGAGAGGATGGGAATAAACCTAAGCCTGGAAGAGAGTTAAAAGTTCCAAGAGATCGAGGTGAGGAGGTGTGGGAGTCTTTGCAAAGGTGCAGTGATAAAATATGGATTCTCATGCATGGGAAGTATGATGTATGAAAAGGAAAGAATAAGATAATTTGGACCACAGATTATATCAGAGGAAGCCAAGTATAACCCTGCTAGAAAGAAAGATGGTGACCTGTAATCACCATGGGGCAATTCCTGCAAATAATATAGGTTGAAGTTCAACCAATCAACCGGCATTTATTAAATACCTTCTGTATGATAAGCAGTGTTTTGTTCACGAGGGATACAAAAGTCAAAGAAGGAAACAATTCCTTCTTTTAAGGAACTTACGGCGTGGGAGGGAGGGGGAAGAAATACATATAGAACAAATATAAGAAAAATTAATTCAAATAACTGAAAAGTAATTGAATAAAAGGTAATTGGTCAGGGAAGGGACTAGCAGTTCATAGGATCAGGAAAAAGGATTTATGTAGAAAATGGAATTTGAATTGTATCTTGAAAAGGATTCTGTGAGATGGAGTTCCATGACAAATGCATTACAGGTCTGGCGAGGGGGATGTCTAGCACAACAGCACAGAGATGGAAGGTGAAAAGTTCTAAGGGATGAACAGAGAGGAGACCAATTGGCCAGATTCCAAGAAAGGGAAGCACATCCGGTGAAACTGAAAATGTAAGTTGGGACCAAGTTGTTTAGAGATTTAAAAGCTAAACAGAGGAATTCATATTTTATACTAGAGGCAATAGGGCATTACTAAAGTTGATGGAAGAGGGGAATGACCCAGGCAGCTCTGTGTTAAGAAAAATTACTTTGTCAGTTGTCTAGTGGGTGGATTGGAATGGAGAGAAACTTGAGATGGGCAAGCCAATTAGGAAGGTATTGCAATCATCTAGGCTAGAGGATGTGAATTAAGTTGGTAGCTGTGTGAGTGGAAAGAATGGGTCAGATGTGGAAGAGGTGGAGGCAAGCAGGGTGATAGTAAGAGCTGGCATTCATTGGGAAAGGTGGGGTAAGGGAGAGGAGGCACCCACACCTTAGTAGGTACTCGTCAATGAATAGCTGTGGTTAATAAAATTCATCAAATAATGATCATGCTTCTCAAGATGAACCTAGAAAACCTTTGGTTTGCCCTCAGATGACCCAACATATAGCACAGTCCATAGCCAGCCCCGTATTCAAAAGCTTTCTACCTTGGCAGAAATTGCCTGAGTTTGTTTTCTGTTGGGGCACTTTCCAAGAATCCAGTCACCTGCTCACTGCAGTACAGTCCCGGAAAAAAGATGTTGATAAAGTATCAACAAAAATAAAAGGAGAAAAATGAGCAATTGAAAGGGCAGATGGGTGGCCCAGTGGATGGAGAAACAGGGCTAAAGTCAGGGAGACTCGTCTTCATGAGCTCCAATCTGCACTCAGACGCTCGCTAGCCATGTGACCCTGGGCAAGTCACTTGACCCCATTTGCCTCAGTTTCTCATCTTTAAATGAGCCGGAGAAGGAAATGGAAAATTACTCTAGTATCTTTGCTAAGAAACCCCAAATGGGGTCACAAAAAGTCAGACACAACTGAAACGAGTGAACAACAACAAATTTACTGAAAATGCTCCATGTACAAAGCATTAACAGCTTTCAGAATGGAAAAGTTGAAATAGATAGTTCTGTCCATCTATTGATCTTGAGAAGTTTAAAATCTAGTTGCAGAACACATATGCTTTCAAAGTTTTCAAAGGTCAGGGTGTCCCAAAAGTCTTTGTGCAATTTTAAGCTCTGATGGCTTAATGGGGAGCCGCTGAAATTAACCAAGTAGGAGAGTGGCCCAGTTACATCTGTATATAGGGAAATTTTCTTTGGCAGGTATATATGGGGTGCATTGGAGTTTTGAGCTCACCTAGTTTTAAATGGCACGAAGATTTCTGGGACACCCTGTATTTTGTAAGCTCTCAACATAAGCCCTTTCTTTTTTGTTAATGGCATCCTGAGAACAGATCCTAGCAGTAGAATCTATGGGTCAAAGAGTATGGACATTTCAGTTGCTTTATCTGATGCCCATGTTTAGTTAAATATATGCCCATAGGTATGACTGTCCAAGTCTTATTCACTCTGGTAAAGTGTTTAAAGCAATTTGTGCATCTTAAATTAATTTGCATTGGGGGTGATAGAGGGAGGCAACTAGATCTGTGATGTCTTTGGTTTAGGATAATCTAGGATAATTTTAGGATAATTTAGGATAAACTCTTTGCCAATGAAGAAGGTAACTGCAACTTAAATTCTTAAGTTACCTGGGGCATTGAAAAGTTAAGTGACTTACCCAAGGTCACATATACGTTGTGTATCAATGGCAGGATTAGAACTCGGGTCTTTTTTTACTCCAAGGCTGACTAACTACCCATTATACCATGTTGCCTTTCATTATTTCCAATAAAAATAAAGTTTCTTCATCAAGATATTTAAGGATAAATAATGATTAATATGCTATATTTGAAAGGCTACAAATTAGAACAAAATTAAAAGAAATACAAATATCTAGGCATGAGCAAAGATCTCAATCTTAAGTAAGCTTTACTATCATTACTTAGTCAGACTCTAGTTGTCTCCACCCCTGTCCACCATCACCTTTCTTAAATCTGTATGGATCTTAATTTTTGTTTTGCTCTGAAATTTCCTTAGAGTTAGATGTTCTTGAGATTTATTCACAACTCAGTAACATTATCTCTGCAAAAATGATATTGGAATAAACTGGATATATTTAATTTAACTCAAGTACTATATCCTTTCTTCTACTGTGGTTTCGGTTGCCCTAATGATAGACTCATGTAAAATTGTACCCTATTAAGATAAGGAATGTTCACAGTTTACCTTTCTCTGGACTGAAGGGTCAATATACCAAAGTACTCAAAGTTCATCTATTTTTTCCCTTCTGTAGTCAGTAACTAAGACTATGAGAAATTAAATGACTTGCTTGGAGCCACATAGCAATCAAGAGTCTGAGAGAGGATTTGAACTCAGGTCTTCCAGACGCCAAATCCATTTTACCACCTAGCTGCCTCTTGAGCAATATTAGATAAAGCTAAACCAGATAATAGAAAGCCTTAAGTGCCAATAGGCAATACACACCTACTCAGAGGATAGGTGCAGAGATCTGGGCATAAGAAAGACCAGGCTGGAAGTGGTATTGATGATGGATTGGAGGAGGTGGGAAAGAATAGAGTCTGGAATGCCTGTTAGCAGCCTCTCGCAAACATCCAGATGAATAGCAATGAAGACCTATGCTAGGTAGGTAATAGAGAGGAGGCAACAGATGTTGCAGAGGTAGAATTAGTAGCACTTTTTTTTTAGCAAAAGAGTTACATGATCAAAACAATGCGTTAGGAAATTATTTTGGCAGCATCACAGAGGACAGACTGGAAAAGAACAGGTCACTCACGAGAAGACCAGTAAATAGGATGTTTTATATAATTCAGGTGAGAAACAATGATGGATTCAAGAGATACTTTCAAGGTAAAAATCAGCCATAATGTGTTGGGAAAGATCCAACAATGACTGAGTTTTCAGAGCTGGATGACAGAATGGTGGTCACAGCAACAGAAGTGAAGAGTCTGGGATTTTGTTTGGAAGGAAGGAAACAAACATTTACTGAGCATCTACTATGTGCTAAACATTTTATAAGTATTTGATTTAATCTTCACAACAACCCTATAATATAGGTGTTGGTATATCATCCCCAGTTTACAGTTGAGGAAACTGAGGCAGAAAGAAGTTATGTGACTTGTCCAGGGTCACAAGGCTAGTAAGTGTCAGAGGCTGGATTTATACTCAAGGCTTCCTCCTGTCCCATGCAGTGGTGTAATCAATTATGACAAGTGCTAAGTATTGACTAGTTCTAGGTATCAGCTGCTGGGTATCCAGGATGGGAGGTCAGGAAAGAAGCCGCGGGTGGATAAATAGATTTCAGAGGCACCTGTACAGAGCAGGGGCTCTTAAATTGTGGTTGATGGACCCCACAGAGAAGGGAGGGAGGGAAGAAGCATTTATACAGCATCAACTGTGTGCTAAGCACTTTTTTTTTAACAAATATTACCTCATTTGTTCCTCATAACAACTCTGCAAGGTAGCTGTGATTATTATCCTATTTTACTGAAGAAAAAATTGTGCCAGATATAGGTTAAGTGACATGCCCAGAGCCACACAGCTAGTAAGTGTTGAAGGTCATATTTTAAATCAGAACTTCCTGACTCCAGTTGCCTCAGGTATTTGTGGATAGACTTCAAGGGGATCCACAAACTTGGATGAGAAAAAATACAACTTAATTTTCACTAACCTCTGATGGAAATTTAGTATTTTTTATTATGACCCAAAATCCCCCACATTATTCTGAGAAAAGACCCATTAACTTCACCAGACTTCCAAAGAGATCCATAACAGAAAAAGCTTAAGAGTTAAGAGCCCTTGGTATAGAGGGCATGATCAGTGCTTTGGGAATAGATAATAAGATAACCCAAAGAGAAAATGTTGAAAAGCAAAAATGGGATGGAGGCAGAGATGATCCTTGATAAAAGTGGGGGGGGGTGAAGACAAGGAACCCAACAAAGGAGAATGAGAGGGAGCAGTTAGAGAAAAAGAATAAGAACCAGGAAAGATGCCAAGGGAGAGGAGAATGCCGGCAAGGCAAAGATGGTAAAAAAAAAAAAAATCCAATGTTTCCACTAAGATCAAAGAGAATGAGGATTGAGGAAAAGCCGTTGGACTTGACAATGAGCTGGGCACTGGTGACCTTGAAAGGAACAGCTTCAACCTATTAGCAAAATCAGGTCTAGAACATGAAGCACAACTCCATGAGTTCCAAACAAGATTTATGTGAGCATTGTTCTAAGACAGAAATACAATTTAGAAAATAAATCTTGCCATCCCTTATCTTCAAAATAAGGTTGAAATCTAAATACAAAACAACAATGATTTAAATAACCAGAGAACTTGGATTTGTATATATTACAACACAGCCAAAATAAACCATGAAGACTTACATGAAGTTTGAACATCTTAAGATTAATTATTAACTCTTCCCAGTTAAATAAGACCTTTGTTTTCACCAGTAGAGTTCCTATATCCATCCCTGGTTCTCCCCTGAATTCCCATCTTGGATTTCCAGTTTCTGACAGGGAAAACTAACATTTAAAACTCACCATACACCCCCACCAATTCCCCCCAAAAAACCTAAATCTATATAGCTTTTAAAAATAGGTAATTTGATGGATGGATGGATGGATGGATGGATGGATGAACAGACAAATAGACTGATAGATAAGTAGAGTAAATATGGAGAAAGATCATAAAGATATGCATATAGCAAACTCTTTTTTATCAGGCAATCAATAACTATTAATACCCCCCATATGCTAGGCCCAGTTCTACTTGCTAGAAGTACAAGTACAAAGACTGAAAACTATTCACAAGGAGTTTAAATTCAAATGGATACACACACGTACAGTAAATAATTCTGTCTTTGAATAATTCAAATACAATAATAAAATGTTAATATCTCAAGCTATGATTTCAATGGTATGAGTACACATTCCATCCATGCAGGCCAAAGCATAATGGAGCAGAAAGAATGCTGAACTTGGAGTCAATACCTTAATTCAAATTCCAGCCCCATTTACTACCATGTGATTTTTAAGTCACTTAATCTCTAGCTTCAGTTTTCTTATATTTAAAATGGGACAGTTGGGCCTCTAGAGTCCCTTAAGTCATGAAACCTGGAATTAAGTCTCAGGACACACAAGTAAATAAATCCCTTTTCTCATAACAAGCTGGTGAGGTTGCTAATGAAAGTATTCTTATCTCAGTTATGAAAATGATGAAACTGGAATTCAGAGAAACTGAGTGATTTATCCAAAGTCACATAGCTAGTAAGGGATGGAGCTGAGTCATGAACCCTATTCTCTTGATTTCAGATCTAAAGCTTTTTCTTCTGCCTTTGATGTTCTAAGATGTAATTTTTTTCCTATAGTGCAAAACTAGAGAAAGAGGCCAAAATGTCAAGTCTCCCTTCCTCAAACTATCTATCACTTAGATTCCTTAGGTTTTCTAAGTATCATCATGGTGGAATAGTTGCCCTTAAAAGCAGGAACCTGGGTTAGAGGCATGTCTCTAAAATATACTAGCTGTATGACCCTAGGCAAGTCACTTAACCTCCCATTGCTCTAGGCAGCACCCTTACAACATCAGTTGCAGAGAACCATCATCTGGGAGTGCCCTACAATGTAATCACAGGTCTAATGGATATCCACAATAGCACTAAAATTAGGTGTCAACACTGATAAGCACCTTCCTGCAGTCTACAGCTTTAGGGTCTTGTCCAGGACACTAAAAAGTTAAGCAACTTGCCTTTGCCACAGGTGGTTCTTGAACCTAAGTTCTTCTAACTTCACCAACTCTCTATCAGGACACCTTCTTTTGAATC
>CM053601.1:49382810-49398963 GCA_028646575.1 Pseudocheirus occidentalis
TCATTGTCAAACAGGAAAGGCTCCGCCCTCTGCTTGGCTCTCCCAATGGATTTCAGCTGTTTCTGCCTAGAACTCGTTCTGAGGACTTGAGAGTTAACAATGCTTTCTTCTTTACCTAATAGCACCATCTCCAGCCCTTCCATCTCCACTTGACTGCACTCAAGTCAACATCTCCACTCCTTCCCCACTCCATAATGGGACCCTAACTCAGAAGCCACCCTGAGGTTTGGCCTGATCTTACTCAGCGTCAGGCCTTTATCCCTCTCCCAGGACATCTCTTGCCAGGTCACCTTCCAGATCTCCAGCTCCCTTTTATGTATCATCCTCCCTCTTCAGGTTTTAAACTTTCAGAGCAGGTAGGCGGCACAGTGGATAGAACACTGGGCCTGGAGTCAGGAAGACTCATCTGCATGAGTTTAAATCTGGCTTCAGACATTTGCTCACTGTGTGACCTTGGGCAAGTCATTTAACCCTATTTGTCTCAGTTTTCTCATTTGTGAAATGAGCTGGAAAAGGAAACAGCAAACTACTCCAAGAATCTTTGCCAAGAAAACTCCAAATTGTGTCACAAAGAGTCACTATCTTGCTTGTTCACATATCTCTGATGCTTAACACAGTGGCTACACATGGTAAACATTTAATAAATGCTTTGTCTATCTACTTATCTATCTATTTAGAACTCATTGCCTATTAGAAAGGCTGCTAGGTCAATATTACTGGGAAATGCTAGTCTTTAGCAGCTTTTAGGATAATATACTTGAGGGGGAGCCCCTAAGAAACAGTGTTTGTATTATAACTCACCTTCAATCCTAAAGAATAGGAAAAAGAGTGTGCTAGAAGCATGATGCTGTTTTATTTAAGAAAACATAGAATAAGAAATGTTCCAGGGATGAAGTAACTTCTGGCAAAAAACTTTGAAATAAGTTGATTTGGTTTCTTTTTTTAAGCCAGGGAACCTGGATTTCATGACCCCTGGGCATTGACTGTATTACTTGTTGACTTAGTTCTAAAGCAGCAGATAATCAACAAGCATTTATTACACACTTAATATGTGTCGAATATTATGCTAAGCCCTGGGGATGCAAAGAAAGGTGAAAAGACAGTCCTTACCCACAAGGAGTCCATATTCTAATGAGGAAGACAACTTTCAAATAACTATGGACATATAAGATATATTCTGCATAAATGAAAAATAATCTCGGAGGGAAGATTCAAGGGAGAATGGACTGGGGATGTCCTACAGCAAGAGGCCAGGTTCAAGCTTAGTCTTGAAGGAAACTAGGAGACAGAGAGAATGGGGAGAGTGTTCTGGGCACAGGAAATATTTCTGCAAAGGCATGGAGGTGGGAGATGGAGTACCGTGTGCAAGGAACAGTTTAGAAAGCAAGCTTCGTAGGATCCTAGAGTGAAATATAAGAAGCCTGGGAAGGCACAAAGAGGCCAAGTTGTGAAATTCCTTTTTCAACTGCTAACAATATAAAAAGAATGGGAAAGGGTTATAGGACCTGGATCCAAGTCTTAAATCTACTCCTTTTAGGTAGTGTGATTCTTAAGTCTATATAGCCAGCCCTATTCTCCTTCTATCTGACCACTGCCCCCCTTAATCTGCTCTTGCTCTTAACTCCCCTTCACCTTTTTCTTAAACCTTTCCTTTCTTACTTTTCTGATGAGTAAAATATTTCTCCCTTCTTTGCTTTTTTCTACCTTCCTTACTTCTTTCCTTCCTTCCTCTCCATCCCTCCTCTCCCTCTGTCCACATAGGGAATCATACCCTTACCTGTCAATATGCTGCCCAAAGGAACATACATGTTGATCACTGCATCCTCACAAGATATCTTGGGATTTATCTGCTAGATTTTTTTCTCTTCTCTGCTTATTTATTTATTCTATCATTTAAAAAAAACTGAGACCATTAACTCTTTTGCCCCATGTAGTTTCACTTATGATTTACTGAAATACAGGACTGGACAACCAAGCTTTGATGAAACTCATTGAGATTCAAATAGCTCTACTGGACCATGCCTTAAACCCCAATCTTTCTTAAACCCAAATCTTAAACCCACTCTCACTGATTTACATTCACTCAGAGTGAATATAAATAGCAATTGTTTCTGTTTTGGCCAGAAACCCTAGGGATCTTCACTTCCCAGATTGTTTTTTCTTTATGAACTAGGTAAAAGAGACCATTATTTTGCTTCATTTCTTACCTAGCCTTAATCACTGAATGGCATTGCCTCAGACAAACTAAGACCAAGGAAAGACCTTAGATTAAAAAGGTCAAGGTCTTCCGTTATATCTAGGACCATCTCCAGTCTTCCTGATCTATATCTTGCCACTGGACCAAGATGGCTCAGGAGGAGAAAGTGAGGTTGGTGACTTTGCACAGCCCTACCTCACTTAAATCCAATTCACTTGTAAGTCAAGACATTACCTTCTAGATGTTCATTGATCCTCTTTGAGAACAAAGTACAATAAGATATTAATTTCTATACACGCGTGTATACACACATATATACATACACATATATACACACACATACACACAAACATATGCATGCATACACATTTATACATATATTGTGCGTATACACATATATGTGTTATATATACATATGTGCATACACACACGCATTTTTTTAATCTTTCTCCTAAAATTCTAGCCTACATTGTCAGCCTCCTGGACATCTGCACCTGGATGTTTCATAGGAATCTCATTTGCAAGATGTCCAAAAAAGAACTTATTATGCATTTCTATAAATCCTCCAAATTCCCCCACTTTCAATTCACTATCCTTCCAGCCTCCCAAATGTGCAACTATGGGGTCATCCCTGAGTCCCTCTGCCCCACCCATCCCCACATCTAATCAACTGACAAATCTACACAGTATGTTTCACATCCATCCTCTTCTTTCTATTCACAACCTTTTCAGGTCGTCATCAGCTCTTTCCCAAAGTATTACAATGGCTTCCTAACAGGTGTTCCTGTTTCAATCTCTTTACTACCCAATCTGTTCTCTATGGAACTATCAAGCATTTTTAAGAAACAGACCTAACCATGTCACTGACTCCCCTTTGTCTCTAGAACAAAATACAATTTCTTCAGCCTGGCATTTAAAGCATGAGAAAAATCTCTGTTTTATGAATTCTATGTTATAGTCAAACTGGACTTTTAGCTTTTCCCTGAACTCAAAATTCCACCTCCTTCCTTCATTCCTTTGCAAAGGCTTGTATCTGTTAAACTTTTTAGTCAACTGGGTGACGGCAAAGATGTGTAGAAAGTTGTCAGCAAAAACCTATCTGTTCCATTCAAATACTTTCATCAAGGATATGCTTGATAGGTATGCAGATTTTTCTTGTAAAAAAAGAATGTTGTAGAGATGAGAAATAGTTGTCTTCCCAATGATCTCTTATTAATATCACTGTCACTTTTCCCCCAACTCATTTCACATATTTCTCTCTTTCATATATCTTGAAAATCAGTCTTTAAAACTATCTAAATGGTGCTACCTTCAGCATGGATCCCACCTATCTGTTCAATTACATATTCATTAGATAGGTGTAATTCTTTATATAGCACAACAGGGACTGAGGTGTTAAGAGTTCAAATAGAGTGATTCTACTGTCATGAATAGACGATTCTAAAAGTGTTGGCAGATCTGTTCCATTTTTCATGTGTTTACTATCTTCTTTCTAGTCTTATTTATAAATGTGATTGTGATGAGGTGGTTTGGGGCTGTTTTTATACTAAGTTTTCATGCCAAGGCTAATTTTCCCTTCTAGTTTTCATATTTGTTTTTGTACAGCAATACTGCTCAAATCTTCCAACCTCCCTTATTTCCAAATGAATTCAAGTTGCTCTTCTATTGTATGTACGTCTCTCTGAGTAGCAAGAAGATAAAATGTTTTCTAAATGAAAAGATTTCTGGCCTCTCTGGCTCTTCATCATAGTAAATGCTTTACATTGGCAAAATGTCTAGAGAAAATAGTGATGGAGTCAAATATCTTGTCCTTTATCCATTTCTGATTTTTTAATAGATTGGAATGGAATTACTATACTTGCCCCCAGGTACAATATTTATTCTTTCTTTAATTTGATGTTGATTTTGGCCTTTGCTCTAATTAGTCCATGGTTTGATTGCACACAGAAAGTTGATCTGGAAATAACTTTCACATCAGCAATCAATCAGTTCCCAACTGTTAAGGTCTAATCTCTTAGTGAAGACAATACTCATGATATAGTCTACAAACCTTTGGTATCACCTGTTACTCCTGAACCATGTTTTTGAACATATGTTTTACCCTTTCCCAATGCACCTACCTTCACACCAAAGTCATGACTTAGTTTAGAGCTGGGGTTCTAACCTTCTTAAGTGTCATAGACACTTTAGGCAACCTATAGAAGCCTACAGACTCCTTCCCAGAATAATTTTTTTAATGCATATAATAAAATGCATAGGATTATGAAGGAAAGTGATTGTATTGGTATCAAAATGCTTTAAAATATCACGGATCCCAGGTAAAAATATCTTGTCATATTCTTTGTAGATTTTTCTCTGTCTCTTCATCCTCTATAACATCCTACCATTTATCTCAACTTCCTTATATCTCTACTTTTTAATAGCATTTTAATTTATAGTTTTTATATTATATTTTTATTTATTTTTTATTTATGGTGTCAACATTGATGTGGTTCAATTCCTTGAGTAGTTTACCACCTCACTGGTTGCAAGTGAAGGATTTCACATTAATACCAACAACTCGATGAATAATTACATACCACCTAAAATTGGAGTGGTGCTTAGCACCTTCTGGCCCCTTTTCTATCACTTTGCCATCACTGCAAAAGTAATAGGAAGATGACTATACAGAACTGAAATCTGTTTCATAATTTTCTTTGTTTCATGGGTTTCTGTGGCCAAAAAATTCATCATCTACTGGCCAGCCTGGGAGTGAGAAGTCTCTGCTTACTTAATCAGTCTGACCCTCAGACATCAGATACAGTCTAGCACCCTTTTAGCTTGGTAAAACTCTGTGCTGTATAGGCATAGAGCCTTCAAGAACCCTGGGTCACCCCCACATTCTTATGAGGCAATACCATGATGCTTCAAATATATACTGCGTTTGACATCTCAAACGTGCCTTGAACAAAATTTAAGTGTCGCCTAAAATTAGTAATATTGTTTGGTGTATATTTAAGCTCTAATAACTTAAAACTGCACTAAGATTTTTGGAACATCCTGTATATACATATTATTTTTAGAGATCTCATTTTAGGAAGCGTGGTCTATATTTGAACCAATATGGACATTACTGACTGATATATTGATTTGTCTTGGGTTCCACTGTAGTGGGATAGTACACATAGGGACTGACAAATCCTATCTCATAAAAAGAGATAATGTGACTATTTACAATAGAATTTCCAACACAGTCACTGATCTTCCAAGAACACATCAGGACACATGAAAATCACGTCATCAGACTTTCCTAGACAGGCTGAATCATTTCATCCCAGAAGGAATTTTCCGGGAGGTTCTGTAGCATAATTTTAGATTGATACATGGGTCCCTTGAAGAGTGGATAAGAAGATAAATTAGTTCTTTCTACACTGTATATGATATACAGATGTCTCAGCTATTCCCAGTATCTGCTGTTGCTCCAAGTTATGGCTCAAATTCACCTTTGTTAAGAAAGTAGGACACTTCTACTTGCTGAGGTCAAGCAGGTTTATTGGTTTCAGCTGTCTTCCAACATGCCAGAGTTATACCCATTCCGACAACTGTGTTTCATCCTGTGATTAAATTCACACTTCAGGAAACCATGTGACAATTCCTTAGGTCCTGGATACTAGAGGAGCCTTTTCTGACATCTCTGTTTTTCTCCCTTCTCTCCTCCTGCTTTCTGCACCACCCTTCTCCAACAGGACACTGCTTTATCAGTCTTGCTAGACCACCATTTTCCTTAGGTTACCCATGTAAGAGAGTAGAAGGAATACTGGTTGTGGAGATAGAAGGCCTGGATTGATATCCAAGTCTCTGAGAAATAAACAGATAGATGTGTGTATGTATGTATGTGTGTATACATATATATGTATATGTGTTTATATGTATATGTATGTATAAACATATGCCTAAAGATATATGCATAAATATGTATTGTAAAGTGTGTACGTGCACACATAATGTGTATTATAAAGTGTGTATGTGTGCACATAATGTGTGACCTCGAGTAGGCCCAAGTTTTCTCATCTGCAAAAGGTGGGAGTTGGACAAGACTCAGGTTTCATCCAGCTCTAAAATCTTTGATCTGTTGAGTCCATAAAGTGAAGGCATTGCACTAAATGACATCTGAGGTCCCTTCTAGATTAACTCTGAAGATGCTATGGACCCTGGCATCCTTATTTTGATATTAAGGTTGGCTGTCTTAACTCTTCCCAAGAAAATATCCCTTATTAGTCAGGGGACCAACAAAGCATTCCAATTTTCTCCCTCGTTTACTCTTTTTAAATAAATGAGTAAGATTATTTGAACCACCTAAAGATAGGTGTCATCTAGGACTAAGCTTAGAATCCTCCCTTGGTCAATTATATACTGCCTCCCAGAAATCTCTAATGGTTTTATATGTTGTTTTATTTCTTCTCTGTTAATGAGACTGAAAGCTTCAAAAAGGCAGGGCTCAAGTCTTCTACTTCGTTTAAACTAACATAATGCTAAGGGTAAGGTAGACGGTTAATATAAATAATAATAAATAATATAAAGCCTTTGTATTAGAGAACACACCTTCAGAGCATCCCAAAGTCAAAAGAGGCCTCAGAGTTGATCTAGTCTAACTCCTTTCCTGAAGCAAAAGTCAGCTTTATCCCTGACAAGTGGGGCTTGGGATGGAGTGGTGGTTGGCACAGACCATGAAAGGCTCCCAAGGGCTTATGCCAACATAAGGCTTCACAAGCCTCTTCTAGCTCCTTACTTCTTATCCCCAACTCCTAATGCACTGCTCTGACCCCTACACCAAGACACTAGTACTCTCAAGTCAAGTAAACAAGCAATTGTTTTCTGTGTGCTAGGCACCGTGCTAAGGTCTAAAGATACAAAACAAAGAAAGGCAAAAGATGATACCTGCTCTCAAGGAGTTCATGCTAATTGGGGAGAAAACATAAAAACTATGTATGAACAAAGGCAGTTGGATGGTGCAGTGGATAGAGCTCCAGGCCTAAAGCCAGGAAGATTCCTCTTCCTGAGTTCAATCTGGGCTCAAACACTGGCTGTGTGACCCTGGCCAAGTCACTTAACCCTGTTTGCCTAGTTTTCTTAGCTGCAAAATGAACTGGAGAAGGAAATATCAAAAACTCTGATATCTTTGCCAAGAAACCCCAAGTGGGGTCACGAAAAATCAGATTGAAAATACCTGAACAACACATATGAACAAGATACAGGACAAGTAAGAGATAACCAACAAAGAAAGGCATGAGCATTAAGGGGAGTTGGGAAGGGTTTTCCATAGAAGACAGGATTTTAGCTGGGACCTGAAGTCATGGAAGTCAGGAGACAGAGATGAAGAAGGAGAGAACTCCCATTTGGCATCAGAAACATAAAAGGATAAAGTTTCTCTAGTGTTCTGAGCTAGAATTCTGAGCACACCTCTCCCCATAGGAGACTATTTGTAGATTCTATACTATTAGTCCAGCATCTGGTATGGTATCAGGCCCTTTGTAAATACTTATTCAGTGCTTCTGGATTAATTGATTGATTGCCCTAGAACATGAGTATGATTAGGACCATGATGTATCCTACGTGACTTTCCTATCTGTTCCACTGGATTGAGGGGAGATCCCTGAGCCTTTTACACTTAAGCCTTTTGAACTTTTGCAGATTTCTCCTACTCCAATGTCAGGCTCTCTGGGCATACTGCACTAGGCCTTTATTTCGTTCTTCCATTGTTCTGGCAGACATCCACTCATTCCATATTAACCCTTCTGGAATGAAGAGCTAGGTATCCACGCCAGCATGAGCTTTTAGCTATAAACCAAGCAGGGCAGCTGCTTGCCAAACGTGGAGGTGACGTTTGATTCTAGCTATTAATGAGGAGCTGAGACGCTGGTAAGTGAATGACAAGGTAGAAAGGAATGATTCTTTATTTCCAGGGTTACAGTCCTAATGTCTCTAAGAGGACCTAGACTTTGACGCTAACCTGTGGGAAGACTAAAAATGTTCCTGTTTTATTCTTGTATTTTTAATCTTGTAAAGATTAAAAAAATGTTTAAATGGCATATTTTTCTAAACTGCCCCCATTTTATAAAGTAAAAAGATTTATTTTAAAAATTCTTTTTCAACATCATAGTATGAAAAAATCTGATATCACCTCAGTTTCTTTATCTGTGAAATGAAGGGAGTAAACCAGATACAAGCTCTGCTTATTTCCTGCTATGATAACATTACAGTCCATGGCATACATGAAAGAGAGAGTAGGATAAAAAAAACGTGGGGAGAATTTTAATGATTCCTTAACCTTTCCCCTTCTAATGTCTCCCACTACTTCATTAAACAGAACCTAAGGGATTTGAAGTTAAAGCTAGAATACATCTAAATTGTCTTTTCAATTGTTGTTACTGTTCAACGTTATTCAGTCATGTCTGACTCTTTGTGACCCTGTGGACCAACTGTCTATGAGGTTTTCTTGGCAAAGATACTGATGTGGTTTGCCATTTCCTTCTCGGGTTTTTTAAGGAGGGGTTAAGAGAGTTGCCTAGGGTCATATAGCTAGTGAGAGTCTGAGATCACATTTGAACTCTGGTCTTTCTGGTATCCAAGCATATATTCTGTTTATTTCAAAAACGGCTAAGCCTTGTATATGTCTGTGTATTCATTACATCACCAGACGGTTGTCGTAGTAACTCAAGGAAACCACCAACCAAGCAAGGAAGGGTTATGATCTCTGCTATTTTAGAGAATGCCTACAGAGGTCAAATTGTGGAACTTCCAAAGTACTAAAACACGTGTGCATATTTGCCTATTGGTTTAAATATTAAATTCAGTTCATTGAATATTTCTTGCATTATGTGCAAGGTTCTGCGGGATTAAAAAAAGATACGGTCCTGCCTTCATGGAGCTTACAAGTTAACAGAGAAGAACACATAAATAAGCATGATAAAGTGAGACGGTGACAAAGGAGAGGTCTAGGCAAAAATAGTTATAAATATTTAAGTAGAGAATAATCACTTTGAGTCAAGAGAGACCGGAGAATTCTTCGTGAAAGGCACGGTACCACGGCAGGGGCTTGAAGAAAAAAGATATTAGTAGAAAGTCAGAGCTGCAAAGGATATACATCGTCCTGATCTTGAGGAAAGTTTATGTGATTGTACAGTAAGTGAAAGGGGTAAAAAGAAGTAGATTAAAGTTAGGTTGGAAAGTTAAGCTGGAGCCAAACTGTGAAAGAGTCTTAAACACCACATAGAGAGGAAGCTTTATGTAGTGGATAAAGAGTTGGACTCAGAATCAGGAAGGCCTGGATTCAAATTCTGTCTCTGATGTATACTAGCTTTGTGATCTTGGGTCAATCATTTAAATTTTCAGTTCATTTGGTAACATTCTTAGAATACACACACACACACACATATACACATATATATAGAATATAGAATATATAGAATATAAAATATATATTAGAATATAAATTCCAAAACTGTTGCCAACATGCCTTGGTAGAGTGACATTTTTCATGAGGCATCCCATAAAATCATAGGAATCATCATTATAAATCATTATCTTAAAGCGAATGCTGGGGGTGACCAGGTGGCGCAGTGAATAGAGCACCAGCCCTGGAGTCAGGAGGACCTGAGTTCAAATCTGGCCTCAGACACTCAGTAGCCATGTGACCTTGGGCAAGTCACTTAACCCCACTTGCCCTCCAAAAAATCAAAACAAAACAAAAAGATAATGCTGTTTGTATTTTACTCTAAATACAATATCAATTCATTAAAGATTCTTAAGCATGGAGTAGTGTGGTGAAGTCTATACATTAGAAAGAATATTTCTAATTAAATTTCCCCTATGTACAAGGTGCTGTAGCTTACATATAAGGTCAACTTCTTGAGAGTAGCAATTATTTCATTTTTTTTCTGTTTCCCAAGTACCTAACATAGTGCCTAGTACATGTACCCATGTGCGCACACACACATACACAGGTGAGTGTATATGTGTGTGTATATATAGTATATATATATATACTTATCTTCCTGAGTTCAAATCTGGCATCAGACATTTACTGTGTGACCCTGGGTAAGTCACTTACCCCTGTTTGCCTTGGTTTGTCATCTGTAGAAGGAGCTGGAGAAGGAAATGGCAAACCACCTCAGCATCTTTGCCAAGAAGGCTCCACATTGGGGCCACAAAGAGCAGACACAACTGAAAATGACTGAACAACATTTATTTTATATAAATAGAAATGTATATTGTATGTATAAAATAATTTAGTACATGCATTATATAATTTGTATACAGTACAATTTATCAATAGTTATATTGCATAAATATACTCATATGTATATGTGCATGGATGTATGTGTGTGTATGTGTGCGTGTCCACCCCCAAATGTCACATACAGAAGTCATGATGAAACCTACCTTAGGTTCAAGAAGTTGAAAGAAAGCAGGTAATTAGTCCAATTTAATTTACTTTATTATTTTTCCCTTTTTATTCAACAGACGATTCATTGCCACTATAGACACTCATATCTGGGCATACCTGCATTCTCACACATGGAAACTCTTATTCTCTCTCTCCTCCCGCTCCTCCCTCCCTCTCTCTCTCTCTCACGCTCTCACACTCTCACACACACACACACACACACACACACACACACACACACTTTCCACAGTCTTGCCAGTCTAAGCTTCCTTCAGAAGCAATAGGAGCAAGTAACCATACACATACACACACACATTCTTTTATTTTAATGCTTCGAGGATTTGTAATTTTTGTTGTTACAGTCTCTCTATTGGCACAGACCACAACCCTTCTCCAATTCAGTCCACAGTCTTCCAATGTTTCTGTGGCTAAAAGTCTTCATCAACCTGCAGGAAAACTGACAACAGCTATATGTCTGTCACTAGGCCTATATTCTACTAACATAATCATAGAGAATCCATGGTCATCTCCACAAGACAAGACAATGAAAGAGTATTTTGGTAGAGGCACATACATAAAATATATTGGTGCTGGGTGAGACCTCAAACGTCATCCAGTTCAACCCACATTTAAATCAGAATCATCTCTGTAATATCCACCCAAAGTGGTTATCCAGCTTCTCCTATAAGACTTCAAATAATGGAAAAATCTACTCCCTCACAAGGCAGTCTATTTCACACTTAGGCAACTCTAAAAGAAAAACAAAATCTGCCTCCCTATTTTTTGTCTTCTTCCCAATTTTCCCATGCTTTTCTCTAAATGAAATCAATTGTCTAATTCTACCATCCAGAAGGGCCCATTAAAACCAAATTTATTTGTGGGAAGAGAAGGAAATCAACGTATTCCAAAAGTTAATTCCACATTTCTAATAGTTTATTCAAAACAGCAGTCAGACTTCTGACCTACTTTGAACTGAATAATTAAGTTCATGAGAATCAGACTCTTAAGAATTCATTTTACCATTATCAGGGGAGAGTATTAGAAAGCATTGCCTTTAAAAAGCCCAATATATCTGACTTTCACTCAAGACATGACTGTAAATCAGTGGGACCATTTGGAAAAAAACCATACTATGATTTTGATGCTAATTAGCTTTGTGATGATGAGTAAGTTACTGCTTCATTCAGGGCCTACATTTTATCTCTTACATAATGAGGGGTTTGAAGTAGATAATGTCTCAAGCTCCTTCCAATTCAAACAATCTAGGAATATTTGGATCTATATGACTTCTTTTCAGAACTTTTTATGAGCTTTATAAGAAAGACTTCATATAGGAGAGTCAATGATTAGAACCAATTTTTGTTTAGAATAGGTTCTCTTGAATGGCAGAGTAGAAATATTAACTTCTTTTGATTTACAAAAAGCACAGAAATAATTGAAAGGCAATGTGGAACAGAGGTAGAGAGTAAGCCTTGGAAGCAGGGAAAATGGGGTTCAAGCCCCCATCACACATTGCCTGTGTGAATCTGAGCAAGTCAATGGACTTTCAGTCTCTCAAAGTAACACACTAAGGCTAGTTGTCCATCTGCCTTGGTAGAGGAGTGCTTCTGCCCAGGCACTCCCTACAAGAATGAAATCATAGGTCTAATTTTATTTCTGTTTATTTTAAGTAAAGGCAATTCCTAAAGCTGAGTTCCCAAATATTCCAAGTGGTATCAGTGTCTCTGAAATGACAGCCTTTATTTAGATAGATGTAAGTTCTGGGTTGTTTACTGAAAAATCAGTCACATTACTTTAGAATCAAAACTTCTATATGTACCAGACAGGTTTCTAAAGAATTAATATAGATGACTAAACATATGCAGTCTTTGCATAAAGACTTTTGGTGCCCTTCAATATAAATTTGCTGTATTTTTCCAAAGACATTCAATCTATCAAGTAGATTTTTAGCATAGTTCTCTTTGATTTAGCTCAAATATACTTTTATAACCCAGTACCAAACACTTCCTTTTCATGGACCTTTTGCCCAAGGCCACCTAGAAATATTTTGATAACACTCACCATGTTTTTCCACCTCCATCAATCAACCAATGAATCAACAAGCATTTGTTAACCATATACTAGATATCAAGGTGGAAGAGCATATAGATTATATGGTCGTTTGCCCCTATTGCTAGTGAAGGAAGCTTAGTCCGACAGATCTCTTGAGTTCTGGGTTCTTTGCTACAGTCGTCTAAAGCATATTGGGTCTCCACACTAAGTCTTGCACCAACACAGGGGTAGGGAGAACCAGGATGCCTAAAGAGGGACAAACTAGCTAAACAAAAATCTCCTAACTAAGAAATCGTTTGCACCAAAGGGATTGTATTTACCAATCTAAGACTGTAGTAAATAGAATGGATTGGAAAAAGGGTTGTAACCCAAATGGAAGTTCTAGTTCTTTCAACTGTTCAGTGACACCAGGGGCAAGAATCTCTCTCTGCCTCTCTCTCTCTCTCTTTCTTTGAAAAGAAAAGCTACCAAGGAGAGGATAATTAGATATTTATGTTTTACTTGTGAAATGCCAATAAAGCCCTGAATTGTTTAGTTTTTTAGGAAACAAACATCACTATAATTTTCAAGATTTGTGGCATCACAGATGAGCTTTCATGTTACTATGTTGTTTAATTTTCAGCACATTTATATAACCTGTAGCTGAGTGCTTAGAGAATGGAACCTAATCAAAGCAAAGCCAGGTATTCTTTATCCACATAGCTAGAGTTTTCTAGACATAGATCTTGTGCTGGAGATCTAAAAAACATATACTTTTGGTCACAGGAATGTTGATAATGGAGTGTGACTAGATCAGCAACTCATTGCCTCTACTGGAAAAAAACATATCCATTAAAATTATGAAGCACTTTACGGTTTACAAAGGGCTTCCATTCCAACAATCCTTCCATCACAGGTATTATTTTCCCTATAAGATATTGAAATGGAACGTCAGAGAGATTAAGTCACTCACCCATGGTGAGGAAATATTGTAAGAAAGATTTGAACCCAGGTCTCTTTCTACCAATCTTGGAACTAGTTCAATCAATCAATGGACATTTATGAAATACCTAGCATGGGTGAGGTGCTGGAGATAGAAAACCAAAGCAAAATAAAATAATCCCTACAATCAGGAAGATAACATGTACAAATATAAGTATATATAAATATATTCTGAGTAAAAACAAACTATATCTCCCCTTTGCAGAAAGGTAATTCCAATTACATATAACTTTCATAATTTTATGATATACGATGAATGACATAGGTGAGCTCAATTTACTCCAATGACTTCCAGGCAAACGGAAACAAGAAGATATCACTCAATGAGTGTGAACAATCATCAAATCCTCAACAAAGGCTACAAATACCAAATGAATATCACAATCGTAAGTTCACCAAAGACCTGAATGGACTCCAGTTGCCTTGCTGGGCACCCTCTGTAAGTGAATAAATAAATAGTGATTTATTGATCCAAATGATCCCATAGGCTAAGCTACCACATGGTGGTAGACACTTTTGGATTCTGTGTAGGCTTTGCCAGCCTTATCCATAAGGAAAGTAGTTTTGCACACGTAAAAACCATCAGCAGCGTATCTAGAACCTCTGCTGATATTTATTTTAAATGGTTAAACATTAAGTTTCATGAAGAGTCAATTTAATATCTAAGATTTGGGAATTTAGTTGAATGTGGGGAAGCACGTGCTTTTTTAGAATTAATGGCTTTTCAACACATGTACATGTACTTTCACTTGGCCAAACAAATATTCAAAAAGGCCCATCTTGCCCTGAATAACTTGGATCTGCTAGGAATAGGTGCCAGGGATGAGGCATTTGACTAGGATGTCTGAAAGTGCTCCAAAAACCCAAGTGAGGCAGATTTCATGGAATGGTATTGAGGGACATGGAAAATTCAACAGAGGCTAAAGGGTATGTCCCTGAAACCTACAGAAGTAGGTAGGAAAAGGGACCACAGAGAGCTTCCTGTGTGTGGATGAAAACCAAATAAAAATTTAGCCTCTCAGGGTTAAAATATCTTTCTTAATTTATTTTTTTCAATTAACAAGTATTTATTTTCTTTCCCTCCCACATTGTGTCCCCCTCATAATCCATTAAACAAAACGAGAAAGTAAATTCTAGCTCAAATGTCAAGCAACGCAAGATTTGCATTGGCCGTGTCCAACTTGATTAATACCTTGAAACCCCATTTGGGGTTTTCTTGGCAAAGATATTGGAGGTAGTTTTCTATTTCCTTTTCTAGCTAATTTTACAGATGAGGAAACTGAGGCAGTGTTACATGCCCAGGGTCACACCGCTAGGAAGTGTCTGATGCTAGATTTGAACTCATGAAGATGAGTCCTCTTGACTCCAGACCCAGCACTCTGTCCACTATGTCACCTAGCTGCCCTTAAGAGCTTAACAGAAATGCTTGTTAATTGACATCTATGAAGTCAAACTTGCCTCCCTGAATTAATGTATCTATTTTACCCTGCTTATTACCCATATGCTGTATAATTTGTATTTAGATATTGAAGACTGTGAACTTAATTGTTGGATCCTTTCTTGGATTTTGTCCTCTGGAAATATTGGTGCATCTTTACTGCTGTTCAGCTTCCTACATCATTGTTTTTTTAAAGTGTAGTCCCCTGTGTCCCCAAGATCTTTCTTGAGGTCCACAATGTCAAAACTCTTCAAAGTAATACTAAGGTTTTATTTGCCTTTTTTGCCCTCACTTTCTCATGCTTGTACAGTGTTTTTCAGAGACTACATAACCTGTGAGTTAAAGATTTGGCTACAAACGTGAAGACTCAGTTAATATCTAATCTGCAGAACTATGTGTTTGCCTTACAAACTGATGAATCTACAGACTTGCCTGGATGTGATGTTTTGTTTGTATTTGTTTGCTATCAGCACCAGCCAATCATCGAAGATCTTCCTTTATGTGAATGCTTGGCAACAAACACAAGAGATGCTGAGCTATCCAAAGTGTTGAATAACTTTTTTTGAATCTCACAGTTTGTCCTGAAACAACTGTGCTGACATTTTCACCGATGGTGTTGGCTAAAATTAGCATGAGCCAAGGCAGAGGCATCAAACTGTACTTTTAGTCATTGTAATCTTAACCAACACACACACACACACACACACACACACACACACACACCACAAATGCTAGTTTTACTTAAGAAATTTCTTGATGAAGCAATAAGAATTACTAATTTTATTAAATCTTGACCCTAAATACATATATTTTTAATAATCTGTATGACAAAATCAGAAGTACGTATTTAAGCATTTCTGCTTCATACCAAAGTATGATGGCAGCTTAAAGAAAGCACTTATGCTATTGTTTGTCTGTCTTGTGAGCTGAACTAGTCATTTTTTTCATAGATCATTTTTATCGGAAAGAATCATGGACAAACTATGGTTATTCTGACTTTGGTGTCTGACAAACATTTTCTTAAAAACGAATGAAGTAAACTTGTCACTTCAAGGAAAAC
>CM053601.1:49399463-49425325 GCA_028646575.1 Pseudocheirus occidentalis
AAAAAATTAATCAGGTATATTGCTACCATTGTGCCAACGAAGCAAGGGAGTCTTGGACTAATTGACACTAGGACAATTGGCAGATTTTACAATGCCCTGTTTGTCCCCATTCCCTTGTCACTTACAGTCTTTTCTGTCCCTCAACAAGGAAACTGCGTTCTAATCCCACATTCAGATCCTTGGCTTCCCCTCACTGTTACTTTGCTGATAAATAGTCACAAGAACTAACTTCTAACAGTGTTGTGAGTTTTGTCCTCTCTACTGTTTTTTCTGGACACTCAGAGATGTTGATGCTTATCTGGCTTAAGAGGGGCCATGGCAGGGCCAATGTAGGAGCCAAGTGGCCTTGGGAAGGGCCAGTGGAGAACACCTAGAAACAGCTTGTCAGTTGTATGACTGCATGAGCACTCAAGTTCATTATAAGCCCAGATGTGACTCTTCCAGAAGTGAATGGTTTCCTACCATCTAGTTCTGATACAAGTCAGTATGATTGCACCCTCCCTGGAGGTATCATTGAAGAGAAGTAACCTCGTTCACCTATGGCATCATGGCCTTATCCAAGTCCCAGGATCATAGTGCCCATGCGGCTACCACAAAAATTACAGTCCTTTATGACAGGCTAATTATGTACAAAAGAAAATTATTTGATGTTTTAGTTCTTGATTCTCAGGGCTATCTGTTAGGAAGAGAAAAATAGGTATTGTTCCATTTTAAAAATCAGATATATTTAATTTCCTAGTTCTTCAAAGAGAGTCCAATGATGTTTCCTCCAAGTGTAACTTTCTAAGCTGTTTTTATACTGGAGGTACATTTTATATTATTGTGGCTTGTATTTTTTGAATATCCATATTTTGGACAATTTACATCCATGACAATGATTGTTATGTAGAATCCTGTTTGTAAATATTTCTGTGACAAGCAAAAATGAAAAAAACAAAACCCAACATTAGCAATTGTCTCAAGAAAGCTTAGCTAGCTGCACACATTTTTTTTTAAAGTTACGCCTCTCATTATAATGCTCTGTAATGTAGAGCTAAATTCTGGTCTGATTAGGGTCATCTGCTATTAGAAAAAGCAGCGTCCTATAGAAGCAATGAAGCTATTATCTAGAAAAATATTGTAAAAAGATTTTGCTTTGAAATAAGCATAAAAGCTCTTAACTAAAAAGCCAAGCAGCTGGTAGAGGGGCAGGTAGGACAATGTCTTGACCCTAATGCCTGCTAATGACCCTAATTCAGTCGTTGGCCTAGAAAAATGTCTGTTAAGCAACAGGATTTGGCATTATCTTTGTTACTTCTCACAATTATTTTTCAGTTTTGGAAAACTCATACAAGTCAGTGTTAAAACACACCATCACATGTGACATCCTTCATGCATTTTAGCCAGTACTCATGGTCCATGCAGCCAGTGATTACCTCATTGGGGGTGTTTCCCCCAGGGCTGTAGAAACCTGACCCTGAAGAGTTTCCATAATATTGTCATCTGAGTACAACTGCATGGGTGTATTAAACTGAGCATGAACAATCTTCACACCAGGAAGTTCCATTTCCAAGGGAATGTTAGGGGCCATCTTGGCAGCAACTTTCAAGTCACCTGGGCAAATAGTGCTAATGGTACTGACAGAAGAAGGGGTGCTACGTCCACTGCCACAATCAATGCCGGAGGGAGTACTGCATCCACTGTGTTAATAATAATCCGTTACAGAAGGACGACACAGGAAATCAGGGTATACAGACACAAGGTAAAATAAAGAACATATCCAAAGAAGTTAAACAGGCTTGAAAAGAGAAGGAAAGAGGTGAATTACAGCAAAAAACAAATAAACAAAAACAGAAAAGCAAAAGGATATTGATTCCAGCCCAATCTTTTTATTTGAAAGGACAGGGGCAATACGAAGGAATAATGGGGGGGAAATCTATGCCTTTACTTTAAGACTGAAAAATGAAAATAAATCAAATCAGAGAAGTGCATCTTTTTATACTGCCCCACTATGAAATGTGTTAGTTGAGTTCCAGGAATTTAGGAGAATCTTTTTGGGAGGAGCTGGGGAGAATAGTGGCTGGACCTGTGATTGCTTCATTTTGAGGCATTTCCAAATTGGAAATTCCCTCCACAGATGCAGATCTGTTACTAATCTGTGAATTAGGGGCTTAGAAAATTGACTAGCACTGAAAGACTGTAACTTGCCCATGGTCACACAACTCCTCCCAAACTAACTTCTTGAAAAGAAGTGTACAATGTTCAGAGAAGAGTGTTCTGAGAATCCAGAAAAAGTCTAAGTAAATGAAAGAGAAATGAATGCCACCAAACTGCTCTTTCCATTTAGGGCAAACATTTTAAACAATCCTTCATTGAAAATTAAACTAAGGAGGGATTGTGGGCAAGATCAAACTGGCTGGACATTCTTTTGCGATTCTGAATTGCCACACTTAAGGGAAAAATAATCTTTCACAAATAGTTACTGAGCACAACAGGCGTGAATATATGTTTAAATGTTTTAGATTTTGGTCTGTGAGTTAAAGAAAAAAGGAAAGAAAGTTATCCCCAACTTGGGCAAATTTCTGATGCAGTTATGTTGTTAGTTGCTGAATTTTAGAATGTTCTGAAGTAATATTTGTCTCTGTTATCTTTTCAACTTTTTGTCTCGGGTAGAGGCATATTTTTAAACTTATAAAATATGGTTTTATTTTATACTGTTTTATAACTTTTTTGCTTAGGTTCTTTAAACAAAGGCAACATCTCACAAGAGTTTTGTAAATAGGTTTTATTTGCAGTTTGTAAAATAGGTTTTATTTGCTGTTTTGCAATTTTTAAAAAAGGTCTTTAAACAGAGGCTTGATATCTCATAACTTAAGCCTCCTGTTTCAACACACACACACACACAACTGTGTTAATAGCTTAAGAAATTACCCTGGAGAACCTTTAGAAAAGTCAGATAACTGGCTAAACTCTCTGACTTTCATGTAGGTAGCCAGTTTTGTAACTGGAGACTGTGTGCACTTAATCCAAAGTCTGCTTCTGCCAATGTTAACTTTTTTGCAGTTACCTCTTGAGAATTCAGGACTTGTACAGAAGAAAATCACCATCCCTACATGATGTCAGCAGGCTCCCATGTTCTAACTTTTAATAAAGGATCAAAGGTTTCCAATTTGGATGACCCAGACTTTTCCTTTCCAATGTCTGGAATCCCATGGCTGAGTTTCGGGGAAATGTATATAAGATATCACCATCCTAAACTGTGGAAGGAATTTGAAGGCTTTTCTGCTGAAGCTTCTGTGTCATTTCACATACAATCAGAGACATGGTCAGAAGGTTTAGAGTGGGTAGGGATTTTAGAGATTACCGCTCCCCTTCACCCATTTTTCAGACTAGGCAAGCAGCTTCAAGAGAAGTAAGGCAATTTGCCCAGGGGTCACAATGGTAGTAAATACTACAGTCAGAATTTAAACTCAGGTTTTCTCATCAAAATTCAGTGCTTTTGCCATGATATCACGCTTTTGAGGACTCATATCACAGGATCGTAGAATCATAGATTTAAAGCTGGAAGGGACTTTCAAAAGTCATCTAAATCCAATTTCAACCTTTTACAGATGAGGGACTAGAGACTGAAGAGATTAAGTAACCACTTGGGTGGTAATGGAATCAGAATTTGAACCCAGAGCCTCTGAACCTCCCCCCCCAATATAGTACTATCTCCACTGTACTATGTTGAGTGATTTCCTTTATATATGTGGTTTTTCCCCCACATGACATTTATGCAGAATCATCTAATTTCAAATAAAACTTATGTCTTAAAAACACATTCAAAACAACAGAAAACAGCCATTAATTTCCATTCAATAAGCATTAATTAAGTGCTGGTTGTTTGCTACTACCAGAAAACCCTAGTAAATTTGAAAACAAGGAGGCAATCCCACATTCAATCAATCACCAATCAATCAATCAACATTTATTAGTCATCTATTATGTGCCAAGGACTGAGCTAAGCATTGGTTATTCTTCAGAGTCAGGCAAAAAGTAAGATAGTAGGCCAGCCCAAACTTGTATACTGCTGGCAGAAAGCGACAGGACAGGTGTCTTTGGAATGAAAGCATCGATGGGTACATCTTATGAGGAAAAAGATCCTATCCAAGGATTGAAAGGAAGTCTATTCACAATAGCGATGATCAGTGCACTATTAATATACATTTTTCTGCGCTTAATGGAATGCACATGCCTCCAATATCTCACAATCACTATTCTCCCAGGGACTACGTTAGGAGCTTTTGATATCTCTGCCAACTTTAGAGCTGTTAGGATACTACTGCTCAATTTTGGCCAACAAACCATAAAGTGAAAAAGAAATGTTCTGGCTCATTTGATTAATGCTGATAATTTGAAAACTTAATTTAGATTTGTTCATTCTGTAAAGATACTAAATTTTAGAGTGGAATAAGGCATGTTGGAGGGGTCTACAGACTGTTTTCGTCTCAGTTGTAATCTTTATTAGCTGTTTTGTTACTTTAAGAAAACCATTTAAACTACCAAAGCTTCAGTTTTCTCATCTGGAAAATGAGGATAATTATATTATTGAAATTATCAATAATATGGTAATTAACAAGAATGGAGAGGAGACTTGACATGGTGAATGGGCACCTAGCTTTGGAGTCAGTAAAAGTCTTGCCTCTGACACATACTGGCTGGTGACTTTGAGTGGATAAGTCACTTAATTTCTCAGTACCCCAGACAATTTTCTAAGGACACAAGTTGTGGAAGAGTTATTGAGTTGCATTGGGAGGGGAAATTTCCTTCTCAAGACTTCCCTTTACTGATGAAATTGCAAGTCCAGTGTAAAAATTATAATTAATAATCATAAGCCTTAAATGTTTACCATGAGCCATACTGTACTATACATGAAGAAAGAAATATAAATAAGTTGTGAACTCTGACCTCAATTCTATCTTCTTTATAGCTTAAATTAGAAAGCTAACAGCTAGTTCTTTCATTTATTCTATATAGTACACAGTTGGGAGCAACATGAGTTTGAATCCTACTATGGACACTCAGCATTATGACCATGAGAAAATCACTTAATATATACTTAAAACTAGGTTGACAAAATCGTTGATGAATATGATAGACTCACCCTTAAAACCCAAATGACTCTATGTACCCAGGGCTGTCTCAATACTGAATAAATAATAGGACTGGTATTTCCAAACCCCTCCAGCCTGAGTTGACTTGCTAGAGGAGCTGGGGTAGCTTTTCTACGTGGTCTGATTCAGTCATGGCTGTATTGACTTGGTCATTGTAGAGTGAAACCTTAGCTTGTGAAATTGTTAGTTAAGGCTTCCTGAAACAGTTGTTTTAACCCCAGGAAGATCTGGCTCTAAACAGTGAACTAATTATACTTTCACCAAGAATAGTTTGGGATGACAGCTCTGTTAGCTTCTCCTAAGCTGAAAAGACTGTGATGATTCTTTAAAGTCATATCTGCATGAACCAAACAATCTAGGAAATGAATGGATATGTTCTAAAACTTGTGACTTTCCATGACTGTCACCCCAATGCATGGATTACTCTCCTTTTTCATCTCTGCCTTCTGGATTCCTTCAAATCTCAGTTAAAATTCCACCTAGTACAAGAAGCCTTTACAAACCCCTTGTTAATTCCAGTGCCTCCCCTCTGTTAGTTATTCCCTGTCTATCCTGTACATAGTTTATTTTTACATGTTGTTTGAATATTGACTCTCCCATTAGATTGTGAGCTACCTGAGAGCAGGAACTGTTTTTTGCCTTTCTTTGGGACTGGCACATATTAGATGCTTAACAAATGTTTATTGAGTGATTGACTTATATGAGGTGAGGAGGGAGATGGGATGGGGATGAGGCTAATAATTCACTGGAGGAGGGTTTGCTGCAAAATTTGCCAGCCAAATAGAGTCATTGCAACTTATGGAAAAGTCTTTCAGACAAATTCAGAAGATAAAAGAAATTTGGTCAATGACAATGACTGATAATGAAGTATATTATCTACCTCCTAGCATCCATGCCTAGGGTAATGGTAATGGCAGTGGGAAAATGACCTTCAATATTTCTGGGTGTGCCCATGGAAATATCAGGAGCATCTCATGAGCTAGAAAAATATAGAGAGATGAGTCTTCTCTACTCTAGGAAAAGGAAGAGCTAGCTTCTTTGGGATGCCTTCTGAGATTCATGTGGAAGTAACCATTTAAAAACTTTGTCCCAGCATAAATTTATTTAAATGTAATAACATTTAATATACAATACTTACACATTTATGTGGGGACAATATTATAACAGATGTATATTTATATAAGATATTCTATATTTAATATGTAGTCTTTATATAAAATATATTAAATAGGTAATATATTACATATGATATGTAATATAAATATAATATGGAAATAGACAATATTTTATATATCTCTGTATGTCTATGTGTCTATATACAGAGAGTGGGAAAATTGTTGGGATGGGGAGAACCTACAGGATCATTTTAAAATTTGATTGGTTCATGTAGAGATAATTTTAGATGATCTTAGATTGAGGATCTAAGCACATGAGAAGCAGTATGGGTTAATACAAAGAGTTCTGACGCTGGGAGCAACATGAGTTTGAATCCTACCAGGGACACTCAGCAGTATGACCATGAGAAAATCACTTAATTTTCCTGACCCTCAATTTTATCACCTGTAAAGTAGTATAATAACTTCAGTAGTACCTACTTTACAGAACTGTTGTGAAAACTGAACGAGATTCAATATAAGAAGTAGTATAAATGCCAGATACTACATGATATTAAAATCGTAATATACTAATAATTCTCACCATTAATTACTTAATATGATATTATATAATAACAAAGTCAATGTTTTCTAATATCTGGTATTTGTGGTATATTATATTATTATAATCAATTACATATGATAAATGATAAAAGTTGAAGTATTGCTTTATATAGAATTTAATTTAGTGTATCACATTAGTATATGCTACTACATATATTTGTCTATGATATATCTTTAGTATATGCTATGGAAATTTAATGTCTAGATTATGGCAAAAAGCATTAAATCATAAGACACAGCAAAATACAAAGGAATCTTTTATAGCCACAGTGAAGTTTCTGGCTAGAGAACTCATGACAAATGAGATATTTATGATGATTACAGTCTTGTAATTGTAGAAATGTGAGAATGTGAAATTTATACAATTACGGACACGTATGATGAATTTTCTCGAGTCTATTACCTTAATAATGCTAATTGTGCAAAGGTATTTAATAAGAGCATGGCATTATGAAACTATAGCAGAGTCATAAGTTTCGTTTTAATGGGCTATAAGCTATGTTAACCTAAAAAAAATCCCCAAAACTAGTCTTGACAAGTAAATTAAGGAAATTCAGAGGGTCATAGACTGAGAAGGTAATAAAAATAATAACTAACATTTAGGATGTGTTTTAAGGTGTCCAAATTTATCCTCACAACAATCTTGGGAATTAGATATGATCATCCCCATTTTGCAGGTGAGTTAATTGAGACAGAGAGAAGTTAAGTGATTTGCCCAAGGACACACAGCTAAGTAAGAGGCCTGAGGCAAAATTTGAACTCAGGTCTTCCTACCTCTTGGTCCAGTACTCTAGCCATTGTGCCACCCAGCTGCCTCAAAGATCATTTACTCCAGCTCTTTTATTTTACTGATGAGGCAGCTGAGTCTGAGAAAGACTAAGTGACTTGTCCAAGGTCACCTAGGTAATAAGTAACAGAGTTGTGAGGTCATACTTAGTTCCTCTGATTCTGTAGTCTGTTCTCTTTTTTAATACAGAACCACTGCTAAGTTGTTTGAAGACTGGTTTAAATGTACAATCTTTTTAATTTTAATAAATTATATTAGTTGTCATCAATAGGGATGAGTAAGGACAAGGGAGAACAGCCAGACACAGGGAAGGGCTTGGTAGAAGTGAGTTCAGTAAAAGAGGGAGGCAGAGGAAAGGGGACAAAGAAGACAAAGGGGGAATCAGAAAAGTTGGGGAAGCATGGGAGGAGACAATGGATTCTGTTCTCCACGGTCACTGCATTAGGGTCTCTCAAATTTTATTTACCTAGAATAGATCATTTCTATTCCCTTTCCCTCTGTGGTCTTTTGGCCCATGTTGGAAAAATCCATCTTCCTCTTTGAAGAGGTAGTGGGACCCTGATTGTAGCCACAGAGTTTCCATGGTATCATGGAACCATTCTAGACTACCTAAGTCCTTAAGTGGTAAAGCAATTAAAAGGAAACAGACTGGGCCATGAGAGTCACTGGTCTTCCTACGCTTCTCAAGGTCTCAACACAGGAGTTGGTAGCTTCCATTTTGGATATTGTTTGAAAAGACAGTATCAACGGTAAATAATCCATTTCACTGTTTGATAGGCGTCTCTGTCAAGGCATTTAGCCAGTCCTGTTAATGTCAAAATTACTCTACCACTCATTCTAACCCCAACCCAATTTCTTAGAAGTATAAGCCCCAAATAATTTCCCTATTCCTTGTCATGAGTCTCTCCTACCATCCCCTTTTCAGTGCAGCAATCCATTGTAACAAACACTAATTAGGCACATATTAAAATGTGCAAAGCATTGTGGGTGCTTAGATGATCCAGAAGAATGCAAACAGCTTTTTAAAGCAGCTGTTAGAGATCTCCCTTGAGGTATGTGTGCCTGTAAGAATTAGGGATTGAGGTGATATGGTTAGAAGGTATGGAAATTGGTGGGCTTACATTTATAATGGTACAAAAGTCCTTCTTACTGAGTATTACCCGGCTTCCTTACAATTTTCAGAGATGTTTCTCTTTTTGTTTTTGGCTAGACTTTTCTGCCCTGGTGCCATGCATATTATATGACTCAGAAGGTCAAAGTATTCTGGATACAGTCTCCAAATGAACAAGTGCATTAGTTAAAAATATCTATGTTGATAGCTGTAAATTTCACAGCTCCATAAATGTCAGTATTTACTTTTGAAACGGGATGTTATATCTGTGCTAGCTTTTGAAGCAAGCGTTTTTCCCCTTTAAATAAGCTTAAAAATGAGCCCATGTCACTCAAAGACAATGTCAGACACCCTAAAATCACACTTCTTGGTAATTAGTAAGAATCAGTTAAAATAAGCATGCATTCCCTAGTACACACTGGTAAAGCTTATGACCTGCTTCGGCCTGGGAGTATGAAAGGTTTGGGCCGAATATTGTGCTTGTGTTCGAAGTAGTTCATGTCCTGTAAAAACAAAGGATTAAAAAAACAACACCACAAACAAAGTCAATAGCTATTAATTTTAAGATTTAATCAGGTAAACACAAATTTTGTGCATTGTCTCCCAAGCTAGATATGCGTGAGACACCTATGGACTATTAAAATTATAAATAGCGAAGAGAAGTCATGAATTTGCTTATGACTGTGGGAAGGATGATGGTCTCACTGCCATTTCTTCATCCCATCCAAATGTTCAAGTGTACAGTTGCTTTGGCCATTTGAACAACAAAGCAGTGCTTTGGACAAACATCTATTCTAGTATCTGATCTGATCTGACTTTTTCAGGAAAAGAAAAAAAAATTAAACAGCAAGAGCTGGACTTTCAGGCGCAAATAGAACGGTAACGTCACCATCAAAAACATGGACAGAAGCTAAGAGCCAATACTTACCTTTGAGGTGAGCTAGGAATGAGACCCCGTAGCTGTCCATGCAGTGCATCTTGAATATTGCCTGAAGAATAGAGCCCAATCGGCGAATTATAGGAGGAGCTCACTACCTGCCTTTTGTCGTCGATATTTGCTGCGGCAACAAAAGGTTGTGCCCTTCTGTTGTGAGCGGTACCAATAGGCTTGAATTCCTGTATGTGTTGAGCAGACAAAATACACAGAGCCACAAATACATAAAGAAGCAGTTAATGTGCAAAAAATGGATTGGCCCCATGCTTGTTAATCTTGGCATCTTTAATATCTACTATAGCATGCACGAACTGATTCAAGAAACAAGTAGGCATCAAAAGATTCTGTGAATTTTCCATAAAATTTCATCTGGTAAATGGAAAAATCCAGTGTCACTTAGACACCTAATGGCTAGAGGACAAAGAAGCGGCAGAGATACAAAAGTCATCCAGCTGCTACATTGAACTTCTTTCATATGTTCAGTTCTAAGGAATTTCTATGAGAAAAGGCTGTTGTCAGAAAAGGCAATCTGGCCTTGACCCAGTAATAATTCCTATACATAAAAACCTAGTCTCAAGCCACTTAACTAATGGAAAACCAATGGGCAGAAACTGAAGTACTATTTTTTTAAACCAATTGGAGCAAGAGAAAAATTGTTGGATTTAGAGTCTGAGGATTTCAGCTGGAATTCTGGCTCTGGCTCAGTCTATATGTTCTAAGGCAAGTCAGTTCTGGGTCTCACTGTTCTCTTTCATATAAAGAATTGGCCTCCTCTAGCTCTAGCTTTATGGTTCTATAAACTGTCATTAGCTATGGGTCATTTAAATTCACAAAATTCCTTAATATAAACAAGAAGACTTAGCTTTCTGGACACTTAATAGAACAAATTCCAGTTCTTAATTCAGAACAATTGGTATTTCCTCTAGTGTTTTTTTAGTTGGAGGTAAAAGTGGGGAGAGATGGAAAGTTTAAATTAATGTCTCAACAACAGCCCTCTATTCTTATGTCTAACGAAATTACAGTTTCCTGTGCCACCCTTTTAAACTGCTTTGTCTTTTGGCTCCACCTTGGAACATTTTTTGAGAAATACTATACATCTATTGCAGCACCTGAAGGACTGTACTTCAGAGATAGCAGTGACTCTGCTACATTACTGAGGGAATTTCCCACAATGCATCGGTCTCTAAACAAAGAAACAGCTGAGTCTTGCTTTGACAATTCCATAATTAGGATTTGAGTTGGAATCATTTCCTCAAAGGAGTAGTTTGATTTGTGGGGGCTTATTCTTTTTTTTCTTCAAGAGTCATGTTGTTATTTTCTCTCAAAGTAGAAAGAAATCATTAAAGCTGAAGGGAATGCTACAGTGGATGGGGGCCAGTTCCCATGACTAATTCTTCCCATTCTGGCAAAATTAACAAGATAAATATTTATAAAAATATTTTCATTCATACATTTTAAATGGACAGTAACTTCATATACTTCTGTGTTGATTTTATATGTGTTACAGAAGTCTGCCAAATGTTTGGGAAAAAAATATGTGATTAATCCAAAGTGGGATATTTTATCATGGGAGAAAAATCACTTTGCAATAACATTTAGCTGCAGTGGGACTCTTAGCAAGTTTCATTCTCCATCTTGCTGTGGATGGCTCTGCAAACTTACAGACTCTCAGATACCTGTGGGTGGGATAGTGATTGTCTGCTAGAAATGAGAGGTTCCCTTTCCTGGGCTTAACTGTGCTTGCTTGGAAAATACCACAGATATAACTCCGAGAGGAGGGAATGGGAACAGAGTGGGGAGGTAGCTTCTGGCTATTTCTGGATGTTCCCTGCACTCCTTTGACAAGGTATTTTCTGTATGTGTAGGAGGCCAGTCAGAGGATGGTTTCTCTGGTAACTAACCCAATACAGTGGGGAGTTCAGTTTTAAATTAAACCTCTTGAGGACTTGGAATGGACTATTTTTTGCTTTTGACTTTGTCTCCCTAGCATCTAGTATGGTGACTTGAACTTTTCTTTTTTTGGTCTGTACCTCTTAATTCACCTTAATGAACAGAGTTTGCAGTGAGGTGACTCCTTCACCAGTGGAGACTGGTAATTGTGCCGCAACTTTTAGTCTTGGAGAGTAGTCTGGGGCCACTCAGAGGTTAGGTGACTTGTCCAGAGTCACATGGGCAGCTGATGTGAGAGCCAGAACTTGAACTGGTTTTTTTCTGACTCCAAGGCCAAACCTTGATTTATCATGCCATGATGCCACTACATAAAATCATTAATGCAGATGCATAACCAGATGTAGCTTAAGGTAGTTTCTGAGTCCAAACCTCTCTAATATAGTGAACATATAATTCTTTAACACATCCAACTCCAGAGAACACATCCTCCATTCCACTCTGCCCATGTAAGAGGCATCGCGAAGTATTTGAATCCAGGCCTTCGTGATTCCAAGCCCAACATTCTGTTTTCATAGAATGTTGGGCTTGGAATCATGAAGCCCTGGATTCAAATCCTGCCTCAGACACTTACTGTATATTACTCTGGTCAAATCACTGAACCTCTGTACCTCATTGTCCTTAGCTATAAAATGAAGAGTAGACTTGCTGGCTTTGAGGTTCTCTTCCAGCTCTACATCTGTGATCTACACACAGGCATGAGTCACATTCCAGTCCTCATCAACTCAAGAAACTGTACTGATTACTAAGAAAAGAAGTCTGAAAATGAAATGGTACATCTTGGTTGTAGGACCCTGGGCTTAACCACGCCATACCTTTAGACAATTCTCTAAGACTTGTTTGATTGAAAACTTGCTTGCTTCCATCTAGGAGAGAATTTACTTACTGGGAACCATGCCCCACCAAGACGAAACCATAGCTCATAGGGTATTAAATTCAGAATTAGAAGAGACCTCAGAAGCCATCTATTCACATACCCTCATGAAGAAATCAAGGCTCAGGGAGGTTACGTTTTTCAAGGTCACAAAGGAAGTGACGGTGGGATTTGAATTCAGATCCTCTGAATCCAAAGCCTTCCAGAGACAAGGGTCTGTCTTTCTATTGTACCAGACTGCCTCCAGACAAATTTTTTAAAAATCGTAGAGAGATAAATAATTCTATAAATAAATAAATGGAAGACTCTAAAGGAAAGTATGAGAATTAGTGATAAATATTTAAAATTAAAGATTCATCTTATAATTACATAAATACTTGGATCTATGGTCTCACTAGTATGGAAACTCCTTCTATTAATATAAATTTGCAATCCACTGTAATTTGAGGTCTTAGAGAGTTGCCTAGGCAACTGGGATATTAAGTGACCAGTTCATGAATTAACAGCTAGTCTATATCAAGAGTACTTGAACCTAGGTCCTTCTGATTCTAGTGTCAGCCTTCTCCATAGTATGCCAATTGATTAATAAAAAAGATTAAAGCTTGAACAATATGAACAGTTTCAAGCAAAGAGCATTGTGATACAAGAATGGAATATGAGAGGGTTCGTTCTTTCTGGTCCTGCCCTGCCACTTATTATCTGTGTGACTTTGGCCCAATTATATTGTCTTTCAGAGCCTCAGTTTCCTCATCTGTAAGATAGGGCTAGACGTGATCATCTCTAGGATTCCTTGTAATGCTACCAGTCTATGGTTTCATAAGCTGTATAAGGAAAGTCACAAACCAAGGTGCAGAAATTGGCTAGCCCCAGACTGGCCCTCTGAGAACAGCCTTTTCTCTCTATATATATACATACACACACGCACATATATGTGTATGTATATGTATATATATATGTGTGTGTGTATACACACACATGCACACAAATACTACAATGGGCTAAGACAGAAGTTTTATAGTCACTCATTTTCCTACTTGCTCCTTAATATTTATGAAAGAATTTGCACTTGAAATATCAATATTTAAAATTAGCTATTTCCTAAGGTGTAACTATTTGCTGAAAATAAATAGTTAAAAGTATTATTTCCTGAGAGAAGTAAGCTGGAATTATCCAAAGGGCATATTGAAAAGTCTAGATCATGGCAAAACAGAAGAATTTAGCATTGAGGGTCACCATTCCCATTACTTTTCATTTTATTGTTGACAAATAACAACTTGCCCTCAGATATGTTTCACAGTGCTTGGTGAGGTAGGTACTAGTACTGTCATCGAGTCACAGATGAAGGCTGGAGACCTTAAGTGAATTGACGAGGGTCAAACATCTAGATTTGAACTCGGTTCTCCTAAATCCAAGTCTAGCACTATTTCTACCTAGCACCTCACCTTTCATAATGAAAAGGCACATTAAAAAGTCATTCTATGGTTAAACTAATTGTGTGATATAATATTATAATAGTTAGTTACACTTCAATATCTTTTTTTCTTGGAAAATATTAGTAACACGAAATGTCAATAGCAAAACATACAGCAAGAAAAACAGTCCAGCTCTTGTGTCTGTCCAACCTAAACCGTGTTTTTCACATTGTTCTTATATGTCCTAGTAGCAACTGAAGAGTTTTCACTTTATTTTGGAATTTCTAAATACTAAATCATGAAAAAAAGGAGAGCTAATAAAATACCATCCCAAACACAATCTTTCTTTTATTTCCCAAGCAAAGGAGACTGTTGGTGTTGGAGAGAATATAAAACTTTATTAGCATCCTAGAGCAAATTTGGCAGAAGACTCCTCCATTGTTGCCCTTTTTTAATTGGCATGACCCAATAATTCCAACCCAAATAATTTGTTTGACTTGATGCATGTATGATGAAAATTGGTTTGGGGTTGACTATGACAGCATATTATGGTTCCTGATGGCAGATCTTGAACAATTAAACTAGAAAAGGCTGGTGAAATATTGATTCAAATAGCATTATGGAAGCAACTGCACATTTGGATGTTTAGGGATGTTCCCAAGTCATCTTCTCTCAGTCCTCTTCTTCGGTGCACAATGATGAGAAAATACATGTGGATGCTGATTCTAGGATAACTCCTAAATCATCATGGTATTTCAAATGAAGGATTCTTTCAGCTGGATGTTTTTCAGATGAATTGCTTCAGTTCTTCATTTCACTTTGCATGTATAGAACTGGTTTTATTTTCATTCAGTCAGTATATTAACTAGAATTTATTAAGCACCCATTCATTATGCGTTAGGAATTCTGCTAAGCAATCAGCTTCCAATAAATGGATGAGATTTAAAAAAATTTTTTTTTGCTTTTTGGAGGGCAGTTGGGGTTAAGTGACTTGCCCAAGGTCACACGGCTAGTTTTTTGAGTTCAGTGTCTGAGGTCAGATTTGAACTCAGGTCTTCCTGACTCCAGGGCCGGTGCTCTATGCACTGCGCCACATAGCCACGCCAATGGATGAGGTTTTCCTCCTGATGCTGTTTAGGCCTCTTGTCATTTGATTTTGGATCGAAATTAAGTGTCTGAAAAGCGTTTTTCCTATACTTGTGAATTATGCATTCTATAAACTCAAACAACATCTAACAATGTGAATAGTTTTATTTGATTTAAGGACATGTAAGCATAGGGGAAAGAGGAAAGACCTTTTTTTTGACTGTATCACTAATGTCTTGCTTTAGAAAATGAACATTAAATTATGTTCAAGGATTCCTAGACAGAATTTGTCGTGAAGCTGGAGCTTGGACTAGATGCCTTTATAAGGTCTCCTTCAACTTCAAGATGATGAATCTGCTTCAAACACAATCTTAGCACTGATGTTAAGTCTTAGATATATCTGACATTACATGTCTCTGATGGGCAATAATATTATGAAAGAAAGATAATTATATACATTATATAAATAATACATAAATATATATATATTATATAAGATAACGTCTCTATTTTAAGATTCAGACTTTATTTGAGTCTCTTTATAATGTTAATCTACAGAGTAAGAAAAGCGGTCATAACTAGAGAAAATAACTGAATCATATTAGGGTTATTTCTTGCCTAATGCTGTTGACTAATTTTCAGTCATGACTAACTCTTTGGAGCCCCATTTGAAGTTTTCTTGGCAAAATTACTGGAGTTGGTTTGTTATGTCTTTTTCCAGCTCATTTTACAGATAAAGGAATTAAGCAGAGTTAAGTGACTTGCCCAGGGTCACATAGCTCGTGACTGAGGCTTGATTTGAACTCAAGGCTTTCTGACTTTAGGCCTGGTGCTCCATCCCATGACACCACCTAATAGCCCAAAGTTAGAACATCATTTCTGGATAGGTTAAAGTTTTATTCTAGAATGTTTAAGAATTGAGAATTGTATGTATTTTGAAGTGTTAAAAACAGGCATTTTTTATCTGTGTAGAAATGCCTTACTGAATCCTCTGGGACTTTATGTCCCTTGTACACACTCAGGTGAATCTGGGTCCCATCAATTTTGATATTATCTTCAGTGATGCATAATAATGACCCATTCATGACTACTCATCTTCTTACACATCTTCCCATAAATTCACTGCAGGGGATATTGTACAAAGTGGGCATTTAACTGATGTTTGTCCAATCAGTTGAAAAACTCCTATTGCTCTAGTTGGCCTGAGCATGATGAGGTCTGGAGAAATTGAATTCTTCAGTGTTAGGTCTGTGGCAGTGGTTAGGAATGGAGTAGGGACATCTCAGTTATAAAAAATGTCAAAAGCAAGACAAGGCTTGGTCCCAGTTGAAGGGAAGACTGAATTCCTAGGGCTTACCAAGCCCAGTGATTTGGAGATTGGGCAGGATCTATCTAGGTCTGACCTATATATGGACTTTGTGTTTACTGGGGCAGAGGAACCAACCAAAGAGAAAATGGAATGTTCACTATGGAGTCTCATAGCCAGGGAGCTATAACCTGCTTTGTCTGTAGTGATGGATGGGACGAGGATACAAATCATAGTCTAGAATACAATTACTTGTTATCTTGATGATGATGATGATTTTTTTAACCATTAACAATCAAATTTAACAACCATTTCTCATACTCATACTCATACATCTAAGGCATGGTAAATTGGTAAGACATCTTAAATAATAACTCAAATTTGTTAAACAAATTTGGCACAGTATAAAGAACATTAGTTTTAAGGTCTAAAGATCCAAGTTTAAATTCCATTTTTCAAACGTAACTCCCTATGGATGTGACTTCATCTTCCCTGGGCCCCAATTTCTTCACCTGTAAAATGAGGGATTTGGATCTCCCCAAAGTGAGAGCATCCAAAAGAACCTCAGGGGCCATCTAGGACAACCTATAAATGAAAAGAATTCTCACAATAACATACCTGACAAGAGTTGTCCAACCTCTGCTTGAAGACTCCCAGAGAGGGGGTGCTCACCACCTCTTGAACTAGTTAATTTCACTGTTGGACAGCTTTAATTTTTAGAAAGTTTTTCCTGACATCAAGCCTGAATTTATCATCTTGGTTCAAACAGAAAAAATCCAACCTGTCTTCCACATGACAGTCCTTCAGACAATTAAAGAAAGCTATCATGCCCCTGTTGAATCTTCTCTTATCCTTAAACATGTCCAGCTCCTTCAACGGACTTTCTCTTGTCCTAGACTCAAACCTTTTCTACTGATGCTTTCTAGTTTATCAATATTCTCCTTAAACCATTTTGTGGCACCCAGAACTGAACACAACATTCTAGATGAAATGTGGGTAGGGTGCTATACAGTGGGATTTTTACCCTTCTGTTCTAAGGAGGTGGACTCCTTAAAGCAACTCAAGACTGTGTTAGCTTCTTGGATTGCCACTTCACATTGCTTCACATGTAATCCATTGAAATCCCCAGAATTTTTCAGAACAATTGTTTTCCATCAAGGCCTCTCCATCTTGTTCTAGTGAATGTGATTTTTGGTACCCAAGAGCCAGACAACACCTAATGAACTCCAATTCATCAGACTCATCCCAATGTTCCAGCCTGTCAAGATCCATTTGCATTCTAGATTTTTCATCCATTGTGTTTGTTAACTCTTCCCCCCAGCTTTGTATCATCTGTAGCTTTGATGAGCATATCTGTCACCAATGTTTTTCTCCAAGTCACTGATAAAAATGTTAAACAGTACAGATCCAAGGACAGATTGAACAAAGTAGGCGCTTAATTGACATTTATCTGATTGGCTGAAAAGTTTCTTTTATCACCGGTGGCCTGAGAATGGAGAACTTTTTTTTTTAGGACTAGGTTTATGGCAGTTGATGAAGAGGCAGTGGGAACATTTCAGGTATAAGCATGTCAGAAGCAGGTCAGGGCTTAACCTCAGTTAAAAAGGAAGGTTCAGTTCTCAGGGCTCACCAAGTCTACTTATTTGGATATTAGGGAGGGTGACTCCCTTAGAGATCTGTCATGTCAACTTTCACCCATTAACAAGTTATCTTTGAGCATAACTAGGGGCAGCTAGGTTACTAAGGATGACTAGATGGCCCAGAGAATTGAGTGCTGGCTTTCAAGTTAGGAAGACTCATCTTCCTGAGTTCAAATCTAGCGCCAGACACTTATTGGCTATGTGACCCTGGGCAAGTCATTTAATCCTGTTTGCCTCAGTTTTCTCATCTGTAAAATGAGATAGAGAAGGAAGCGGCAAATCACTCTAGTATTTTTGCCAAGAAAAACCCAAATGAGGGTCATGAAGAGCTAGACATGACTGAAAATGACTGAATGGAGGGATCCAGCAGCCTCTAAATTCCTTCTTAGCCCCCAATCTATGATGTTTGAAATGGTAGAGATACAAAAACGAGCAAATTGGGTACCACTGACCTCAAGGAACTTGAAATCTAACTGTGGTAAGAAGGGAAAAAATGACTCAGATATAGGTATGATATATAGAACAAGATGAAAACAAAGAAGTCTAGGCAAACATGCTGTGAAAAAATTGAGAATGGAAAGATTTAAAACATTGCAAGGATTGGAAATTGATAAAGCATAACACAACATACTATATGCTCAAGAATTGTGCCGAATTATTCCTAGGTCACTTGATTTAAATAAATCAGAGACATTTAAGTGATTGACTTGAAAGGTGACCAAGACCAGAAACTCAAGACAACCTGGCCCCACAATGACCTGTTAAGGTGCCCTTTTTAATGACCTTCACTTTTGATGCTGACACACCTCCATTTAACAAAGACTAGTCTATTCATGGCAGCCCTTTTAGAAAAGGTTCTTTCTTCATTGTCTAACAAAAGTATGAAAAAAAAACTGTGAGGAACAATAGGCCAGTTATTCTTAGAGACCTATTCAATTTTAGCAAACTTAACATCACTGATTTTGGGGGGTGGGTTGAGGTGGGGGTTGGAGCATTTCATGGCCGGCACCAGCCTCCTCCCCAAATTGTAAACTGATCAAAGTTTCTTGTTAGCACTTTCTGTCGTCTTTTGGAGGCCCATTCTACTTTCTGCCCCTCCCTCATCTCAGGACCACTCCTCTTACTGGTTTCTTTCTCCATTATATAAAAACCTATTATTAAGAAAAGATCAGATAGGCCCATTAGCACTGAGGAATAAATGCTTAAACAAAAGGTGTTACTTCATTTCTCACTCTTTTTCACTCCATTTGGGGTTTTCTGAGCAAAGATACTGGAATGGCTTGCCATTTCCTTCTCCAGCTCATTTTACAGATGAGGAAACTGAGGCAAACAGGGTTAGTGACTTTCCCAGTGTCACACATTAGGAGGTGTCTGAGGCCAGGTTTGAACTCATTTAGATGAATCTTTTTGATTTCAAGCCCAGACCTCTATCAATTGTACCACTTGGCTGCAAGGGTTACCTCTCCCAGGGATATTTGCATTTAAACCTAGACTAAAGCGTAAGGAGTAAAGATTTAACAGAGACATTTGAGGCATCTGCCCCTTATTAAGACTAACCTCCTTAGTCCCCCCAAATCTCACAAATGGGGTCATGAGAAATTGGACGTAATTGAAGAACAACAACAATACTTTTGTGTATAAGTGATCTTTAATAATAAGCTATGGGGTGGCTAGGTGGTACAGTGAATAGAGCACCGGCCCTGGAATCAGTAGGATCTGAGTTCAAATCTGACCTCAGACACTTGACACACTTACTAGCTGTGTGACTTTGGGCAAATCACTTAATCCCAATTACCCTCCAAAAAGCCCCCCCCCCCCAAAAGGAAAGAAAGTGGTTTTTGTTTGGACCTATGCAAGTGGCAATTTCTGAAGACACAACAAATTTTCTCAATATAATCTTTTTGTTTCCTCTTCAACTCTGAGCCCACCTTGTCCATCTATATAATTTTTGAAAGTAACTAATCTATGGTGCCTGTCCAAGGAATAAAATTTAATGGAATAATTCCATAGGCTGTCTACCCAGTTGTATCTTAAAATCAAGACAATAGGCAGGTATTGTTGGTATCCTTGATTTTTCTTACATAAATTGCTGTATTTATCCTTTTTTTAAGTGGCCCTGGTTTTCACTGAAGTAACCTTATAGTGTCTTGGGACTTAATCACAATCATTCATAGGAGTACTTGGAAGACCGCTTGGAGTCTGTACAGACTATTCTCTGATAGTGTTTTACAATGCAATATTTATAAGCAGAGTTTTGCTGAATTATTTCTGTGATTGCATCTATCAAGGAATCTTGTATAGCCTTAATACATGGATAAGAAACATCTGTTGTAAAAGGCCTTTAAGGCTGCATTTTATTTTCTTGAATCAAAAAGGTTGGTTTAAAAAAATAATCAGCAAACACTGAATGCAATGGGATTTTGTTTTCTTTACATTGTACAGTCAATTGTGTGACTGTGAAGAAGTCTTCTGTGGTAAAAAATCATCTGCAAAAACAAACCTGTTTCACTATCACATTTTCATCAAGGATGCCTTTGATAGATTCAGTCTTTAAAAACTTTTAGAGAGATGTAAAGGTATGTGATGTAGCAGTTGCTTATGTTCTCATCTTTGTCTTTTTTGGGAGGGGAGTTAATATCATCTATGCTTTTTTCCTCAGTCTTTTGGTATCTGTCACTCAGCTTAAAAATCCCATTTCATTGCTTTGAAAGATGTTGTGTGAACTTCTCTGTTTATTTTGTTTGGTTTCACTTTTCTTCATGAATTTCTCTTTTTAAGTGCCATTTCCTCTTTCTTGGATGGGGATGAGGTACTGAGTCCAGACATGGTGGTTCCATTGATTTCAGTTATGAGGATATATTACAGTCCCCTGTTGTTCTAATTCGTACCCACTTGTTGTCTCCTTCAAATTTAATTTATAAATGCTTTTGAGATGATCTGGAGTAGTTGAGATTTATGCATGTTTTCTATACTTATTTCCCTTCTGTTGGTCTTCAATTGCTAAGTCATACCAGTATTGAGTTGTTTTTTCCATCTTTCTCTTATAATACTTCTCAGATGAGTTTGTTTTTATAAATCAATGGTGTCTTTGGGTGCCATATCTTTCTACTTGGTAAGAAGATCAAGCATTTGTTGACTGAAATGATTTTCAGGTCCTTCTAATCTCATTTTGGCTTCTTCCTTACATTGTCTAAACTTCTATAAGACATGGTGATAATAATGCTTAATGTTTTTACCTTTGTCTGTTTCCAATTTTTTTTAAACCAATGACTTGCTTGGGTACATGGATTTGGGGCTGTTATAGTTTCATGCACTGTCCTTTCATTTTTCTTCTTCCTTCTATTTTGGTGTTGATTTGCACTGAGATCCCTTTCGGTCCTACATCTGTCATTCTATGATTCTAGACAATACATCTGACTGAACAGAGATAAAAGATTCTGAAACCACTCCTGCATCATTAACTAGCCATTTCTTGTCCATCAAGATATATTTAATTTGAGCTGTTTTTGGTTGTGATGTTGCTTTGTGTTTGCCACATCCAGAACTTTCTAACTCTGCCATTGAGGAAAGTAGTCATGATATTCTAGCACTGACAGTCTATTAACTTTTGGACTCTTTTTAAAAATTGATTGAGTCTAATTTCCATCATTTTTTCTTTCAATTTCCTACTCCATGCCTACATTTACCTTATAGCCAACAAGTATCAAAGTATACTCTGATCTGACTTGGAAGATCTGAAGATTTTTTTAGACTTTCTCTACTTTGACATTCTCTGCAACAGAAGTTGATGCTCAGACTTCAGGGTGGTCTTTTTGATTATCCCCCAAATAAACATTATAAGGCCAGATGACCAAACACTTCCACCTACTTGTTGTCTTTGAGCAAATGATTAAACCAAATCCAACTAATCCGTGATTTATTTTTGTGTGTCACGGACCCTTTTGGTGGTCTGGTGAAAGTCTACAGATTCCCCATCTCTTCTCAGAATAATTTTTTAAATGCATCCAATAAAACATAATATTTTAGAAAAGAAACAATTATGTTAAAATATAGTTATTAAAATGCAATTTTTAAAAAGGTTAATGGAAACCACATTGGAAACCCTACTCAATAGGCTCTGTTGTGAGTCTTCTCTCTTCCCTATACTTGCCTTCAGTACGCTGAAGACATCTAAAGCAGATTCCAAGTCTCCATTTATGATCTTATGCTCTCATCTGCTTCGGAGATTTCAGTTAAATCTACAACAGTGACTGTTTCCACTCTTCTCTCTTATTGATGTTTTCAAGGAGAATTTATTAGACATTCTTTTCTAAAGCTTAAACTTCCTCTTGTCTTCTGACTCACTTTATAGTAAGAATATTAATATTGATGTGGCTTTTCTAGTAGCATGTTGAATTGTTGATCATTAGACAAAAGCTCACATTTAGAGGAGTACTATCCATTCTACCTACCTATCTATTTTTCTATCTATCTATCTATCTATCTATCTATCTATCTATCTATCTATCTATCTGTCTGTCTGTCTGTCTGTCTGTCTGTCTATCTATCCATCCATCCCTCTCTCTCTCTATCATCTATCTATTATCTGTCTATCTATCTATCATCTACCTGTCTATTTTCTATCTCTACCTATTTATCATTCTCTCTCTCTATATATACTCACACATACATATACAAATATATACTTTAAAAATGGATTTTCTTAGCACTCTGTGTTCTCCTTTCCTGCCTTTTGCTATTGTAGTAGTAGAGGGAGGCCACATCAAATGTTGGGCCATTTGTATTGTTTTATTTGGTGGGTTGCCATGACCATAGTTGGCTGACCTTCTGGTGATGAGCATTTCTCTACTTAGCCAGCCTGAACATAGGATAACAGATGGAGTCTATAGCCAGTGCTGTGTTTGAAACCTTCCAGTTTCGTTGAAGCTTCCAGAACTTGCAATCTAGTGGCATAGTCTTCAAGAATCCCATGTCAATTCCACTTCATGGCAAAACATTGGAGCAAGAGTTTTTTTATGGGACGTGTGGGTGGTTTCTGATGTTTTATTCCATTTTAAAGGAATCCACAGTATGAATAGATATGATCAGAAGGGAATATTTGAAAGGTTTAAGGTAAATATTTTCATTTATTCAGTATCATGAATGAAGTATACAGTTTCAGGAAATGTAGACTACACTTATAGACTCTATTAATGACAAAATACTTACAATATGCTTAATTTATAACCCATTTTTTAAGCATGCAGACTTTGGTTAAAACTTACCATCGGTCATCAGGTGTTAGTGTAGGAAGTGGTTTATAGGAAACAAGATAAATGGAAAACTAATAGGAAATGAACAGTGTCAATTTTAAAGTATAAAAAAAATCACATGAGAGGGTGAGGTTAGCAAGATGCCAGAATAATTTACTCTTTTGTTCATACCTGGGGTTCAGATTCTAAGTTGATTTTGAAAGGATGTGCTTTCCCATCTTCTGAAACTTGGGGAGACCATAAGCGAGTTTCTGCCCTGTTAATAAAATAAAATAATTTAATCCCAAGCTTTTAGAAGTTACATCTACCCCTCTAGCCCAATGATCAGATCATGTTTTCTTCCTGGCAGTTGAATACTAACAATATAACCTCTAAGGACTGAATCAAAATGATTTTTTCCTATATTACCACCCTGTTTAGTCCTATACAAATAATGCTATGTCTGTTTTCTGTCATCTGGAATGCATCAAGATTTGCCTTGAGGCTCTTGTGTAAAATCGGGGGTAACTAATTCCTAATTGTACATTTTAAATTGTGTGGGAATGTAGAAAGGCCTAGAAGAGTAAGCCTTGAGTATTCACTGAAATAGTATGTATACATTTCTTCCATATTGTTCATGTTGTTGTATTGTTCATGGTCTGGAGCTGAATCCATGTAAGGGCGCTTAACCATTTGCCAGTAGATGAGTTGCTGCTTAGTGGTTTGGCATTATGGGAATTTGCTTGACTTCCATTCTGGAGCTTGCCTAACCCTACTATTCACTTCATATATCACCTTTTCTACTCAAATGGCCAACATTCCAGTCTAGGCCCTCGTCAAATTTCTCTTGGACGATTCTAATAGCCTTTTCATTGGTCTCCTTGCTTCTAGCATCTGCCTTTTCCAATTTATCCCCTGCAAAGTTACCAAAATAATTTTCTTATGGCAAGGTTATAGGATCATACATTTACAGCCAGAAGAGAATTTCAAGGCTACTTAGGCTCAGAAAAGTTAAGTGACTTGCTTATGATCACACAGCTAAAAAATGTCAGAGGTAGAATTTGAATTTAGGTCTTCATGACTTCAAGCCTACATTATATTCATTATTCCAGTTCTGGAATTATCCCACTCCTGCTGAAAGACCTTCAGTTGCTCCCCATTGCCTGTAGGATAAAATCAAACCTTTCAGCCTGGCAGTTAAAGCCCTCTACAGTCCAGCTCCTACCCATGTTTCCAGCCTTATTTCATACTACTGCTCTTTATTATCTCCAGGTTCCAATAAAAGTCACCTCTAGCTTTGCCCTAAATTCTATATCCCATCTCCTACCTCTATGCACTCACATAATTAGCACCACAGTCCTGGAATACTCTTTTTACAGTTAACTCCTAGGATTCTTATCTTTCTTTAAACTCAAATGATATGTACCATGGTAAGCCTTCATTGACACTGTTTTTAATGTCTTCTTCCACCTCAAATTTCCTTGCACTATATTTCTTTGTGAATATATCTATGCCCATAGAATGATGAGATCCTTTAACAGGGAAAGATTCTTTTGTTTTTGTCCTTGAACCTCCCCTAGTAACTTGCATATATTGTGCTTAATAAATCTTGGTTGAATTAAATCTCATCAGATTTATTTCTCAGATGACAAAGAATTTGATGGAAAGAAAACTATTTTTGGCTGCAAGCTAATAGAATTCAACATTGCTAAGCAGTCAAAATAAGAAGATGAAGAACAATGCCATTCCTAACTTCAGAGAATTTCTAGATCAGTGGGAGAAGAAACATTAATAACAGTAGCTTATATTTATATATCGATAGGTTTAACTTTATTTTAGTTTTTGAAACTGGGAATTCATTATTTCACCTAGGCTTGAAAGCATGATGATACATCATAAGCTTACTACTGAGATGCATGGAAGCTTTGACCTCAATTTCTGACCTGGCCTGGTTTGCCAAGGTGGCAGCCTTGTGACATCCTGCTCCTGGGAGCTCACCATCCTGATGCCAGACATACTGCAGATAATCGAACGTCTTAGCCCACTGAAACTTGGAACTCCTGAGCTCAAGCAATTCACCATCCTCAGCATCCCTGGTAGCAGGGATTGCAGGTGTAAGCCACCATGACTTTGGGTTATATAAAACACTTTCCTCATACCAGCCTTGTGAGGTAGATAGTAAATTATTATTATCTCCATTTTACAGATAAGTGACTTGTCCAGGGTCACTCAATGAGTAAATGAGATGGCAGGTCTTCCTCCCTCCAGTTCCAATGCTCTTCCCACCAAGCCACCATCCCCCCAAGTAACTAATTTTATATTATCATTTGCATAGGAGAGGTCGCACAGAGGAGTATGAGAGACTTGAGGAGGGAGATATTAGGAAAGATTTCATAGCAGAGTTCAAGCTTGAAGGACAAGAATAACTTCAATAGGAAGAGATTTGTGTGTAGACCAATGAAGGCCTGTAGTATAACCTGTGAGAATGTATGAAGGTGAGGAAGTAAAGGATAAAGTCAAGAAATAATTAGCAGCCCAGTTTGGCTGGCCTGTGGAATGCATGAGGGGAAGTGCCATGGAATAAGGATGGGGTAAACCCAGATGGTTGTTATGAATAACAGAATAAGGACTTCCTGTTGTCTTATGTAGCCAGTCAGCAGTCACTGAAGGTTTTCAGCAAG
>CM053601.1:49425825-49442350 GCA_028646575.1 Pseudocheirus occidentalis
GCTGCCAAGAAGAAACAATTTGAATACTGTGGAAACACAATTAGGATAACCCAGGATCTAGCAGTTTCTACATTAGGGGATCAAAGGGCCTGGAATACGATATTCCAGAGATCAAAGGAGCTAGGATTAAAACCAAGAATCACCTACCCAGAAAAACTGAGTATAATGTTTCAGGAGAAAACATGGTCATTCAATGAAGTGGAGGACTTTCAAGCATTCTTAATGAAAAAACCAGAACTGAATAGAAAATTTGACATCCAAATACAAGAAGCATGAGAAGATAAACATGGGGGGTAGCTAGGTGGTGCAGTGAATAGAGCACAGCATTTGAACCAGAGTTCAAATCCGGCCTCAGACACTTGACACAAAAACTAGCTGTGTGACTTTGGGCAAGTCACTTAACCCCAACTGCCCTCCAAAAAGCAAAAAACAAAAAACAAAAACAAAAAAACAGAACAAACAAAAAAATGAAGATAAACATGGAAAAGAAATCATAAGGAACTTATCAAAGTTCAACTATTTACATGCCAACATGGAAAATTGATCATTGTAACTTGGGAAACTTTTCTCAGTATGAGGATAGGTAAAGGAAATATAAATGTATATATGCATACACATATTTCTATATAGAAGGGTATATATGTGCATATGAATACATATGTGAGTGTGTGTATATATGTGTATGTAGACAGAGGGCACAGGATCAATTAAATAGGATGGGATGATGTTTTAAAAGGTGAAATTGAGAGGTGAGAGAGGAATAGAATGAAAAGAGACAGGGAGAGACAGAATGGGGTTAATCATCTCATATAGAAGAGGCAAGGAATATGTTACAATGGAGGGGAAGAACAGGAAAGCAAAAGAGAATGGGTCAACCTTACTCTCACTGAATTTGGCTTAGGGAAGGAATGACATACATTCTAAATTGGGTATCTTGCCCTACAGGAGAGCAGGGGGTATGGGGATGAGAGAGGGGTGATGGAAGGGAGAGCGGGGTTGGGGGGAAAGAGGGTTATTAGAAGCACACACTTCTGTAAAAGGACAAGGACAAAGTAGAGAATAGAACAACGGGGGGGGACAGGATAGGAAGGAGGAACATATAATCAGTCTTTCACAATATGCCCACTGTAGAGATGTTCTGCTTAACTATACACATACGGCCTATATTGAATTGCTTGTCTTTCCAGTGAGAGTGGATGATCAAGTAGGAAGAGGAAGAATCTAGTATTTAAAGTTCTATAATCAAATGTTAAAATATGTATTATTATTATTATTAATTACATGCAACTGGGAATTAAGATATACAGGCACTGGGGTAGAGAGATCCATCTTACCCTGTCAGAGTCAGAAGGGTGATGGGGGAGGATATAGGAAAGGGCAGATTGGGGGAGGGTGTATACAGTGAGATTTCTGTTTTGGGGTGGTAGGTAGGGGAAAGGTAGGGAGAAAATCTGTAACTCAAAATCTCATGGAAATGAATGATGTTAACTAAAAATAAACAAGAGTTAATAAAAAAAAAAGAAAAGTAGGAGGGGAAGGGGATAAGAGAAGGGTGGGAGGAGGATGAGGACAGATATAAGGGGGGACAGACTGAGGGAAGCGTACTTAAAAACAAAACACTTTTGAGGAGGTATAGGGTAAAAGAAGAGCGAAAACAGAAAAAATGGGGGGACAGGATGGAGGAAAATTCAGTTAGCAATAGTAACTATAAAAAAATTTTGAAGCAAGTTTTTCTGATAAAGGCCTCGTTTCTCAAATATATAGAGAATGGAATAAAATCTATAAAAATAAGAGCCATTCCCCAATTGATAAATGATCAAAAGATATGAACAGTTTTCAGATGAAGTAATCAAACCTAGATCTATATAAAAAAATGCTCCAACTCACTACTGATGGGAGAAATGTCAATTAAAACAATTCTGAGGTACAACCTCATACCATTAAATGGGATAATGGGATAGAAAAGGAAAATTACAAATAGTGGAAGGGATATGGGGAAAATGAGAAATTAATGTACTGTTGGTGGAGCTGTGAATAGATCCAACTATTCTGTAGAACAATGTGGAACTATGCCCAAAGGGCTATAAAACCGCACATACCCTCTGACCTAGCAATACTACTAGTAGGTCTGTATCTCAAAAGAGATTAAAAACAAAACAAAGGAAAAGGACCTATATTTATAAAAAATATTTATAGCAGCTCTTTTATGGTAGCAAAGAAATGGAAACTGAGGAGATGCCCATCAATTGGGGAATGGCTGAACAAACTGTGGAATACAATTATGTTGTATTATGTAGAACAATATTATGATTATGATGCAATACTTTTGTTCCATAAGAAATGATAAGCAAGATCAGATGATGATCAGAAAAACCTAGAAAGACTTACCTGAGCCTATGCAAAGTGAAATGTACTGTGCACAAAGTAATAGCAATATTGTAACATGATTAGCTGTGAATGACTTAGTTATCCTCAGCAATACAACACTCCAAGACAACTCTGAAGGATTTATGATGAAAAATGCTATGCATCCCCAGAGAACGAATTGGTGGTGTCTGAATACAGAATGAAGCATACTTTTTAACTTTATTTTTCTTGAGGTTTTTTTTTTTGGTCTATGTTTTTTTTAATAACATAACTATTACTGGAATTTTTGCATGACTATACATTTATAACCTATGTCAAATTGCTTGCCTTCTCCATGGAGGGAGGGAAAGAATTTGGAATTCAAAGTTTTTAAAATGAATGTTAAAAACTGTTTTTACATGTAACTGGGGAGAAGTAATCATAATCACAGGAGAATACAGGAAAAAAGAGCCATTTTCCAATGTTTAAAGATATAAGCAGACAATTCTACAAGAAGGAAACCCTGGTTATTATAACTATATGAAAATAATACTCCAAATCACTATTAACAAAAGAAATATAAATTAAAGCAAGTGGCAAAGATGACCTAAAGGAAAAAAAAGAAAAATGTTGGAAGGGCTGTGGGAAAATAGGCATGTTGATGTTAGTTGATCTATAAATGGGGACAAACATTCTGGAAAGCAATATGGAATTACAGACAAAAAGGTACAAAGCATTGCTTGTCTTCAGCTCCGATATACCACTGCTAAGCCTATACCCAAAAGAAAACAAAAATAAAGGGAAAAGTTCTTTATAAGCAAAAAATTTATAGAAGCTCTTTTTGGCAAAGAACTGAAAACTCAAATGATGTCCATTAATTGAGGAATGGGTGAATAAGCTGCAGTATATGAATGTGATGGAGTAGTTATTCAGACTTTCATAGCCCTCACCTTCAAATATCCTTAAAAACTGAGGTTCAAAGAAACCTTGTTGTAGAGCTGACAGCATTTCACTACCCCCAGGTAGCATCTGTCTCTTTTTAACAGCAGATTCATTAAAAGGTCCTTTAAAAAGAAGTAGTCATGCTATAGGTCCTTTTCCTTTGTTTTGTTTTTAATCTCTTTTGAGATACAGACCTCCTAGTGGTATTGCTAGGTCAGAGGGTATGTGTGGTTTTATAGCCCTTTCGGCATAGTTCCAAATTGTTCTACAGAATAGTTGGATCTATTCACAGCTCCATTAATTTATGGTTTCAAAAATACTCAGTAAGACATTTTTAGAAAGAAAATGGTATAGAATGGCTACATATACAATCCTCTTATGATGTTCTTTTTACTTGGAAATGCTCATTTAGGGGCATTTGATAAGTTCAGAATAAAATAATGAAAGAGGTTAGAAGAAATAGAAAATTTAAAAATCAATTCAACTTATTGAAATTAAATAGTTAAAATCCATTCTTGATCTGTTCCACAGGTATCATAGATTCTTTCTCTCCATCTCTCTCTCTCTCTTTCTCAAAGTCTACTATTTCTTGTCTCCATAAGTTGGTTCAAGTTCATATATATCTTTTGTCTTCTAAAAGAATGTGAGACCTGAGTGAGAGGTGTGTGTGTAAGGTTCCTCAATGCTGTGTAGTGATGAACTCTTTTTCCGCTCATCTTTTAAATTGTGAAGGTTTCTACGCTTTAACTGAGCTCAACCCCCCCCCCCCCAAATCTCCAGTCTGTTTACATATAGCAATCATCTGAGTAGTTTATCCCCAAGCTATCCAAATTTCTGGTGTGCTTGAATTGCTTAGAAAATGAAGAGAAAGGACGAATTCTTGATTATTCTAACTCTGCCTGTCCAAACGATTATGGTCTACTTCATTTGGACTAAAATGAACCTGGAATAAATAAGCCGCAAAAACCAAATTAATTTAAGAATTACATCTAGAAACAAAAAAATGCATAAGTAAGTCTTAGGAAAAAGAATAACTGAGAAAAATAAACATATAATTTCAGTTAAGATTTTTTCCCCCCAACACTTACGCTTTTTTTTCTCCATTACTGGGAAGGAAGGGTTTGCTTATATTTTTTTTGGCTTCTTGTAACATATATCGCCTTCTTAGTTGATTCAGACTTACATAGCCCTCACCTTCAAATATCCTTAAAAACTGAGGTTCAAAGAAACCTTGTTGTAGAGCTGACAGCATTTTACTACCCCCAGGTAGCATCTGTCTCTTTTTGCCAGCAGATTCGTTAAAAGGTCCTTTAAAAAGAAATTACAACATATTGATTATATACTTAATAGTAATTTAAATGTTTTAAAAATTCTCAAACTGGAAAATGTAAAGTTATTCATTTCAAATTCAGAACTGGTAAAGTTTTAACCTTTAGAAGATGTTTGAAATGCACGTAACTAAAAGTAGTTAATTAAGAATTAAATGTTAGAGAATAAATCTCCCTAAGACCCCAAGAAGCTGTCATCGGTAAACCTAACATATAAAGGCTCTGATAAAGCTGTATCTTTTTAGATCTGAAAATGATTGTTAGGGATTACAGTCTAAACTACTCATTTTATAGGTGTCAAAACTAAGGCCTACAGATTTGTCACTTAACTAAGATCACAAAGGTAATAGAGCAAAGCAGGAGGGCCTAGAATGCACACTGGACTGTCAGTTCAATGTCCTTTCTACTAACTGGCAAGTCTGCCAAATTTCAATGGCATGGCCAGAGAGCTAAAAATAAATTTCACATTTGAAAAGTTTTATTATATTAAAAAATGTCCCCCAAAAACAAAAACCAAAACAACATGTTCAGTTCATGGGCAGTACCATCCACACAGCTGGTTGGATTTGGTGACCTCTACACCAGACTATATAGATGACAATTTATATAGATGACTGTTTTTCCTAATTATATGACAAACTGGACAGGACGTGGAAAAAAGAAGAAAGAATAAACCATTCTGATTTATGATGCGGCAATTATTACTGTAAACTGGAAAAATCATGACATTTGAAGACCTGATGGTAGATTTTTAAAAAATTATGTTATTAGAGATGAAATAGGCAGTTTAGAACATGCTACAAATATAATACCAATGATTTTCATTATATAGTCATGCTACTTCATATAGTTATACATATACTTCAAAAGTCTGTGATGGCACCGTATGGGTATCACCAGTCACAGTCAACTAACTGGTCAGTCAATAAACATTCACTAAGAATAACCTACATGCTACACACTGTGCTAAATGCTGGATAGTTCTCAGATGTCTCTTTTTTTGGAGGGGAGAAGGCAGGGCGATTAGGATTAAGTGACTTGGCCAAGGTCGCACAGCTAGTAAGAGTGTTGAGTGTCTGAGGCTGCATTTGAACTCAGGTCCTTCTGACTCCAGGGCGGGTGCTCCACTCACTGCACCACCTGGCCACCCTGCTCTCAGATGTCTCTTAAGAGACTCTGTGGGATGGAAAGAGATATCCACATCCAGAGAAAGTACAGTCTGAATGCAGATTGAAGCAAACTACCTGCTTTTTCTTTTCTCACTTTGAGAAGAGTTGTGTGATTTGGCCAGATGAGACTCTGGGAAGCTGCTGAGTCCCTTGGCTTTGAACACCCAGATGTTGGTGCTTCCCTCTCTGGTAACTGACTAGGTATGGATGTGATGGTCAGATGGTTGGAAGCCCGTCTGATGATCTGTTTCTCTGTTTGCTTATAACTTGTGTTTATGACTTGTTTGTATTCTCTGGAGTTCAGGGTGCTGACTTTGTCCCCTGAACTAGGTAAATGATATGTGTTTGATTGATTCTTAAGTGAGACTGTTAACCCATTTTGAGTTGCTTTCCTTAGAAAAGCAGCTGTGCTAGCAGCCATCCTGGGTATGCTAGGGTGTTTGCTGATAGAACCCCCAGCATATATATTCTTTGGGGGGGGTCAAAAATCTTCAGGGAGTGAGCAACCAGCTCCTCCTCCTCCTTCTTCAATCCAAACAGAGTGTTCAAGTAAAGCCCTCTTGAGTTTATGGCATTCTCCCCACACTACCCCCACAAGCTCCCACCTGGCATTCTCAGATGGCCACATGCTCTAATGAGCCCAAGTCCCAACGCTGTTCAAGTCCCTTTTTCCTAGTCCTTAGGGTTGACTGGGGGACAAAGCCAACGGAATGGATCCCCAGGGGGTTATGGCACTTACTCCTCACACTACCATAGACAACCCCACCCCAGGTCCAACTATTTCAGGGGAATGTCACAGGAAAGCACCCTCACTGCTCCTGCCCTGCTGCAAAGTTTTCATTTTGACCTGGGATTGAGTTCTGGGCCATGGCTCCTCCTCCTGCTAGGGTTCCCACGCAGGCAGCTCTCTGCTCCTGCTCCATGTTTCACCTCACAGAGGAAGGGACTGCTCCATTCCAAGCTCTCACTACTCTTGCATGAATTCAGACACAGCAGGATCCAGGGGCTCTTGCCCCCAGCTTCTATACGGCCTACACCACCCCAACTCTGGAGCAGCCTCCCATGGGGAGAGGACACTCCAGTCTGAGCAATATAATAATTGGGAAATAACAGACAACTATCACAGTTGTGTGTCTGTATGTGTGTAAGGCTCCTCAATGCTATGTAGTGATGTTTCAGTGTTCTCACAAGGGCTGGCATCAGAGGTTTCCTCTCAAAGCTTTGAGGAATGATTCACATTCACAGTTGGGGGGAGGGCATCCCTTATTAACTGCTAATGGATCTTCCATGAGTGAGCCCCAAGGCAATATCTCACCTCAGAATATATAAACATTTTTGACTAATAGGCTCAGAGCCAGAAGGCACCAAAGCTATGAATTACTAGAGTTCAAAGGAGATTGATCCTTCAGATGTTGACAATTTAGCATGAGACCAGAGAAACTAAACTCTAAGGAAAAACAAACAAAAATCCCACCTTGCTTGCACTCACATGCTTTTATTAATGTTTTGTACACAATATTTCAGTGTGTTTGCTTGCTGGCATTGTAAAATCCTTGTGGACTGGTTGACTGCAGGAGAAATCCAGTACTTAGATCAAATAATATGAACAATTTAGTAATTCTTTTTTAAAATTGCATTTCTAAATTAGCAAAACCTGTGTTTTTTCCCATCCTTTCTCCCCTACCTCCAATCCAAATGGGAAACAAAAATAAAATCACTGTTATAAAACATCTACAATCAATTAAAATAAATTCCTGCATATGACACGACCAAAAAATACACACAAAAAATACAAATCTTAAGTTTAACACCTCTCTCTTAGGAGGTAAGTACCATGTTTCTTCCTAAGTCCTCTGATATCCATGGTTGGCTGTTCAGGTCACAATTTCAAAGTCTTTGAAATTTTTTTAATTTTTCAAAATTTTTAAATCATTATAATATTGTTGTCACTGTACGTAAACTATTTTCCCAGTTCTTCTTGGCCCTCTCTGTACCAGTCTTCCCAGGTTTGCCTTAAAAAAAACTCCCTTCATCATTTCTTACATAATAAATATAATAATATTCTATTAAACTGATACTTGTTCAGACATTCTCCAACTGGTGGACACTCCCTCAGTATCCAATTCCTTGCCACTGCAGAAAAGATGACATAATATTTTTTGTATCTCCTCAGATTTTCTTTTGCTCAGGACTAACACCTCCTTTAATCTACTCTTCTCATTCCCTACTTTCCCCTCCTTCTTCCCTTTCCCTCCTATTTCCCTGTTGAGTAAAATTTATTTTTGTATCCAACTTGTGTTTATGTATTCCCCTCCCACTCTGACTAGTTCAGGTGAAAGTAAGGTTCAAGTTTTACATGCTCCCTGTAACACCATGCACAAGCGGATTCCCAAAAGAATGCTACTGTGAACAGTTTTTAAGGTTCAGATTACACAGTGATACTGAACACTCTGTTTATTCCAGTAAAAATCAAGGTTCAGTTACAAATTACTACAATATTCACAATATAATATTCACAACATTACATCTTATCACAGAAAGTCACAATATAATGTAGAATGGCCACACAGTTTTCACTACAGTGGCCACAACATTTAGAACAAGGAACAAAAGAATAATCATCTGGTTTCCCTAAAGGGGAAATTTTCCTCACTTAAACACTGAGTCAATTCACAATACATCAATCTTCCACTCATGGGGCAACCATTAAATTAATTAATCACTAATCTAACAATCAGTCACTAAGCTAGATTCCCAATTACTAAATATCATTAATTACAAATACAGTCATTAGAAAAACCACACAAACCCTGCACCCCTTGGTGTCCAGCAAACCTCAATTTCCTCCAAGGGAAGGCCTTTTCTTTATCTTGACTCTGGGTAAGATCTCTGATTCTCGGGATCCCCTTCCATGGTTCCAGCTGCCTCCTGACTCCACCAAACAGTCACCTGGATTCAGAAGCAGACAGCTGCCAGATTCTCATCCAGTCCTCAGAGGTAGACAGCTTCCAGGTCCTTGTCCAGTCCTCAGGGCAGTCTCTGGCACACACTGAATTTCACAGGGTCGAGCACATCTCAAACCCTTCACCACTTCTCTTGATTAGAACTCAAGGATCAGCCAGACCATGAATAAACAAAGTCTTATCCTGGTCATGCTTCTTCAGTCTTCCAGCATTGAGCTGGCCCTAGGACCCAGAATGAATATATATATATATATATGTTTTTTTTTTGGAGGGCATTTGGGGTTAAGTGACTTGCCCACAGTCACACGGCTAGTTTTTTGTGTTAAGTGTCTGAGGCTGGATTTGAACTCAGGTACTCCTGACTCCAGGGCCGGTGCTCTATTCACTGCGCCACCTAGCCGCCCCACCCAGAAGGAATATTGGCCTTCTGAGTGGCCTTCACCAGGTTCTGGTTTCAGGAAAACTCCATCTCAGGTCTCAGTCAGCTTACAGATAGTGGGAGAGAATCAATCTCTCTTTTTCTCTATTTCTTCCTCTCTCTCTCTCTCTCTCTTGCTCTCTCTCTCTCAAGAAAACTCCAACTCACTTCTTTAGCTCCCAGACGCTGAGACAATCCTGAGCTTCCTCCAACAGGAAAATTCTAATTCTGTCTCTGGAATTCTTCTTTATATACACAGACTGGCCTCCTGTCTCAGCCAAAACCCTTCTTCCAGGTCAACAGGGGAGTTCACACCTTCTCAACAGGGGACAGGGCTCACACCTTTCATACTTAGCTCTAAGTTACTAAGTGCTATGTATCTGCTAAACTGATTGCTATTACACTCCCCTAACCCCTTTCTCTGTTATTAGATTTCTATTTATGCATCTCAATTTTGAGATATTCTCCATCTTCTCCCTCTTCTACCCCACAAGTGTATTCTTCCCCTCCGTTCCCATTGTTCTTTTAAGATCATCAAGACATAACAGAACCACTCCCAGGCCTTGTCTACTTAGGCTCCCTTTGTGATCCCTGATGAGAATATGGTTCAGAAAGTGCATATGTCATTAGAATGCAGGCACTTCGTGCTTGTTTGGTCTTTTATGCTTGATCATGAATGTCTGCCTTTTTGTTCTTCTCGATGCCTGTGTTTGTGCCTAAAAGCTTCCATGTGGCTGATGTTTTTTTATCAGGAAAGCTTGGAAATACTCAATTACATTCTTGATTATAAAGCTATATTCTTTGCTTTCTTGGCTGATGTATTCCAAGTTTTCTGCTCCTTAATTGTGGTAGTCACTAAATCTTGTGTGATCCTGACTGTAGTACCTTAATACCTGAAAAAATTTTCTTTCTGGCTGTTTGCAGAACAAATTTCTCTTTGACCCAGAAGCTCTGGATTATTTTGGTTAGTATGCTCCTAGGAGTTTTAATTTTGGTGTTTCTTTCAAGAAATGAGCAGTGGATTTTTTCTACTTTTACTTTATCCCTTAGTTCTAAGAAATGTGGGCACTTTTATAGTTTTTTTGGAAATAAGATGTACAGGCTTTTCCTTCCATTTTTTTGGTGATAGTATACAGGTAGTCTTAATTGAACTTTTCATTCATATGTTTTCCAGATCAGTTGTTTTTTTTATGATACCTTTTCTTCTATTTTCAAAAGTATTTTGATTCCAATATTTATTGTTTCTCATAGAGTCATTGACTTCTATTTGGTCCATTATAATTTTTTACGGAGTTTGTTACTTGGGAAAGTTTTTGTACCTCTTGTATCAAGCTGTTAATTCCTTTTCCAATTCTTTATTCCATAACTCTTATCTTTTCCAGTATCTTTTCCTCTAGTACTCTGATTTAATTGATAAAAACATTATTTAAATCAGAGATGTCAAATGCAGGCTCATCAGATTAAAATGTAATTGGGATCACCCAAGTGATAAATAATCAGAATATGAACAGGCAGTTTTCCAATGAAGAAATCAAAACAATTCACTGTCACATGAAAAAATCCCCTAATTAAATATTGATTAGAGAAATGCAAATTAAAACAACCTGAAGACATTATTTTACACCCATTAGATTAGCTAAAATGACAGAAGGGGAAAGTGACAAATGTTCAAAAGGATGTGGAAAAACTGGGACACATTCACTGTTGGTGTAACTGAACTAATCCAATCATTTTGGAGAGCAATATGGAATTATGCCCAAGGAGTTATGACATTTTCTGCCTTTTGACACAGCAATGCCATTATTAGGTCTGTTTGCCAAGATGATTAGAGAAAAAGGGAAAGAACCAGTATGTTCTTAAATGTTTACAGCAGCTCTCTTTGTGGTAGGAAAGAACTAGAAATTGGATGGATGCCTGTCGATTAGAGATTAATTGAGATGGAATATTACTGTTATGAGAGTTATTTTAGAAAAACATAGAAAGACTTGCATGGACTAATGAAGAGTGAAATTAGAAGAACCAAGAGAATACTGTTTTAACGACAACTTTGAGAAACAACATCATTTTCAGTATTATAAATACTCAGATCAATTACAAAGGATCTATGAAGGAAGATGTTACCTGCTTCCCAAGAAAGAACTGATAAACAGAAGTATGCATATAATATGATTTTATATACATATACACATGTGTCTAATGGTAGTCATTTCTAGGGTGGGGAGGAGAGGAAAAAAACAGAAAAATGTACAACAGAAAACAAAATATAGAAGCACAGAAAATGGAGTAGCTTTGAAAACAATTTGTAGTACTTATACAGTTTTTCAAAAAAGTAAAGAGTGTAAAATGTAAATTTATGGTTTTATGGTGAATCCTCTTTATGTTGTACTGTGTATATAGAAATGTCCTTTTGTCTTTATATATTTAAGTTCAAAATGAGTTAAAAATTTTTTAATGTAGTTGGGAAATGTTTAACAAAATAAAAATGAAATACAACATAGATAATTTTAACTTATTTTCTAAGTCAATATGCATATTGGGGATCTGATTCTATTTGAGTTTGACACCAATGACTTAAATCTTAAAAAAACAAAAAACTAAAAACTAACCTTTTCCTTTATCTCTTCCTATAATCTCCCAGTTGAAGTTGTGCACGTTATATTTTTCTTTAAGGCTTTGTTTGTAGATGTTTTGAAGTCATGCTCTTCTTCTGGGTTTCTGCCTTGAGTGACCTTATCACTATCAAACCTTTTTATGGTGGGATTCTTTTTGTTTACTCATTCTTCCAACCTACTTCCTAACTTCAAACCTGCAGTTAGGACCAGGCTCTGTGCACTTCTGAAGGGAAGGTCTGAACTCGTCCTGCTGCTGCTTTTTGTGGGGTATTGATTTCAGGAACAGCTCAGGTTGAGGACCTGTAAGCTTTCATACCCACAAAGTGCTCTGTTGTAGGGCAAAATCTGATTGCTACTCCATAGTCTGAGCAACAACAGACTACGAGAAGCTTTATGGGAAGCTTTGCTGATTCAGAGTGACAGAACTGTATGATTCCCAAGGTCTGTGATTCTTGCACTGGTTATTCCTCTGTGAACTGCAGACAGGGCTAAAAGCAGTCTTCCCCTTCGCTGGAATATTCCTTGTATCCATTTCTGGCTAAAGCATGTTTCTTTGTCCATAGACTCCCTATGCTGACCTAGGCTGGAAAATCGTCTCATTGATTTTTATCTTGGATTTCCTGAAGAAAACTCAAAACTAATGTTTTCTGGGTCTGTTTGAAAGAGGAATTATGAGGGCGAGATCAACTGAACTTCTTGATACTCTACCATCTCCACCCAAATTAGTAACTTGTCTCACACTGAGTCTTTTAGATTCAATGGACAAACTGACAGCTGCTCTAGCTGTGAATCAGCATGACTGCCTTGGGGCATTCCGACAGGATTTACTGTACTAATTATTTTCCTAAAATTGAAAGCCAACCTTAGATTTATGGTATAAGTCATAGTTCATCATAAAAAGTCATTTTAAAATATACTGCTGCACTTGACTTGCATATACTTTATTTACAATTTCCATTAATATTCACTAGTGAAGTTAAGCTTTTTCCCTTTTCTTTGTCAGTTGTGAGATTCAGAATAATAATAGTTACAGATAGCATTTACAGTGTTTTAAGATTTGAAAATCTGTTTACACAAATTATCTCTCCTGTTCATCTCCACGACCCTCCCTATCCTGACATGTTCCACTGGTTCAGTGTCAAGAGATCCCTAAGTATGCCACCAGCATATCTATTGAATTCCTATGGAAAAAGAATGGGAAGAGATGGAAAAGAGTCCTACTGGCTAAGATAGCATGGCAGACACAAGTCTAAATTAAGGGATGGGGTGGCTAGGTGGCACAGTGAATAGACCACAGGCCCTGGAGTCAGGAGGACCTGAGTTCCAACCTCGCCTCAGACACTTAACACTTAGTAGCTGTGTGACATTGGGTAAGTCACTTACCCTTAATTGCCCTGCCTTCCCCCCTCCAAAAAGCAAAAAATAAAAAATAAAAATAAAATAAGTGATAGTTTAACAATAGAATTAGAGTTCCAGCAAGAATTAACTCGAGATAAGCACAAAACCACACATGGGCTCAAAAAATTTACTTCAAGAACTTGAGGAATTAAGAAGCATAGTCAGACAGCCCTTTGAAAAAAAATCTGGGGGTTTTAGTGGGCTACAATCTCAAAATGAGGAAGCCATTTAATGTGGTAGTGAAAGAAGATGCTCTTAAGTCCAACAACTCTGCACAGCTTTTAGGAATAGGGAGATCATAGTCCTTCTTGTAATTGCCTCTATCAGACCATATCAGAACATTGTGTTCAGCTCAGAGTACCAAAGTTTAGGAAGGACATTGATAATACAAATCGTGTCCAGAAGAGGGCATCTAACACAGTGAAAGGTCTTAAGCCCAAAATCAATCAAGAGCCTGGGAATGTTTACTATGCTGGAGAGAAGACTTGAGCTGGGCACTCATAGAAGAGTGATTAGGGCTTGTTATCTTGGGCATCCTTCTGTCGACAGGGACTAGACTACAGTGGCTACACTGCAGGCCCTTTCAGTGTGAAGATTCTGATTCCGTGACTGCAGTCTCCAGCCAGTTCTAATTTTCAAGTTTTGTTTTTCCTTCTCTTTATCAGTAATGGACGCAGTCAGATCATTCATTCATTATCTTCTCTTGTCAATAATCAAGTCACTGAATCCTCAATCAGAACATTAATTCTTGCTTTATGATGACTAATATCAGTTTTTAATTTCTTTACAAAGCACTCAAACTTGACAACCCAGGCCATTTCTAGAGGCTCTCAGTTCTCAATGATTTCGGAATTCAAAATCTTCTCTGAGCTGGGCTTTTCCTAGTGAACTGCAGCAGAATGCTGCCAATGGCAAGGGTTCAGAACCTGGAGTTACAGGAGACTCGCAGTCAAATTCCTCTTCTGTGGCTTCTGAACTATGTGACAGGGGCAAGGTGGTAAATATCTTTCAGGTTTAGGTTCCTCATTTCTAACATGAGTTGATAACAATGGCAGCTGGGCAGCTCAACGGATAGAGCACCAGGCCTGGAGTCCGGAAGACCCAAGTTCAAATCCAGCCTCAGACTCTTGCTAGCTGGGTGACCCTGGACAAGTCAATAAATCTCTGTTTGCCTTAATTTCCTCATCTGTAAAGTGGGGACAATAGCAACTAATGTGCATGGTTGGTGTGAGGATCAAGTGAAACAATATTTGTAAAGCACTATGCAAACCTTAAAATGCTACGTAAATTATAGTATGCCAAATGTTATAACAGAATTGTTATATTATTTATATTATATTACACACATTATTATTATTATTATTATCATCATCATCATACATATGTTACACCTTTCTCACAGGATGTTTTGTGAGGACATGATGAGTTAATTAATGTATATCAAAAGGAAATAGGTAAGAATAAAACAGCCTGACTCTTTCAAGTCTTAAATTTAAATAAGATTAGAACATAGTCTTTAAAATACTTGATTTATGTGAATTTTCATTAGAACCATAAAAGATGTGGACCACAGGCTACTCCTGAGTGTCCTTACAACCAAATTAAAATATAATTGGAAAATCTTTAATAAAAATATAATAGGATATAGATAATGTTAATATGTGGTTGTCTGAGTCAACATGTAACCCACAGGGATTCTTATTTATGGTTTAATGACCTTCATTTCTGTTTGAGTTTGACACTGGTGGTTTAAAATATTTATTACTCCTAACCTCAACCATTAAATCTGAAACTTTTATGTAAAAAAAATACCAATTATTTAACAATGAATGAAATAAAATATACTTACGATTAAATGGTGACACATATTTGTCCCCAATAGTAATATAGTCCATTTCACTAAACAGACCAATTCGGTCCATATCTGATTTTCCTGTTTCTCCAGGCATGGTTGCTTCTTATAGTAGTGATGTTCTCTATTTTAGGAAGTTTAAAAGTTTCTTAGGCTTACTTCTGTTATGTAAAATGCCTAGTGTACTGAAACAAAATTTAGAGGGGAAATGATTTATTATTCAAATTTGATGAAAAAGATATTTTCATTTTGATAGACTTGATCACAGTAATAATGTACTTTGTTACAAACAATAATCTCCAACTTGTTTTCAAAAGAGAACCTTCTTTTTCCTCCCTTAAAGTAAAAGTTGAGGGAGAGGTGTACTTGCAGAAAACCAGTAAGAGAGAAGGAGTAAGAGAGGAAAGTTAATCCATTGCCCTTGCCACTTAACATGCTGATGGGCACAGAGATGTGGCGAAATCTGCTGTCTTAAATTTAACCTACCAGCAATCCCTATTTTAAAATGTGTAAGTGTATAATAACTAATATAATTATCTTAGCATAATTTGAACATAATTAGCATCTTACAACAAGCCAAGGGAACATTTCAAAATCATGGATCTAGAGCTGAAAGAGACCTGAGAGAACATCTAGTTTAACTCCCTCATAATACAGATAAGGAAACTGAGGCAGGCAGATGTGAAGTAGTTTATACAGGGCTACACAGCCAGGAAGTGTCAGAGGCAGGATTTGAACCCACATCCTCCTAAGTCCAAGTCCAGTGCTCTCTATTCATTACACCTTGCTGCTTCCTCCAAAATCTTAATCACAGTATCGGCCACCTTAGTAAAAAAATTATTATTTTGACATACATATTAGAACTCAACACAAACTAGTTTATATTATTTTCTTTAGAAACAAAGTCCTCCCCACAAAGACATCTGACACATGCATATACATATACACAACAAAAGTTATGACCAGCTTTGGTCAACGATCAATACTATCAAACTAAAAGGATCCAAAACACAGACCAGGAATATAATTCTGTGGCAGGATTTAAACTCAGGTGCTTCTAATCCCAAATTCTACACTCTATTTACTGCGCCTGTAGCTGCCAGGTATTAAGAGTAAGCGTCAGAAGTTGATTCACCTCCTGGATGAATTATACTACCCTCAAAGGGGTTTGCATAGTACAATGAAACTGAGCTATGCCATGTAGGGTTACCCAAGATGGACAGATCGTAGTGGAAAGTTCTGACAAAAGGTAACCCACTGGAGAAGAAAATGGCAAACCACACTAGTACCTTTGCCAAGAAAACTCCCTGGGCAGTATTAAAATCTAAAAGAGATGACGCTGGGAGATGATCCCCCAAATTGGAAGGTGTCCAATATGCTAATGGGGAAGAGCAGAGGACAACTATAAGTAGCTCCAGTACTAATGAAGTGGCTGGGCCAAAGCTGAAAGAAAGCTCAGCTGCAGATTTGTCTGATGACAAAAGGAAAGTGTGCTGC
>CM053601.1:49442850-49467472 GCA_028646575.1 Pseudocheirus occidentalis
GGGCAAGAATCCTTTACAAGAAATGGAGTAGCCCTCATGGTCAATAAAAAAGTGAGCAGAGCAGTACTGGGACGTAATCTCAAGAATGACAGAATGGGGGCAGTTAGGTGGTGCAGTGAATAGAGCACCGGCCCTGGAGTCAGAAGGACCTGAGTTCAAATCCGGCCTCAGACACTTAACACAAAAACTAGCCGTGTGACCTTGGGCAAGTCACTTAACCCCAACTGCCCTCCAAAAAAAAAAAAAAAGCAAAAGAATGACAGAATGATATCTACTCAAATCCAATGCAAACCATTCATCACCAAAAACAGACTTATCATAGGGGACTGGAATGCTAAAGTAGAAAATAAAAAAATAATTGGAATAATAGCGAGTTTGGTCTTGGAGCACAAAATAAAGCAAGGCAAAAACTAAAAGTTTTGTCAAGATAACTCACTGGTCATATCAAACACTCTTTTTCAACAACAGAAAAGGGGACTCTACACATGGACATCACAGGATGATTAATACAGAAATCATATTGATTATATATACACTGCAACCAAAGGTAGAAATAATCTATACACAGAACAAGACCTGGAGCTAACTATATGGCTCCGATCATGAGTTTCTTATTACAAAATTCATATTTAAATTGAAGAAAGCAAAGAAAACCATCAAACATAGCTATGACTGAAATAACATCTCTTATTAATATGAAGTGGAAGTAATGAATAGATTTAAGGGCTTAGATCTGGTAAATAGAGTACCTGAAGAACTATGGACAGAGCTTGGCAATATTGTGCAGGAGGTGGCAACCAAAAATATCCCAAAGAAAAAGAACAGCAAGAAAGCAAAATGGCTTACGGTAAGACTTTAAAAATAGTTGAGGAAAAAAGGAAAGCAAAAGGTAAAGGAGAAAGGAAAAGATACACCCAAATGAATGCAGAATTTCAGAGAATAGCAAGGAAAAAATGAAAAAAACTTTTCTTAAATGACCAATGCAAGTAAATAGGAGAAAATGATAAAATGGAAAAAAACCAAGAGTCATTTCAGTTGTGCCTGACTCTTGGCAAAGATACTGGAGTGGTTTGCTATCTCCTTCTCCAGCTCATTTTATAGAGGAGGAAAGAAAGGCAAACATGGTAAAGTGACTTGTCCAGGGTCACACAGCTAGTAAGCATCTAAGGCCAGAACTGAACTCCAAAAAAATAAGTCTTCCTGATGTGAGGCCCAGTACTCCACTGAATGCACAAAAAAAAAAAAATTAGAGATATCGAAATATATAGAGATCTGAGTCAAATTTAAAAGAATACGAGTCATTCCCCAATTGATAAATGGTCAAAACATATGAACATGCAGTATTTCTGAAGAAATCAAAGCTATCCATAGTCATGTGAAAAAATGCTCTAAATCACTATTGATTAAAGAAATGCAAATTAAAACAACTCTTGAGTTACCACCTCTCACCTAATATGACAGAAAAGGAAAATTATACATGTGGGAAAACGTGAGAAAATTAGGACACTAATAGTTGTGAATTGATCCAACCATTCTGAAGAACAATTTGTAAGTATACCCAAAAGGCCATCAAGCCATGGATACCCTTTGATCCAGCAATACCACTACTAGGTCTGTATCCCAAAGAGATTTTTAAAAAGGGAAAAGGACCTGCATGTACAAAAATATTTATAGCAGCCCTTTTTGTCAGGTGGCAAACTATTGGAAATTGAGGGCATGTCTATCAATTGCAAAATGGCTGAATGAGTTTTGGTATATGATTATAATGGAATACTCTACTGTGATGATGAGCAGGATGATTTCAGAAAGACCTAGAAAGACTTACATGAACTGATGCAAAGCGAAATGAGCAGAACCAGGAGAACACTGTACACAGTAACCACAATATGATATGATGATATAATGTGATATATAATGATATAACTGTGAATGACAACTATTCTCAGCAATACAATGATCCAAAATAATTCCCAAGGACTCATGATGGAAAGTGCTATCCACCTCCAGAGAAAGAACTGATGGAGCCTGGATGAAGATTTAAGCATTTTATTTTTCACTTCATTTTTGTGGGATTTTGGGGGTGTTTTCTTTCACAACATAACCAATATCGAAATGTTTTACATAAGTGCACGTGTATAACCTATATCAAATTGCTTACCATCTTATGGGGGGGGGAGGAGAGAAGGAGAAACTGAAACTCAAAATTTTTAAAAACTAAATTTAAAAATTCTTTTTACATGTAATTGGGGGAAAATAAAATACTCATTAAAAAAATAACATTAGAGATACCAAGGGAACATTTCATGCAAAAGATGGGCATGATAAAAAACAAAAATGGTAGGGACTTAAGAGAAGGGGTGGCAAGAACACACAAAAGAACTATACAAGAAAGATCTTAACATCACCAGTAACCACAATGGTATGGTTACAGACATAGAGCCTTTATCCTAGAGAACAAAATCGAATGGGCCTTAGGAAGCAGTGCTAACAATAAGGCTAGTGGAGGTGACATAATTCCAGCTGAGCTATTTAAAATCTTAAAAGATGATGGTGTTAAAGCCTGGCATTCAATAAGTTGGAAACCTCAACAGTGGAAAAACTCAGTTTCTGCCCCAATCACAAAGAAGAGTAACGCCAAGAAATGTTCAAATTATCAAATCGTTGCACTCATTTCACACACCAGCAAGATTATGCTTAAGATTCTGTAAGCTAAGTTTCAGTAATAAGTGAATCGAGAATTATCAGAACAGGCTGGTTTTCAAAAAGGAATGAGACCAAACCGCCAACATTCAATGGATTACAGAGAAAGCATGAGAGTTCTAGAAAATCATCCAGTTTTGCTTCATTGACTACCCTAAAGCCTTTGACTGTATGAATCACAACAAAATGTGGCAAGCCCTCAAAGAGAGTAGAGTGCCAGATCATCTTACTTTCTCCTCAGGAATCTGTACGCAGGTCAAGAAGCAAGTTAAAACAGAACATGGAATGACTGGCGTAGGACTGGCAAAGGAGTACATCTAGGCTGTATACTGTCATCTGTTTAACTTAGATGTAGAGAACATCCTGTTGAATGTCAGACTGGACAAATCAAAAGTCAGAATTTAAGGTTGCCAGGAGAAATATTAACAATTTCAGATATGCAGACAATACCACCCTGATGGCAGAAAGTGAAGAAAGGTTAAGAAGCCTCTCAATGAGAGTGAAAGAGGAGAATGTAACAGCTGGCTTTAAGTTTAACATCAAACAAAGATCTTGGCAACTGGTCTCATCACTTCCTAGCAAATAGAGAAAAGAAATGGAAGCATTGTCAGATTTTGTATTCTTGAACTCAAGGATCATTGCAGACAACTGCAGCCATGAAATTAAAAGATGCTCTCTAGAAGCTACAGCAAATCTGTACAGCATACTAAAAAACAGAGACATCACCTTGCTCTCTGCATAATCAAAGCTATGATTCTTCTAGCAGTAATGAATGGCTGTGAGAGTAAGGAAAACTGATCACCACAGAATCGAAGGCTTCTAACAGTCCCTTGGACCAGATCACCAGAAGGTAGAACACTGAAACTGAAGCTTAAATACTTTGGCCACATAATGAAAAGACGGCACTCATGGAAAAGGACCTGATGTTAAAAAAGATAGAAGGCAAAAAAAAATTTTTTTAAGGGGATAGCAGAAGATTAGATAGACACTGTCATGGAAATAATGAACATGAACTTTAACATACTTCAAGAGATAGTGGAGGATAGAAGGGCTTGTCATGCGATGGTCCATGGGGTCACAAAGTCAGACATGAATGAATGACTGGACAAAGTCAAAAGTTGGAGCTCTAACTCCAGAAACAGTACTATTAGATCTTAAACCCAATAGGGATGAGGACCACATCTTATTTAAAGAATAAAAATGCCCCACCCAGGCTACCCTGATATTAATTAGGCTGCATAAATAAGGGTATTCTTTTGTACTGACCTAGTTTACTGAATGCTAAATAAAAAGTATACTTCCTCTTAATGTGTAGTTGTATTAAATGAATGAGATTTATATTTTTTCAACTAATAGCAAGGAATTAAGGACTGTGGCTTCATTGTATCTGCTTTTCTATCAATCAACAAATATATTTATTTATATCAAGTAATCAATAATCCTGCTACGTGCAAGGCATAACACTAGGTCCTGGGAATAAAAATACAAAATTGAGGTACACCCTGCCCTCAAGGAGCTTAAAATCTACTGGGGAGAAACAATACTCATGGATTAGTAAATGCAAAATGGGATAGGCATTAGATCTGTGATTTCATTGATAATTGGGAAATTCCAGGTGAGGAAACCCTCCTACCAATTCAGGTAGGCAATCTGTCCATAGCAACTCAAGCGGCAGATTGAGACATACATTTTTGGACAAGGGAAGAAAGGCCAACATCAACTAGGGAGACTGAAGACTTCTTTGAGGAGGTGCCATTTGACTTGGATTTTAATAGACCAGTAAGATTTTAAAGGGCAGGGAGGACAAAGAAATTGGTTTTCCAGGTTTACTAACAATGTGAGTAAATGCATGGAGGCAGCAAAGTGAAGGAGAAAAAGTCCAAATGGTCTATTCTGGCTGAAATGGTAAGAAGGGGAAAATATGAGACAGGGCTGGAAAGACAGGTTGGTTCTAGATTATAGAACAGTGGTTCTCAATCTGTAGGCCACAACCCCTTTGGGGGTCAAACAACCCTTTCACAGGGATCGCCTAAGACCATAGGAAAATACATATTTCCAATGGTCTTAGGAACGGAGACACTGCTCCTCTATCGGTCTCCAGGCAGGTCCGCCCACATGCAAATATGCCCACATAGGAATATTAAAGGATAGCAGCATTAGGAAGGTTGAGAACCACTGTCATAGAAGGTCTTGAATATCTGGTAAGAGGAAAATGAACTTGACTCAGTTAGCTGTAGGTAGCCACCACAATAGTTCTGAGAGAATGATCAAATGATCAAATCTTTAAATAAACACGATTACTCCATCATCAGTATAGAGGACATTAGGTAAAAGGTAAGAGAATGGATTTAGGAAATCCCACCTATTGATTGTAATAGTTCAGAAGGGTGCTGATAATGGACTTCTACTGCATAGCAGGCAGTGGAAAGAAAATGACATAGATGGCAGGGAGATCACATGAGGCAGTAGCATTAGGATTTATTAAAAGAATTTGAACTGAAGTCCGGACAGGAACCAGTCTGTGAACAGCCGGAGCCACACAAAGTGGGTCAGAGACATGAGTACCAAGAAACAACCAGTGCTTCAATTAATTACTCTCAGAGCTGGGGATGCAGTCTGCAGACCTTCTGAAGTCTCTGAGAAGAGCTCCATATGCTGGGGTAAAGGCGCAGTTTACATACAGATTTCAGAATGAAAACAGTGGGCAAGGTGATTGCAACACAATCCCTACCAGAGCCTCCGTGGCTTCCCAGGACAAGCCCATGAGTACAACATAGGTGTTCTGGAATCCTGCGGGAATAGTTCTCAAACTGTCTCAAGTCTTGGGGATTGTTCCCTGGTGGGGCACAGGACCAGAGTTCTGATACGAACAGGTTCTGTATTCTTTGATTCGCTTCACTTAATGAACACAGGCACAGGAAGGTAGTGATTGTGAAACCGCTGTCAATTTTGATTGATCATTTCAAGCTGGATTCTGAGTTTCTGATTTCTAAGTCATAAAAGGAAGCTCTGAGAAATCGAAATTATTAGTATATTCATTATACATATCATATCCATTAATATGAAAATCATAATTCCCTTCACAGATTCATGGGAGAGTTGAAGAGGAAAAATTATGTCTTAAAAACAGGAGACTAGATGAGTAGAATGATGTGAATGTACTACTGAGTGAAGGAATAAACTCAGCTGGGTCAGGTATTCAGGGAGATAATGAATTCAGACTAGGAGGTGCCAGATTTGAAGTGCCAGTGAGACCTCCAGATAGAAGTATCCGATCACCAGCCAGAGACCATCAGCAGCCAGAGACATAGGGTCCGAAGTTCAGGTGAGAGGTCAAAGCCAGAGACTTAGAATAGCATCATCTGAAGAGATGTCACATCTCAACTGAAGTTGAGACTGTCTGAGGTTGGGGTCTAGACTCCTCTCAACCTATTCTATACACTGTTGATCACAAGGAGACTTTTCTGAACTCATCATCATTAATGTCCAACTTAAAGGGCTGTCTCACACACAACTTAAATCAAAATGAGAGCCTTTGTTCTTCTTTTCAATTCTTGCTCCTCCATAACAGAAGTTAATTTATGACTGTTCAGAACAGCCCAGTTATGCTTCATATTAAGCAGGTGAATACTGGACCATAAATATTCTCACAGCCCTTTGGAAGAAGATGAAGGTAAAGAACCATAACTTTTTCATGCAGTGAATTTTTATTAACTGTGTACAAGGCTGTTTCCTTAAATTTTCTTATATAGCACCATGTCTAAATCTGTCCTTTGTTAATCTACTGGGGGAAGGGGGATTATTTTAGTTCCCCCCCTCCACCACTAAACTAGGCTTAAAATTTCAAAAGTAAAAAATGGAACAATTCCAGCCTTTGCTATAAGAAGCACATTTAGTTCAAGACTAAATAGTGATCATTAGTAAGGAAAAATCGACAGAGTCAAATGAGAAAAACTTGTAAAGAGAAAAAGATTATTTTTACCTGTGGGGGGATTAGAAATTTTCAGAGAGAGATGGTCCCTAGTACAGGGCCTTGAAGAAAAAGAATCCTGAAAGGCACAAATACGTAGGGAATATATTCCAGGAATAAGGAAAAGCCAGTAAGCTGAGCCTGGGACTTCGGGACAAGACTGGGACATAAGTCTAGAAATTACAATTGCCACAAATCAGGATTTGATTTATTGTGTCTATTGTTTGGACTTAAAGTGTTAACAATTCAAATTAACTTAAAAGCAGAGAGCCCAATTGTAAACAGATTTACCAGCATACTTCTGCATTGTTCTATAAACATTTCTTGAGCTTAGGGAATGAAGTTATCTTTACCAGACAGGACGCCTGGAAACGATAGGATAATAATAATCATTCGTATATGGCACTTTCAGGTTTGCAAAGTGCTTTATATCCATTGTCTCATCTGAAATTCACAAACATCTGTCCTGCACCCATCTCAAATTCAATGTCCAAAACGGGTTCGTTTTAGAGACCTGTAAAATTGAAAGCTATGGAGAAGCCAGACAGTGGAGGATTTCCACTCCCCCGCCATCGCACCTCTCATCCAAGCTCCCCTATTTCTGTTTGTGTGTGCTTGGGGTCCTTCCAAGAGCCCCCAAACCGAGCACCACTTCGTTTCTGCTGTGCATACCGAGGACGGTACAGCAGCATTGATCCCATATACACTGGACTCTGCGGGAGTCTTGGTGCCTGGCAACGGAAGGGAGCGAGGTCAACACCAACAGGGCAAGGAAGGAGGAAAGACAAGGAGGCAACCGTGAATTGGCACAGGCCGGCGGGGGGAGGTGGGAAGGGCAGGGCCGGCCCGCAGGGATAAACTTGGGGATCCTCTGCAGACTTGTTGGAGTCTTTTCTTAAAACCTGTTAAAAAAAAAAAAAGTTCTTTTTTATGCCCTTGTTTCAACATAACTGGTTTCCGGAGTAACGCTGGGCATTTTATATTATGCATCTAGAAACCTCATTCTGAGAAGCAATCCAGATGGCACAGTCAAGAAGCCGTGGGACTGGAAGGGGCTGGGAGGGGCTGCCAGGGGTCGGAGGATGGGGGGCGTGCACGCAGACCCACGAGGGAAGCAGCTTCATAGACCAGGGAGTTTTGCCAACTTAAACGTGACCCACTTGGGTCCAAGCAGAGCCTGCTGCCCGTTTTCGTCACTTACCGTGAACTCCCGCTAGCCAATGGAAATTATTTTTAAACAATCTTAAAAGTACCCGTTTCACAGGTAAGGAAATCGAGGCATAAAGCAAGCAGGTGCGGGCCTGGGATGGGACCGCTTCCCCCCAGCGAGCGGCGTCCCGTAGCCCGGCGGGGCCGGCTGAAGCGCAGCTGGAGATGCCCGCCTGGCCCGGCCCGAGATGGAAGCCCCAGAAGCGGCGTCAGCAGGAGCCGAGGTGGCCGCTGCAGCGCGCGCGCCCGACCCTGTCCGTCTAGCTCCGCGCTGTCCCGGGACTGAGGAAGCGCGCGACTCCTCTCTTTGTTGCGCGGAGTTACCCGAGGTCTGGGAGAGCCCATCCCGAGGGGGTCGAAGACAGGACGTGCCGCTCTGGGCCCAGGCCTGAGAAATAGCGCGGGAAATTCGAGGAACTTGGAAAAGCTGCCGCATAAAGAGCCCCCATAGCCCGAGAGACTCGGGGCTCTCCGCTCAGAAATCTGAAAACAGTCCGGGGGCCGCCCCCGCGGCGTCGAAAGAATGGCATGGTCCCGCGAAGTGCATCTTGGGAGTTGTAGTCTTTTCCCCTTCCTTGCCCGCCTCTTTCTTCCTATTTCCGGCTCCTTCTTACCTACACCGTCTTGGGGCTACCTACATAGAGTTTTCTCCCCGACGTGGTGAGTCACCGAAACGCGCCGAGCTCCGCAGCTCCGCAGCAAAGGCCGGAGGGAGGTGGCGGGAGCAGTGTCCGGGGTCTCGAGACGCGGCTGCGCACCCACAACGTCAGCCCTCCACTTGCCCCTGCCTGTCCCCCCTGTCCATGGGCTTGGAGAGAAAGTAGCAGCAGGTCCCCGCACCACCCCTGCGGCGCCCGCTGGATGGTGGGGGGCCATAGGAGGAGGACCCCTTGGAGGCCGCCTGCCCTCAGGGAGCTTCCATTTTACCGGGGGTGGCATGGGGGGTGGTCCTACTAGGGGCGAGGGGTAGGGATTACCGGGGCCCAAATCCAGTCTCAGACCCTGGGAGAGTCACCGCACCTTTCCCGGCCTCAGTTTCCTCATCTGTGCAATGGGCATAAATGATAGCACGTAGCCCCAGGGATCCATATCGATAGCTATAAATGTATGAGCAGATGGATGGGTATGGACACGGCTATGGATACATGTGTGTGGTGCGTGTGACATGCACTTATGTGGAGAGCTTGTAAAACAATGTATGGATACATGCACATGCATACACATGCGGTACGTGCATCATGCCCATACGCATATATACATGTGCAGGTACAGGTGTCCATACATACACATCTGCACACCTCTACATATTCACATGCATGCTCGCATGTGTGCATACATACGCATGTATCCGTGTGTATTATACACCTATGCATAAAGCTGTGCCTCCCTGTGTGTATACACATATAGATATACACACAAATACATACCCGTGTACGTGCTTATGTGTATGCATGCAAATACACGTGTGTGTACACATTCACACATACTCATAATTTTACAAACCTTAAACCGCTCTCTGCAATGTTGGCCAATACCCTCCTAAGTGACGGCCCCTTCTGGTTCTTGGTGATCCTGAGGCTTAGGCTCAGTTTCCACTTCTCAGCTGGCCGGAAGTCCAGTACCTTTCTTTAAGCCTCAAAGTTCTCTATTTGTATAATGAAGATAGGGATAGCCCGATCCCCGCCCCCCCCCCCCAGGGTTGCTTTGAGGATCAGATGAGATCCTGGGTAAAGTGTAGTAAGGGCTATATAAATGCTTAAGGATAGTGGTGGTGATGGAAGGAGACGACAGCCCTGGAGAGTTTTGCCGATCTCAGTGGGTTACATTGTTATAATAATAACAAACATTTACACAGCACTCACTAGGCGCTAGGCTCTGTGCTGAGCTTTCTGCGGTTCTGCAGCTCCAGTGATAATCTTTCCTCACACCTGAGCCCTGCCTATCTGCCTTCAAGCCTTCACGCTTAGTTTAAGCTTCCCTAAAATTCATCTATCAGATTTCTTGAGATTCCAGAAGATCTTAGAAGAGATCTCAGTCAGTAAAACATACATGAAGAACCGACTACCCATGTGCCAGGATCTCTGCTAAGTCGTAGGGGTACAAATAAAGGCATAATCTCATTGATTAAGAGACAGCTGAGTAGAATCTTCTCTACAACAGCCTTGGTGAGTGGAAAGCCAGTGGTTAAGTTCTCTAGTGATGGGGACAGTCATTATTTTCTAAGACAGCACAGTCCGATTCTTGGCAGTTTTTATTGTTAGGAAGATTTTCCTGATAGTAACCCCAAATCTGCATTTCTTCTGTATCTACCCATTGGATTTAGTTCTGCCCCTCCTGGAACCAAACCAAACAAGTCTGATCCCTCTATCGCATGACAGTCTTTCACATCTTTTTTAATTAAAAAAAATTATTTTTTGCTTTTTGAAGGGCAGTTGGGGTTAAGTGACTTGCCCAAAGTCACAGGGCTAGTAAGTGTTAAGTGTCTGAGGCTGGATTTGAACTCAGGTCTTCCTGACTCCAGGACTGGTGCTGTATTCACTGCACCACCTAGCCACCCCTAATCTTTCACATTTTTAAGATAACCTTCCCATCTTCCGAACTTCACTATTTCCATCAAAGGCAACACTTCTAGGATCATAACATAACATAACATCTGTATTAGCCTCAACTCCGCTTCTCCCTCACTGGCATCGATGTCATGCCCCTTCTTCCGCTCACTCAGCCGCCCCTCATTTCAGGCCCTCACCACCTCTCACACCAGCCTTCCAGGTGGTCTCCTTGCCTCCAGTCTCTTACCATTCCTGTCTGTCTTACAATCTGCCAAAGTGATTTTGTCCAGGTCTAAATCTGACTGTGTGACTCCCTTGCTCAGCCAACTCCAGTCGGATCCTGTTGTCTTTGGGATAAAATACAGAGTCCTTTGTTCAGCTTTTAAAGCCTGTCACAACCTGACTTCATCCTGTTTTTGCAACCTTATTAGGCATGGATTACCCCTTCCCACACACAACAATCCAGCCAAAATGGTCTCTCTGTTCATCACAGACAGCATTCTGTGCCTGTCTCCAGGTCTTTGCATGGGCCCTATTACACGCCTGAAAGGTACTCTTTCCTTACCCCTATCCCGTAAAGAGCCAAGTTCAAACACCATCTTCTCCATGAAGACTTTCCCGATCTCCACAAAAACCAGTGCCATCTGTCTCCAAACTCCTCTGTATGTACAGTGTATGGATGTCGCCCTCTGGGATTTTTCCACCTCATTGGAATGAGAGTTGGAGCACTGCACACATCATTTTCTGCAATATTTTATTAAGGTTTCCAAACTCCAAAGCTTTAGGATATCTTGAGAAATAGAGAAAAAATATATGGTATATTAATAATGAATCAAAGAGGTACTGTATGTAAGAGACTTCCTCTGAAGAGGTCTGGGAGTGCTTTATGAGGAGAGCCAGGCAGGAATTTATGTAGCTGGCAGACACGCCAGCTTTGGCATTCGGAGGCTTTCCCATATGAACTCAGCATCCCTCTTTCATTCTTCTCCCTTCTCAGCGTTCTCATCTGACCTTGGTTCTTTTCCCTAGAATCTCAGGGAAGGCAATGACACTTGCAGTGTTGTGCAGAGAAATAAGAGTGAGCCGAGACCTGGGTTCATGATATAATTTAGGTGTGGATTTATTACACAAGTGTGCGACTGCCAGAGTTCTCACTCAAATTGGCAGTGGTTTCTGGATTTTCAGATCTTGGTTATATAGGCCAAAACCACAAAATTATAATAGGGAGGGGAGCTAGCTGTGACGTACCAGAAGTGAAGGTCAGCCATTGGTCAGTTCTCTGTGACTCAGGGGAGTATGGTACAAGGGTACAAGGGGTCTTTCATAGAACTGGGCAGAAGACACAGGGTGGAAGGGCATGGTATGAGGAGAACTGGAATTCTCCAGGTGGTAGTCAGAGGGGGCTGGAATTCCCCAGGATGGGTCAAGGTCATGTTCTAGGCAAAGGAGGTGAAGGCCCTGCTTGGTCAGCGGGGCAGGACAGGAGGGCACTTAGATAAGATCCTTGCATCGTAATGAGCCTGGTACACAACAGTGATTCAAGGAGAAAATATGAAATACTGATCAGGGGAGACAGAGTCAGGGAGCACCTTGAGCATATGCCCAGACATGCCTTAAGCAGTTTCAAGCTAAAATAAAACAGGGACAAAGACAGAAATACAAGAGGGGCTTAATGGTGGGCCCCAAGTCAGGCGGTGTGTAGTGGCCCGGGATTTGGATTTATGTACAACAGCAGAAGCTGACAATCCATTTACACCTAAGAGGCTGGCTAGTCTAATTCTCCCATTTTACAGATGGTGAAACTGAGTACCCCAGAGGTTGTGACTTGGCCACAGTCACATAGGTAGGGATTTGAATCCAAATCCTCCAAAGACTGTTCTTTCCACTGTACCAGGGTGTCTTATCCTAATTCCTGTCTCTGTACCTTTGCACATGCTCTCCCCTGTACTTGGAATAAATACTCCCTTCCCCACCTCTTTGAATGATGTTTGGGAAGAAGAGATCTATCTCATTTACTCATACTACCCTTCTTGGAAAAATTCATTCCTGGCATTTGGGAACATGGGTGAACATTCCTAGAATTTAAAAAAAATTTTTTCATTCATAATAATGATAGCTGACATTCGTAGGCCTCCTTAAGATATGCAGAGCGCTTCACATACCTGATCTCATTTGAATCTTAAAACCACCCTCATGGTAGTGCTGTGGATATTATCATCTCCATGTCTCCGTTTTACAAATTTGGACATTGACCATGCATTGGTCAGAGACCTAGTAAGAATTAGAAAGCCAGATCTTTATGATCCCAAGGCCAGAACCCATGCTTGCTGTACCAAACTGCTTCTTACCCAAAGCTTGGAAGATCCAGCAGTATGCCCACTGCATCTCATCTCCCAATCTATTAGCAAGCATTTGTTAAGTACCTACTGAGTGCCAGTCTCTGTGCTGAGAGCTGGGAATACAAAAATATAAGTGATATAGTCCATACCACACTCCAGTAGGAGAGACAACTTGGACTTATATAGGACTATGCAAGATACGTACAGAATGGTACCTGAGAAGGGAAGACATTAGGGCGGCTAGGTGGTGCAGTGAATAGAGCACCTGCCCTGGAGTCAGGAGGACCTGAGTTCACATCCAGCCTCAGACATTTGACACTGATTAGCTGTGGGACCTTGAGAAAGTCACTTAACCCCAATTGCCCTGCCTTCCCCCCCTCCAGAAAAGAAAAAAAGGAAGATAGTAGATCTAGAGGGCCTCCAGTAAAAACAATCACTGAGTTAAGTCTTGAAGAAAACTAGGGATTCTAAGAAGTAGTGATGAAGAAGCATTTCAGGCTTAGGGGAGAGCCAGGACAGAGGAATGGAGAGATGGAAAAGCAGAGAGAGGAGAGCTGGAATGTCACGTCCATGGAACAGAGAGGAAGTCAGCATCATAGGATTGTAGGGTATCAGGGACAAATCTTGATGGGAGCTACGATATCTCCATGTTGAGGACTTCTCTTTCATTTGGTAATACCTCTCTCTGCTGCTGCCTTGGGGGCAGATATAGTGACTACATTTCAGATTTAGTGAAATGGAGCTTTTTGCTTAGCACATTGGAAAAGTTTAGGGACCACTAATGATACTCATTAAAAGAACTGCTTGTCCTAACTGCTGCTTTAAGGTAAATGAACAAAATTTACTGAGGTTATATAAAGTTGGATTTTTTAAATAGTTCTCATGTTTTGGGGGACTTTACTTCAGAAAGTAGTAGATTAAAGCATTTGTGGTTCAGTATATAACGTCGTAAGGGTGTTTTTCTTTTTGGGTATTCTCTAATGATTTTTGCTTTTATTTATTCCAGGTGATTTCAGAAACAATGGATCTGCTTTTCAGAATAAGGGGAGGCCTTGATCTAGCATTTCAGCTAGCATCTACTGATGGTATGTCTAGAAAAACCCACCACCACATTTTGATTAGTAAAAAGGTGATAAAACACTTGACAGAACCTTTCTTGCTACTCAGTATCACTGCCCCATGACCACCCTCCTCTTTAGCATTTATTAAATGTTTACTACCTACCAGGCACCATGGAGAAATGAAGAAAAGCCCTGTCTTTCTTCCTTATTTTGGTGACTGAATTACTGTTATCCAAGTATAATCTCTGGACGTCCTATCATCCTCAAGAGGCAACATACTGGATGTCTTTTGTGTAAGCACCAGCCTAACTAATTTTAAGGAGAATCGTCATCAGAAGCCTGATCACTGGATGACTTTTTTGTTTTTATTTTTTTCCTTAAACCACAGCAACTCAAAAATCATCTACTAAAATATGAAGGAGTTGCGATCTGTGTTGGTAGAGGTGATATCCATGTAGATGAAATCACAGATCCTTCAGATACTGAAGTATTGCAAGCATTTGGATTTTCTCTAACATGTGAGAAACTCTTTGGTTCCTTGAACTCGGGTGTTTCCTCATTTTGCCATCGAGTCAGAAAGACCTACCTTTATTTAAATCCTACTTTAGGGACATACTACTCATGTGACCCTGGACAAGATGATTAACTTCTCATTGCCCCCCACCCCAGGCAACGCTCTAAGACAATAAATTGCCAATATGCATTGATGGAAGGAGTTTCCGTACTGGGAGTTTCATACTCTGATGAAATCACACATTTAAGACTCCTTCCCCCAAATCTGAATATAGAACTGTTTTATGAGAGGTGAGGATAATACAAGTATTAGCTAAAATAACAGTTGCACTAGAGCTTAAATATGTATTTGGGAGTCTTGGGGTATAAGGAGAAGAGCCCAGAGATTGGTCAAAGGTCAGAGGTTCACCTGTGATTAGGACAGACCAGAAAGGAGGGAGATCATTGGCTGACCTCTGCCAGGTTTTATTTGGAAATTACCAAGCATTGAAAGAAAATGGTAATAAAAGGATTAGAATTTTATCTGCTTCCCACAGTGCTGAAAACTAGGTCCATAACTGATCTGTGCTCTCCCCAACAGAGAAAATGAGGCATGGTGTGAATTCCCTTCTGATACCAATCCCAGCAAATGTCCTGAATTAAGGATTACCTTCAGGCTTGGCAAGTGGTGCTTCAGAGCCCTTCTGTCTCCTTTGGAAAGCTCACTGCCTGCTTGTTGTTCATGATTTATGAGGTTAAAATTCTTTCGTTCCTGGGAGAGATAAAAGACTTAAATGCAAAAACCTTGCAAGTGCATTATTTTATATCATATTTTCAGAGTATTTTACAGATTGCAAAATGCTTGTCTAATCAAAACCTGGCAAAGTAAGTAGTGCAGATGTTAACCTCACTTTACAGATGAGAAACTGGCTCTGAAGGTTAACGCGTGTGTCCAGGATCACCCAGTGATCACCTAGTGGCCCAGAGGTGAGATTCGAAGTCTGACTCTGGCTTTCAGTTCTCTTTCCACTCTAATGAAAGGATGATCAGTCAGTATAAGGTGATCACTATCAGATCATTCCATGCTTTTGTAGGATGAGGAGAGAGTAAAAAGAAGATATGCGCTTGGTACCTAAGATATGGGAAAAGTCATTATTGAGAGAGGGGAAAGGGGCTGGACACTCAGCTTCACAGACTTGCCCTGGGACCTCACAGTTTTATTGGTAGCAATAAACTGAAACTGTTCATAAAAGTATTTCTCTCTTTAGAAAAAAGACTAACTTTTGCTTCCGTTTCATGGGCTTTATCAGCTGAGGGTATCGCTCACACTTTCCTGAGTACATTCATCATGTTCTCCCCCAGAGGCCCTCTTCATCCTTTTCCTTTCTCTCCTCCTTTCCTCAGATCTTTGATGAAGATGGGATCCTTCCCCTTTCCAGGGCTCTTGATCTTACTCCCATCAGTCTCTTCCCAAGAGCTCACCCTCTCTTTCATGTTCACTCTTCATATACTAGCTCCTTCCTGACAATCTGCAAACATGTCCTGGTCTCCCCATTCTTAAAAACCCTTCACTTGACCCTGCCATTATCTCAAGCTATCACCCTCCATAAGCTTCTCCTTTTCATAGCCAAACTCTCAGAAAGGGTTGTTCCCATCCCTAACCTTCATTTGCTCCCCTCCCAGTCACTTCTCTGTCCTTTACAATCTGCCTTCTGACTCCATCTCTCAATTAAAATGGCCCTCTCCAGGGTTGCCAGCTATCTTTTTAAAAATGGTGCCTTTGTTTTATATGCCATGGTTATTTCTCTGTGTACTCCTTATTCCTAATCCTACCCCAGAATTGAACCTTCTTTGTAATAACAATAAATGTTAAACAAAAACAACAGAAACAGTGACTGCACTTGAGAACGTATAAAGGTTTCTGTTCCCTAGTCCTCTACCAAGAGGAGCTTGGAGGCTAGCTAGCCTAAGTGGCCCTTTTCTTTAGTAGCTGAGGAAAGTCAGACCCGGAGAGTTAGAGTGAACCACACAGGGAGTAAAGTGGCATGACTCAAAGCCAGCTCCTCCGACTTGAAGGACAGCCATTGTTCGGCTGTTCCATGCTGACGTTTGCCATCCCACATTCCATGCTGGATGTGAGAGTTGAAACAACATCTCTCCTCACTCTAAGTCTGTCTTTCCACCTTGCTACACTCCCTAGTATGTGTGTACTTCTTAAGTCTCCAGAGCATGGAGAACACAGTGCCTCATGTCCCTTTTGTCGTACTACTGTGAAATTAAGACTCTTGTTGGACTCTTAGATTTGCAAATTACCCCTTGAATGCCAAGGACATTCTCCTTTACCATGCATGCTTATACAAATCTTACTTCCTTTACTCTTCTGGTTGTCTTGCTGAAGCCAAGAGAGCACTCAGGTGGCCCTCCCAAAGATGCCTCTTACACATGGGTTCTCTAGTCAGTGTGTTGAGTTTCCCAGGACCATATTGGAAACCATTTGAAATGGTTTGATTGGTTCAAACCAATTTCAAACCATATTGCATGGTTTTAATCTTACTACCACTGTGGAGATAGATGATGGATGGATGGATGGATGGATGGATGGATGGATGGATGGATGGACAGATGGATGGATGAATGGATGGATGGATGGATGGATGATGGATGGATGGGGAGATAGATGGATAGATAGAGAGATGGAAGGATGGAGAGATAGATGGATAGAGAGATGGATGGATGGATGGACAGATGGATGGATGGGATGGATGGATGGATGGATAGATGGATGGATGGATGGATGGAGAGATAGAGAGATGGATGAATGGATGGATGGATAGGGATAGATGAATAGGGTGAACATTAAGCACTTACCATATGCCAAGCACTGTGCTAAGTGCCTGGGATACAAATATAAGCAAAAAGATGGTGTTTACCCCCAAAGAGATTTATTCCAGTGAGTGAAGATAGGCAGCACATAAAAGGGTGCTAGGAAGAGGGGTGTGCAAAGAGGGGATTGCTTGTGCAGGAGAAAAATGAAAATCCAGAGAGTGAGGAGCAAAGCCAGGGATGAAGGAAAGAGAACCCGAGGCCAGTCTTGGAGTCTCCCAGTATAGTGAGTTCATGTGTTATAGACGCTGCATTTACTTACCTGCATAAATGTTGTATCCCACCAGCAGAACATATGCTTCTTGAGTTCTGGGGCAGCTTCTTTCTTGTCTTTCTATCCCCTTGGACCTAGCATAGTTTCTTGTATATAACAGATGCTTAATGGGTATTGAATTGTTGAAGTTATCACTGTCATTTTCCCTTAGGGTTTATAGTGATAGGAAAATCATTAGAGAATTATCTTAATAACAATGCATGTATATTCTTTTAATTCAGACATTTCTACGAAAAAGGCATTAAAATATGTATTGAGTGACCTTTCAACCAAACTTTCATCAAATGCCCTCGTGTTCAAAATTTGTCACAGTTCGGTGTACGTATGGCCTAACAGCACCACGAACACAGTTCCAGCAGAACTCACTGACAATTCTGCTTGTAAGGAAATACTACGCTTTATTCAGTGAGTATGCTCCAACTTTTTTATTGAATAATGTTCATTTCTGAATATATATATCTCCTCTCTCCCCTAGCCTGCTATCCTTTTTAGTCAAGGTGAAAAAACAGACAAAAAATTCAGTAAAACCAACCCTCTGACCATATTTAATACTATACGCAGTTTTCTGCGCCCATAGGCCCCCACTTCTTCAGTGGAGTGAACTATCTACAGACTCTTCCCTCTTTTCCAGGGGTAATCATAATTACACAGTTCTCAGTTTAATTTTCTTGTTCTTTCCATTTAAATTGTATGCATCGTGTATATTGTTTTTCCTAATTTTCTTTATTCCTGGTTCAGTCTGTATCAGTTCACATAGGTCATCTTTCTTTTAAATTTCCTCATCTGTCATTTCTGTTGACCTAGTAATAATCCATTATATTCATGTACACAATTTATTTAGCCATTCTATAGTGAGTAAGTACCTATAGTTCTTCACTACCACGAAAAGGGTTACATTGAATATTTTGGAGGAGATGGGGCATTTCTTTCTACTTTTTACTTCCTTAGCATATGTGGCCAGAAGTGGTGTCTCTGGGTCAGAGATTGTGGATGTTTAATCCCTTATCAATCATCATTCCACATTTGCTTTCCAGAATGATTAGACCAATTCACAACTCCACCAAAAGCAGATTAGCATTCTTACCTTTCTGCAACCCCTCCAGTGTTGACTGTTTCCAGCTTTTGTTATGTTTGCCAAATTCTGGGTATGACCTGAAATTCACCGCAGTTTTGATTGGCATTTTTCTCATGACTAGTGATTTCGAAGCAGTAACCCATGGTCATTAATAGTTTGCAAGCCTCCTTTTGAGAGCTGGTCATTCATATTCTTTGACCATCAATCCAAAGAATGACCCCAGTCATACATACTTGTGTTAGCTCCCAGTGCATCTTTTGTCAAAGATAATTCATGTAAGAAGTGAATATGTTTTAAAACTTAGCAGGAATAGTTTTAAATGATGAGTGCCATAAAGTTCTTTGCATATTAAAATTTTAGATTTGACCAAGAAGAGGAAACAAAGCGAAAATTCACCAAAAAGAAAGATAAAAAGTTCCAAGGACAGGTAAGCTTGCATGCATACTAATTGGGAGTCACACACATTTTCCAGTTTCTTCTGTGTAACAGATGTTTTGAGTCAGTTGTTTATTAAGATGTTTTATAATTTAATGTCTACCATGCTTTGGACTTCTAGCGCACAAGAATTTGTATCAGAAAGTCAGCTCATTTTGCTTTGCTTTTATATTGACACAAAAAGCCTTAAATGTGATAGTGATCACCATAGAAAGGAGATGAAGAATTAATCTGTGCTTTGCTGTATCTTGTAACAAGATGGTTTTACTAAAATTAATTGTAATTGTTTGTCTTTGTAGCTTCAGATAGTAAATATAGATCTCATGTTGGAGATGTCAACTTCTGTACCTGTTGTAGCTCCCATCATTGAAAGAGAAAGTGGAGGTCACCACTACGTTACCATGACTTTGCCAGTTGATACTGTTATATCTGCAGAGCCAGAAGAATCGTGGGGAATGTAAGTCTTTGCCTCGTTTCCATAAACATATTACCCCACCTCATTTCCTGCATGAATCACAGACACGTGTGCTGTTTTAAAAAACAAGAATAGTGCAATAAATATTAGTTTTACCTTTGATGAGAGACCAGCCCAGGAGCCTTGTTTAAGAGAAAAAAATCGGTTCCTATTTGACTCATTGATTGTGATTTTGTTTGAAACACTACTGTTATTGACACTATAAAAATGTGTAGGTAAAGAGAAATCAGTTGACTGGGTCATATGTTCACTGTATTTAGCCCACACCTTATTTATAGCCCCTGGAAGTTCGACAAATGCTTTCAGATCTGAGCTGTCAGAAATATTGATATTACCTAACTCTAGCTATTTTTTAAATTATGGCTACTGTACCTTTTGTTATACTTAAATATTTTTCTTCATTTGACAGACTTCGAAGTCGCCTAGTAAATTCAATTCACAATCAACTGACAGATATGGAGAAATGCATTTTGAAATACATGAAAGGAACATCTATAGTAGTCCCTGAACCACTGCACTTTCTGTTACCAGGACAAAAAAATCTTGTAACAATTTCCTATCCGTCAGGAGTTCCAGATGGTCAGCTTCAGTCTTACAGAAAGGTAAAAACCTATTAATTAGGTCTTGGGAACCAGATGCAAGTAATAATTTAGTTAGGGCTGCATAGAGGTAACAAATGGAAATAATTTGTATTTACATGAATACTATTTCAAAAACAAAGACCAGACCAATAGAAATTTGTCAACTAATTGAATACATAAAGCACCGCTCTTCTAATTTTCAACTAAAGTACAAATTGACGTACTAAATCCATAATAACAAATTCGTTGTCATCTTAATGCGGTCTGCTCAGCCATTACCACAGTTTGTGAACTGAATGGAAATGACAGGGTCAAGTAATAATGTTATGAGATGTCTTTACTCTTTAGATCCCTCTAATAAGTTTCTAGTAGAGAAAAAATCAGTGAAGACCCTAGGCAAAATTGTATTCCATTTCTGCTAATGCCCACCACATTATTGATATTACCTTCCCAGAATTATTTCCATTTTAGTAAATAACTCATGAGTATTAAAAGAATGAAGATATAATTGTGAAATGATAGGATGTAAAAAATAATATTTTTTACCAGGTGGTCTTGCCTCGCTGGAACTTTCTCAAGTCTTGCAACAGAAGTAGCTGCCTGTTTGATGGGCTGCCCCAGGAAAGAGGGGCTCAGCCCTGATTCTGTACTTCTCTCCCCTTTTCAGACCTTAGGCCAGCAGTTCTCAAACTGTAGGTCATGACCCCTTTGGGAGTCTAATGACCCTTTCACAGGGGTCGCCTAAGGCCATTGGAAAACACATATTTCAGGTCTTAGGAACCAAAACACCGCTCCTCTATCCGTCTCCAGCCATGTCCGCCCACATGCAGATACACCCACATACAAGTATTAAAGGTTCGAGGCATTAGGAAGGTTGAGAACCACTGGTTTAGGCAATGCAGTTTCTAACTTCTTGATTCTGCTTCCTAGTACAGGCAGCTGAGCATAATTATCTTTTACATATGTGCTTATAGATGCAATTAGAAGTGCTTCAGATTTTCAGAGTGAACTACTGTGTCAGCTTTCCACATGCTTTGTATACAAAAGATCCGATGGATATACACAAGGCAGATTTTTTTATCTTCTTGCCACAGGGTAACCTTTTGAAAATAATTTTTTCTGTGAAATTTATTTCACTTATCTTTTTAAAGCTTTTCAGATCAGTCTCATATACATTAGTCTCCTGTATCCCAACCTTTTTTTTCCTTCAGTTATGTGCTTAAGTTAAAAAAAAATTGGTGTTCGTCCAGCACATATTAAAGACTTTCTTACAGAACAATAATATTCTGTTACCTTCACATAACACATTTTTTTCAACCATTCTTTAAACCATGCAATTTCCAGTTCTTTGCTACCACAGTAACTGCTTCTATAATTGTGTGTGCGTGCATGTGTGCATTTGTGTGTGTGTGTTAGATCTTCTGTCTTTTACTTCCCTGGAGCATGTGCCTAGTATTATATTAGCAAGTTTGTACAGGTTAGTGCTTTTTTTAAACTATAATTCAAAATTATTTTCCAGAATTTGGCACAGTTTACAGTTCTACCACCAGTGGCCATAATGAACCTGTCATCCCACAGTTCCTCCTGCAATTTTCTGTTTTCATTTTTTGCTGTCTTTGCCAATCAGATGGGTATAAGATGAAGCTTCAGAGTTGTTTTAATTTGTACTTCTCGTATTAATAATCTGAAGCATTACTTCATATAGCTGTGGATAGTTGCTTTTCTTTTTTAGACCTATCCTTTGATCACTTACACTAATTAATTTTAAATGAGGGCATGGGGTGGCGGCAGGGCAGACGGGCGGGTGCTGCTGGCCCCGTTGTGCTGCGGCCGCCACAGCCTGTGCGTCCCCCAGCCCCGCCATGGAGCCCGGGTCCCCCGCCATCTGCGAGGGTTGGTTCTGGGAGACATGCAGCCTGTGGCTGGGCCAGGCCATGTCCCTGCAAGTAGACGAGCTGCTCCACCACCAGCGCTCCCACTACCAGGAGATCCTGGTCTTCCACAGTAAGACCCACAGCAATGTCCTGGTGCTAGATGGCATCATACAGTGCACAGAGAGGGATGAATTCTCATACCAGGAGATGACTGCCAACCTGCCCCTCTGCAGCCATCCCAGCCCACGAAAGGTGATAATTATTGGTGGTGGGGATGGGGGCGTCCTTCGAGAAGTGGTGAAGCATCTGTCTGTGGAGTCTGTGGTCCAGTGTGAGATTGACAAGGACATGATCCAGGTCTCCAAGAAATACTTGCTGGGCGTGGCCATGGGCTACTCCAGCCCAAAGCTGACTTTGCACGTTAGAGATGGATTTGAATTCATGCAGCAGAACCAAGATGCCTCTGATGTCATCATCACTGACTCCTCGGACCCCACGGGTCCTGCTGAGAGTTTGTTCAGAGAGTCTTATCACCAGCTGATGAAGACGGCGCTGAAAGATGATGAGATCCTCGGCTGTCAGGGGGAGGGCAGTGGTTACATCTGGACCTCATCAGGGAGATGCGTCACTTCTGCTCCCTGTTGTGGAATATGCCGACTGCACTATCCCCACCTACCCCAGCAGCCACATCGGCTTCATGCTCTGCAGCAAGACCCTGAGTACTGATTTCTGGGAACCTGTGCAGCAGCTGACCCAGGAGCAGGTAGAGAAAATGAACCTCAAATACTACAACTTGGACACCCACCGCGCAGCTTTTGTGCTGCCCGAGTTTGCCCGCAAGACCCTGAGGCATGTGTAAGGAGACCAGTGTGCCCGTCTCAGCCTCTCCCAGGGACTTCAAGCCACAAGCGCTCATTACAGGATGCCCCTCTTCTTGCTCTGAGGGTATCAACTGGCACTCGGCACCCCCTCCCGACTGAGGACCTGCCCCTCGCCAGCCATCCTGCCCGTTGACCAAGTGTTACCGAATCCAGGACATGATCGAGGGGCACCCTGTACCATGCTCTGCTGGGCGGGTGGAGGGAGAGAACATGATGTCTGTCTGTCTTTGTCTCTGTCCAGTCTGGTCAGTTAGCATCTCTTAATGTTAATCATCTGTGTATAGAACGATCCTTCTCACATCTAACAAGCCCCTTCACCAAACAGTGTATTTATAACTGAAAAAAAATGTTAAATGAGCAGTTTAATGCCTCCTAGTAATAATTTTTAGACCTCATTTAACTAGATAATATTTGGATGACTTATAAACTCACTAAGGGCATGAACCAAGTATTAATTTCACCTTGTTTCTCCTTCTACCCCTAGCATAGTTCTTTTATTCACAGTAAATAATCAATATTTATTGGTTTTCATTGAATTTTGAACTTAAAATCCCTGAATGTTTTAGAATGTTTCTTTTTTTACTTATGAAAATACGCCAATAAATTATATATAGCACAATATCTAATTTCTTCATGTCATTTATTTTAATGTTTTCTCAGAATTTATTTGAAGCCCTTTTTTATATTTTATGTCTGTTAGGTAATTGCTGTGTGAGTGCTTTTAAAGTCACATTTTGATTCTTATTTAAAGCCTTTCATTTTTTTATTTATGAAATACTTAGAAAAATAGTGTTCATTTTAAACTTTTTTGTGGTTTTAAGAATGCATATTTTAAAAATCTTCCTAAATAGTTTATAACCAACTTTTCATATTTAATATTCTTTTGGATTTCATATTATTTAGCACATTAAATTTAAAGATTTTTCTATATCTATGCTTCTTCATATTTAATCTCCTTTCATTTAGGAATTGCATTACCTATACCAGCTACCTCATGATAGACCTTACTTCAGAAGAGCTAATGCATATCACTTTCCAGATGAACCATATAAAGATGGGTATATCAGGAATCCACATAGTCATCTAAATCCACTGGGACCGGAGTCTGGTATGGTGAGTTAATTTATGGAAATATAATGATTATTAAAATTTTAATGGTTGTCTTTTTTTTAAGATCATTAATGGAATGAAAGCATCCTTGCAGTATCTGAAACAAATCGACCTTTATAATATTTTCTATCCATAAACTCTTATCACTGTATCAGCTAGCAGTAATATATGAACACCAAAAGGTTGTTTTTTTTTTTAAAGACAGTTTTCTCAGTCACATTTGCTGTTATTTGAATTCTTATCTATGCCGTGATGTTTTCTGGGCTGGATAGAGAAGAAATCATAAGTCTCTGACAAACGCTGGAATATTTTTTTGCTGAATGAGAAAAGTCTCAAGAGATGTTATTATTTAAAAGTCTTTTCTGGGGGGGGCGGAGCCAAGATGGCGGCGTAGAAGCAGCAAGGTCCCGCAGCTCCCACACCGCCACCCTAAATACCCATAAAATAGGAGCCCAGACAAAGTCTAGGAAAGTCTAGGACTCTCAGACTCACAGAAATACAGAGAACACAGCTCTCGCTGAAGGCAGCTCAGCAGCAGGGGCTCAGCATGCTGCCGGACTGCGGCCAGGCCTGGGGTGGTGGGAAGGAGCTGAGCCGAGCCCCACAGCCAGCCTGCAGAGGTTCTACAGCCTCCAGGACCTCCACATCTGCCAAGGTGTGAGGAGCAGGACGGAGAGGCGCACCTCAGTGGAGCAGAGAACAGCCAGCCCAAAA
>CM053601.1:49467972-49534738 GCA_028646575.1 Pseudocheirus occidentalis
AGAGCAGAGCAGGGGAGGGGCTTTACAGTGGGATTGCTGTTATGGGGTTGGGGCAGGAGCAAGACGGGGAGAAAATGTGTAATTCAAAAAATGTAATGAAAATGAATAATGTAAACAAGAAAACAAATAAAAAATAAAAAATAAATTAAAAAAAAAAGAAAAACAAACAAACAAAAATAAATAAAAGTCTTTTCTGTCGTATGGTTTTTCCATAGCATGTTTCATCTGGAGCATATACTGGAGAACTTGATTGTTTTTTGCCCAGTATTATGCTCATCATTTCATGCATGTACCATAAGGGCACTGTAACCCGTTCTGGGGCAGTGTCTTGTATTTTGTAGTCAGCATAATAGCACTCATGCATACAGAAGGTAATTGGTAAATTCTTACTGATTGTTAACTGTGCTATATTCTGTGCTTCAGAGGGGATTTTGAAGAAAAGAGACTGATTCATTTTCAATTTCACTTCTCAAGGGAGCATGTATATATAAAAACAAGTTTTGTAAAGATTAACTCCTTTGTGGTATCTATGCATCCTCTAAAATAATTCATTAAATATTAGCATCATCATAAAGTAGAGTACTATGTATGTTTATACTAAAAGGCATCTAGAATGTTGACAGTATTGAATATTAAATAGTAACACCAGCACATATGTAGGGTTCTTTTGAAGGGACCTATACAGAGCAAAGTATATATTCTTTTCCCTCTAGCTGCTTATGGTCTCAACAAAGCAGCACAGCCATATTCTCTTTTATTTCTATAGTTCCTTTACCCTCCAGAGATGCTTAATTTCAATCTGGCTTTGCATTTTATTCCATGCTACACACCATGCAATCAGATGTCAAATTAACTTTGAATATATTTCTGTTACCAAAAATTCATCAGAAGTGAAAAAAAGAATGTAGAGTCCTTGGGGCCATAATGAACTCTATCTACCCTGTTCAGAAAATTCAATTATAATTTTAGTAGCTGTTCTTGATTTTATGTTACCAGCATTTTCACATGCAAGAAATTGGGTTAACTGGGTATCATCAGGACAGTTATCTAGGAATTCACATACTTTAAAAGCATTGAAGATGGTTAAAGTAGTAGTGAGTAGGGGGGAAAAAAGCAGATCTTTGGTATTTTTTATAAATGTCCAATTGTCAAAATGTTGAAATTGAGTAAACTATAAATGGCATGCCCCAGATGGATTCACAAGAACAAATAATTCTTTTTTTTTACATAGATTATAAATATAGAGAAAGATGAAACATTAGTCAGTACCTTTTATGAGGCAAATATGGTATTGATTTTTAACACTAGGTAGAGACAACACTAAAAAAGAAATCAGTAGGCCAATTTCATAAAAGATTCTGAGTACAAAATGCTAACTATAACATTTTAGCCAATAGTTTATGGCAGTATGTTATGAGAATTTTACATCATAATCAAGCAAGGTTTATAGCAGATGTGATGGATAAAGACTTTCCATTGAGAATATGAAAGGAAGTGTTAAGAGAAAAGGTCACTCACAACAGTAGTTCCTTTAGAGTAGATAAATGACCTATTTCAATGTAACTAGTTTCCTTTGTAAATCTGAAGACTTTGCTTATGCATTTAAAAACATTATTCTAAAAAGGTTTCCATAGGCTTTAGCAAACTCCCATGACATAAAAAGTTAGGACACACTGATTTGTTGCTGGTGAAAGTATTATTGAAAAATGAAAGTTGTCTATTGAAAGTTTTTCTAGCGGCATTATGTACAAAAGAGCAGGACTAGAATAACTTAAAGGTCCAACAAGAGGGGAATGTTTGATTTGTGGCGTATTTTTATAGTGGGATTCAGTAATGAGATTAAGACCCACAATTAAGACAGAATACAAGCCGGTAGGCAGAGCCGAGATGGCAGAGAAAAGCCAGGAAGTTGACGGGGTTCTCTCCAGTTTCCCTTGGAGACGACATTAAATCAAGCCTCTGAACAGATTCTGGAGCAACAGAACCTATGAAAAGATGGTATGAAACTGTTTTCCAGTGTAAGATGCCTTAAAAGAGCTTCAGGAAAGGGCTGTCTCACATGGGTAAAAGGGAAGTGCAGCTGAATACAGATGGTGTCTGGGCAAGCCAGTGGGAGTATCTTAGCCACAGCACACACCACAAACTGAGGCCCTCAGTCCTGGCTCAGCAGGCCAGCTGTGAGGCCGCCGGCCCCAGAACCCCGGGGTGACTAGGCTGGGCCACCCCAGTGTGGGAGGAAAGCTGCCAGCATCTGAGGCCCTGGTGCAGAAAGCCAGGGACCAGGCCCCAGACACTCCACAAAAGAAGCTTGGGACAGTGTCCCCAGCACCCCAGGAGTAGAGCTCAGCTTTTAAAGTCATGAAATAGACTAGAAAATGATCAAAAACCAGAAAAGAGCCCTGACCATAGAAAGCTGCTATGGTGACAGAGAAGATCAAAGCACAAGCCCAGAAGAGGACAACGATGTCACAGTGCCTCTGTGTTAGGGCCCAAAGGAGAATATGAATTGGTCTCAAGTCCAAAAACCCTTCTTGGAAGAACTCCAAAGAGGATTTTTAAAATCAGAGAGATAGAATTTAAAATGGGAATCAACAGCTTGGGAAAGGAAAAACAAAAAAGGGACTGAAGAAAACAGTTCCTTAAGAAATACAATAGGCTTTTTCTTTTCCTTTTCTGACTTCCAGGAGCCAGCATGGCAGAGTAAGCAGTAAGTTGCTCTCTTTCTCTTTTACTGACCTTGAAAAACCCAGAAAATGCTGCCCCAGGAAAATCCTGGAGCAGTGGATTCAGCAGAAAGATGGGTGCCGTGGGGTTTTTAGCTCCTGAGGCTAGGGAGATTAACAGGAAATTGACCTCTTACTGTGGCTGAAGGGGATTGGCTGAAGGATGGGACACGTCTAGGCAAGCGAGCAACAAGCCCCGCCTCAGCAGACTAGCAGGAGATCCTGAGACTAGGGTGGGAGAGCGGGCGAGCACTAACACCAGGACCCACTGTGGGCCTACAGAGAACCACCGCTTGCTCCATGGACAAGCATCCCCCAGTGACTGAGCCTGCCCATGCCCTGGTACAACCCCTGGAGGGGAGGAGAACTCCAGTGGCCAGACCACAGCTTCCCCACACCTCACCCCTCAAACTAAAGTATAACCACGGGAAACACAGAAAGGCCTCACCTGTCTTTGGCATACCCCAACCACCAGCTCCAGCTTTGCACCAAAGAAGCTATAGTATTATACAGCTTCCAGTTGCCAGAACCTGAGGCCCCAGCACACAAAACCAGTAAGCAGGCCCCTAGCCCCCAGTACAAGAAGATGGAATACTCCTCCCTGTGCCCCAGAAGCAGAGATCAACTTTAAGAGCCAGGAAAAAGGCAAACACAGTGAGCAAAATGCAACGTAGAAAAGTAAAAACCATAGATTCTTACTATGGGAACAGGGGAGATCAGAGCACAAATTCAGAAGAGGACAGCATTGACAAAAGGGAATATAAACTGGTCTCAAGCCCAACGAGCATTCTTGGAAGAGCAGAAGAAAGATTTTAAAGGTTCAATTAGAGAGGTAGAAGGAAAATTTGACAATTTCTTTAAAAATACAGTTTAAAAAATGGAAAAAAAATTCACTGAAGAAAAATTCTCTTAAAAAGTAAAATTGGCTGAATGGAAAAGGAGGTACAAAAGCTAACTGGAGAAAACAATTCATTAAAAATAAGAACTAGGCAAGTAGAAGCTAATGACTCTTCAAGAATCAGTCAAACAAAATCAGAATTAAAAAAAAACGGAAGAGAACCTCACTGGAAAAACAACTGACCTGGTAAATGGATCCAGAAGAGATAATTTAAGAATTATTGGTCCACCAGAAAGCCATGATGAAAAAAAGGGCCTGGATAGCAGCTTCAAAGAAATCATCAAGGAAAAAACTGCCCCGAAGTCCTAGAACCAGAGGGTAAAATAGTCATCGAAAGAATCCACTGATCACTTCCTGAAAGAGATCCCAAATTGAAATGACCAAGGAATATTATAGCCACAAATCAAAACATCCCTGAGGCACCTATCAGATTGGCTAACATGACAAAACAGGAAAATGATAAATGTTGGAGAAGATGTGGGAAAACTGGAACACTAATTCTTGGGAGTTGTGAACTGATCCAACCATTCTGGAGAGTCATTTGGAACTATGCCCAAAGGGCTATAAAAATGGCCCAGAAATACCACTTCTATGTCTATATCTCAAAGAGATCATAAAAGTAGGAAAAGGACCCATATATGCAAAAATATGTATAGCAGCTTTTTTTTTTGTGGTGGCCAAGAACTTGAAATTGAAGGAATGCCCATCTGTTGGGGAATGGCTTAATAAGCTGCGGTATATGCATGTAAAATGGAATACAATTGTGCTATAAGAGATGATGAGCAGGCGGACTTCGGAAAAACCTGTAAAGACTTATATGAACTGATGCTGAGTGACATGAGCGGAACCAGGAGAACACTGTGCACAGTAACAACCACGTTGTGTGATGACTCACTGTGATATTTAGCTTTTCTCAGCAATAAAGTGATCCAAGACTTTTCCAAAAGACTCATGATGGAAAATGCTGTCCACATCCAGAGAAAGAAGTACGGGGTCTGAGTGCGGATCAAAGCAGCCTATTTTCTCTTTTGCTTTTCTTTCATGTGTTTTTTCCCTTTTGTTTTGATTCTTCTCTCACAAAATAACTAATATGGAAATAGACAAACCATGTCAGATTGATTGCTGTCTTGGACAGGAGAGAGCAGAGGGAGGGAAGGAGAAAAATTTGGAACTCAGAATCTTATAAATATGAGTGTTAAAAATATCTTTACCTGTAATTTGAAAAATAAAATACTATTAAGTGGGGAAAATGTTTAAAAGAGGGAATGAAAGAAAATCTGGGAAGATCTTTAAAGTAAACAAAAAAAGGCAAACCCATCAGAATGGTGTTCACACTAACTAGGACCATGTATGAGGAGAAATGAACAAAAAGGACAAAGAATTTTGATAAGGGACTTGGGAAGAAGGGAGGAGGAGAAGGCATGACAAAAAAGGTCATGCTATTACGATGAAATTAATTGTTAATTATTAATGTTAATTGAAATACAGATGGCTACTAAATGCATTTAATTGGTTTTAATGTTCAATGTTAAATTTTTTACAAAACATGTCATTTTAAAATAGTTATAGTGGCTAATATGGAAATATATTTTACATGGCTTTACATGTATGATAGGTATCATTGCTTGCCTTCTTAGTGTGTGGAAAAGAGAATTTGGAACTCAGAATCAAAAGTAAAGTAAAAATACAATTGCCAGTGGTGATGACCACCGGTATCTTTGAGAAGAAACCATTTCTGAGTAGCACGTCAAACACAAAATGTCCAAATCTGAAAAAAAGAGCTTAGTCAACAGATTGTAGGTTTAGAGATGGAAAAGACCTTTAAGTTTCAGCCTGACTGACCTCATTTTACACATGAGAATCCAGCCCAAGGCAGAGGGGCTGGGAGGCAGTGCTCCAGTGGAGCAATACTGGACTTATTGTTAGAGGGTGTGGCGTTGAGTAACTCTGCCACTATTACTTGTATGACCTTGGGTAAGTGGTTTCTTTCTTTCTTTTGACATTTAATTTTTTTCTCACATGTAAACAAACATTTTTGACATACATTCAAAAAAAATTTTGAGTTCCCTCCTTCTCCCCCAAGCAATTTGATATAGATTATATGTGCGGTCATCACGTGGGCAAGTGGTTTCAACTCTTGGCTTGAGTCTCTGTCTATAAAGTAGATGAGGGTGTTGGGGGAAAAGGGTAGAATTGACTGAGACGATGTTGTCTCCATCATATTAATTTGTCCCTGTCTAGAAATGCCCTATAGTTCATCTTGGACATCACGACTTCCATTTTGAATGTAGGCATACTGAAGATGGCATTTTGCCCTTTTTTCTTTTTTTTCTACAGATTGCCCTAGTTCAGGGTGTATATGGATACCATCATTACATGCAGGATCGGATGGATGACGGCGGTTGGGGCTGTGCTTATCGGTCTCTACAAACTGTCTGCTCTTGGTTCAGACATCAGGGATACACCGACAGGTCCATTCCAACCCACCAGGAGATTCAGCAGGTACAGAGCCCCTGGTCTCAGGTTGTACATTTCAGGCACACTGAGGACTCTGACATTAATTCATACTACTTCCTCATAGTAGATGCTCATTTCTCTTTTGAAGAAGTCGAATCCTTGATAGCCTTTTCAGACTGAAGAACAGAAATTAGAAGAGGTAGAAAAGTTAACAAGTGCCCTAAATTTTAAGCATAGAGGCAGCTGGGTGGACTGGAAGTGGTGAAGTCTCAGATCAAATATTAGACACTCCCTTTCGATGCAGCCCCACACAAGTCACATAAACTTCTGTCTGCTCCAGATTCTCATGTGTGAGATGGGGGTGATAATAGTACTTAGCCTCCCAAAGTGGTTTTGAAGATAAAATGAATGAATATTTCTAAAGTGCTTTGTAAACCTTAAAGTGCTATATAAATGCTAGCTATCATTCTTAATATGTGATTATTTTTTTCTATCTGATGGGGTACAATAAAGGCTCTTGTTGACGTGGGAGATAAGCCAACATCGTTTGTAGGGTCACGACAGTGGATTGGTTCCATCGAGGTACAGCTAGTTCTGAACCATTTGATGGGGATAACCTCAAAAATACTGTTTGTCAGGTAAGGACACTGCATTGATTATTTGATAATGGTGGTATTTCTTCTAAAGGACAGTTTATGAGCTATAATTTATCTTAAATCCGTAGGAAGATTAAATTTTTGTTTCCTTTCCTTTTCCCTGCTCCTTTTTTGTTGTTTTCTGAATCTTTTTTTCCTAGGATTATTCCTTCCTATTTCCTTTTGATTAGGTTTTATGGGATTTTGTGCTTATGAGAAATATGGGTATCTTTTTGGCCTAGGCTTGGGAGAGGTTGGGAAAATGTTAACCTAGAGTGGAGTGACAGCGCATTTGGCATCTTTTTAGGGCTGGATTTACTACAAAAATCTTAAAAGGGAATATATTCATCACTGATCCATGACTCATTCTGTCATTCTATTATTGCTACTCATTTTGTTAAAATATTCATAAATCATTTATAATGTAACTACAATATATTGATAAAATTAAAATTTTGTGTATTATCTGATGATATACAGTATACCATTTTAAAAAAATGTATACTTATAAATGCCTTATGATTACTTCACAGTGTTCCATTAGATTCTTTGACCGTGGCGGCAGCTTCTGGTGGTCATAGTAAATATCTTGACTTCAGTATTCTATAAATCCTCATATTCTAACCTTACTGTGTTTGCTACTTAGACTGGCTAAGAAGACGCAGGCATATAAATAAGTAATAGCATCCCTAATGATTCAAATGTGAAAATTCTTTGAAGTGCCACTGTATTAAAGTGCCGGAAAGCTTTTTGTCACATTGCCGTCACCTGTGTCATTTTGTGATGTCACAGGAGCTTATAAGATCGTCTTCACTTTACAGTTTATACTGCATTACTGCATTATTGTCAGATTCTATTATTGTTCTGCTGCTTAACCTTTGATCACATCTGCGGAATTTATTCCTTGTAAACATGACTTTTTCACACAATAAGCATATTAAGCTGGCTTATAATTAAAGTTAAAAAAACAACACAAAGGTTAAATCCTCATTAGTCTTAAATACCAAAGTAAAAATTTTTTCTTGACGTCTCCTCTTCAAAAGAACATTCCTTGTGTTACCAAAAGAAAAAGAAATCTATCCATGGTTCAAAATGAGGACCTCACAAGCAGGGATATGAGTCCCATGGGCCCAGAAACGAAGGTCTCTAATCTCATTCAGAAAATCTTGGTCTGTTGTATATGACACTTGAACAAGAGAATCCAGAGTTTGTCTTTGTCAGTACATGCTGTCAGGAAGTTTTAATTATATAAATGTTTTAAATACTTCTTTGCTAAGCAGATAAACTCAGTCTCTACCACTATCAAGATGAGTTAGAATTCTCATAGTCCATCATGGCTATTTCAAGATTCAGCCTCATAGGAAGAGAAATAGAAAGTTCTTTTCTGACACTGCCGTATAAATTGATCCTTGACTAGCTAGCACCAGCCTGTATCCTCTCCCAAATACCACTCTTTCACTGGAATGTTATATATTAGGTGGAGAGAGTATTTTCACGTCTCTATACTGTCCTAGAATTTCTCCCTTGTCCTTTATTTGATGAAAGGCAGCATTGTGCAGTGGAAAACATTCTGGATATGTGGTCAGAGTACCTGGCCCTGCCCATTAGGACTCTGCCCTCTGGCACATCACTTAACTACTTTGACTGAGCCTGTCTGTGATGCCATGAACTCTACTTTTTGTGACTGTTCTCACTTAGAACTAAAAAGTATTACTGCAGATGATGTTTTTCTTAGATCTTAACCAAAACTTCTTCCAAACAGCTTTTTGCCACCTTTATTTTTTTTTCAAATAAATTATTAAAACATTATTCTTTAATGCTTATTATCCAAACAAGAAATCTCATGCCAAACTGTCTCTTTCCTAGCCAAGGTTCTGAATTAGCTTCTAAAGGAAGGGAACTTGCCAATCACTTCCAGAGTGAAGGAACTCCAGTAATGATCGGTAAGGTGTTTGGGGATTGTGGGGTGTTTGTGTCAGTATTAAGCATATTAAAATATAAGAGAATCTAACATAAAGGTACATGATTATTCTCCATAAAACCTTTTTTTTTTAGGGCAACACTTTCTTATGGTAGTTACATGAAAATTCTCACCAAAGTTTCTGACTGCTTAGATTATACCTCTGTTAGTGAATAAACTTTTAAGTATCGCTTTCCACAAATTAGATTTCAGTGACTAGGATGGCTTAAAGGACATAATGCCCCACTGTTTGGTAGTAGAGCGCTTCAGTAAATTCTAGTCATTTGTATGAGCCGGTGGTCAAAATACCTAATGTTCTCTTGGACAAGTCATAGCTCCCAGAAAAAGGGAACCAATGGTTCTGCTCTCCTCTGCCGTGACCAAAGCCTGTCTGAAGTACCATCTGCAGTTCCTCAGTATCACATCTTAGTATAGACAAACTGTTTCAATTGATCAACAAGCTTTTATTAAGTGCTTACACACAGGGATTCAAGTACAGGAATCTACATTCTAATGGGGAAGATGACATACTTACATGTATATAAGGACCTACAGAATTAATATAAAGTGAATAAATACGAAGTAGTTAAACATGGCGTGGTTTAGGAGGGAGGGCCAAGTGGTGGAGGGATCAGAAAAGGCTTCCTGTAGAAGGTGGTACTCAAACTGCGCCTTAACAGAGACAAGGATGACGTGAGGACACAGTGTATTCCAAGCATAGGGGATTGCCAGTACCAAGGCATGAAGAAAGGAGATGACATGTTGGGTGTGAGGACCAGAGTGAAGGACAGTCTGCAGCCAGAGTGCAGGGGGGAGGAAGACAGACTGTGGCTGCTGTTGTGGGGCTGTTGGATTGTGAAGAGCTTTAAAAGCTAACATTATACTAGAGATCATTACCCCTGGAGCTGATTGAATAGGGGACTGATGCAGCCAGGTCTGTTTGAGGACAGCCATGTGGGGAATGGCGTCACAAGAGACCTCTAGCAGGGAGGTCAGGCCCAAAGCTGTCACGGTAATTTAGACATGAGGTGATGCAAGTCTAACACCCACCCACCCACACAATATTATTAAATGCCTAAGTCATCATGCTAGATAGTGTGGATACAGAGACATACACAAAACAATTCCTGCCTCCCTGGAGCTTATATTCTACTGAAGTGTGGAGAAGAGGGAGGGGAATTCTGTCCATAGATAACTATACTATGCTCATTCGAGGAAGGAGAGAACATGGGGAAATCTTCTTGGACATTGTGACATCTGAGACTAATCTTGAAGGCAAATCAGAATTCTAACTCCGTTCCCAATACAGGAATGTAAACACAACTTTTATTAACCCAGACTGGGTGGCATCTGCCTTGGTATATACAATGTTGAACTTGAACCCAGAGAGTGCCGTTTCAAATCCCACCTAACATTTTTGCTAGAGGTTACTAATTAAAATTAAAATTAATTTTAATTTACTGAGCAGATCACCTAACACCTCCATTGATTAGCTTCTTCATTTATAAAATGGAAATTGGCAAAGAGATGTACATATTGTTAAATGCCCAGATGGAAATATGCAGTTCCCTCATATCATGTAAAAATGCATTCAAAGCCATACAGGTACACAAAAAATACACATAAATATGCGTGCATATATGTACATATACTTACACACACACACACACACACACACACACACACACACACACACACACATGAATGAATGAATAAATGTTAAGTACTCACCATCTGCCAAACGCTGTGCTAAGCTTTGGGCGTACAGATATAAGCCAGCTAGATCCCTGCCCTCAAAGGATTTATTTACGTTTTTCTTGCTTTACTAATTTATTTATTTGTATTTCTCTGTTATTCTAATAGGGAAGGATAACACCTGTAAAGGAATGAGAATTGGGAGGGGGAGTGCAGCTGTGTTGAATGGGTTCATATTAAGAGTCAGAAAGGATAGTATTTTGATGACAGTATATAGGCAGATAAGTGGTTATTTAACTCAACCATAGGATCCTCAGAGGCCAGTAAATTCCCCAAACTTACTTACCCAACCTTCATAGTGTAAAGCAAGATACTCCTCTACATTCATTCATACTTTTACTGTTTCAACTAGTAAAATAGCCTCTTTCCTATAATTTGCTGTATGGAGCAGAGAGAAAAGGTAAGGGCATAAATCTGTTCCCTAGATGCAAAGAAATGTCAGTGTGTAAAATGTTGCAATTAAAATGATAATCACATGGAGAAGACTAAAGGGGAAATGAGAGCTGTCTTTAAATATTTAGGATGTTACATAGCAATAGACTTGTTCTGTAATAGTTCCGAAGGCAAAACTATAAAACAAGAGACTAACGTTAATAAGGATAAACATTTTAGCTAAACCTAAGGACTGCCTAGCTTACTGAGCCATTCAGTTTGGGACAGGCTGCATTCATTATAGCAGACAGACACACATTCAGGCAGGGGCTTGACCATTTGTCAGAAAGGTTGCGGAAGATTTCTGAGCTAGTTGTGGGGTAGGCAAGATGACCCGAGACCCCTTCAACATCTAAATTCTTTGTGTTAACAAAAATAAAGATAGACATAGAAGAACATCAAGTTACTTCTGAATTTTAAAAAAATAAATGTATCATTTCTAAGTTTGCCTCTGTATGTCTGTGTAGATTCTGTGCTTTAAAGCTCCTTTGGGTAAAGCAGCTCTTTAGTTTGAATGTAAAGTGTGAAGATTTTTTTTTGTTTCTGTTTTTTTCATATCCTAATGTTTCCTTTTCTATAGGTGGAGGGGTCTTGGCTCATACAATACTAGGAGTGGCATGGAATGAGATGACAGGACAGGTGAAATACCTGATTCTAGATCCTCATTACACAGGCCCAGAGGACCTACAAGTCATTTTGGAGAAGGTATGTATTGTAAATGGAATCAGATTCTAAACCAAGTCAGATGGCCAGGACTTCTGGTGAAGCACAGTCTCCTCCATACTAAAAGGCACAGCAAAGCTTGTGCTGTCAAATGCGAGATCAATACAACTGTACTACTCTGTTTCAAGGGAAGAGTGTATTTGGGGGTGGGGAGTTGGGTATTAGGAAATGATGGTAAGGGAGAAAAAAAACTTTAAACATTTTTCAAAATTAAATAGAAATTTGGTATCTATTTAGAAGTAAATTTAATCTTACAGAGAATCTGGAGCCAGGAAAACAAGTTATTTAAGAAAAATTGGGCTTTAAAAGTTGATGATGATGTTTCTGCTGTTGATAATGTTGTTGCTAGGAGTGACCAGCTTAAAAAATTAGTTTTTTATATCAAAGGAATAAAACTTAAGTTAAAAAACAGAAATTTAGACATTTATGAACAGTTTCTTGAGTTGTGACAGATATGAAAAGAAGATACTAAATCCTAACCTTTAAAAATGTCAAAGATTAGAATAGCTAGAATTTTTCAGGAATATGTTAGGTCATGCCCCAGTGACAACATTCATTTATTGAATGTATCCGCTTTAGAGCTTATCCATCTGTATTTTAAACCTGACACAGACAACATAGACAGACAGTGGATCAGGCCCAGAACTGAACCGGAAAGAGGCATGCAGGCTGGGCTGGCTCTGGCAAACTGTCAAGCTCCTTTAGGACCCTAAGATTTGATTTCCCTTGAAAGCAAAGACCCATCTTTTTGGTACCAGCAGTCAATTCAGCTAGTGTTGCCTTATGGCCACAGATGTGGAACAAAACAGCCTCTGAAGAACTAAGAATGAAGTGTCCTGCAGATGTTACAAGGTTAAGAGCTGGAGGCTGCTGGATCTCAGTGTCCTTCCCCCCAGTCTCTCTTACTCATTTCAGTTCCTTTGGTGGCCAGAGCCTCTCCAAAGAAGTGATTGTATAGTAATCTTGTGCCCACACTAAGGAGATAAGGGGGCACACACGAGCCTTACACGTCCAAAAGACACGGAGTCAAGGAAATTTCCTCAGTGGTGGCTGGAAATGGCAGTGGGACGGTGCTGTGTCCAGATGGGATAAGGGCATAGCAGTTTCCCAGAATGGGGTAATACGGCACCTCCAACGCCGGCTTCCCGGCTTTTCTTTTTTGTACAGGCCAAATCCCATCACTGCTGCCAGAGAGATGTGCCCTTCTTTTCAGGGATCCGGGATGGTGATGGTTAGGGAACACGATGTTACCTACCACCTTCACATCCAGATCCACTTTTTGGGATCTCTGAGTGCAGAGTGGTGAAGGGGAAAAGAAGGAATGAGCGTATGAAGCTGGAACGTTCCCTGATTTACCCCGTCGTTAATAGGAAGACCTTGTTTATGCCGGGTGCTGTGGAGTTGTCTGGGTACTGTGAGGACTTTATCTGTGAGGTTATGAGGGAAAAGACCTTCCTGCACGGTGTAAGAGGGAAAGAAAAATGCAGAAGACAACTGAAACATGCTGAACTGTGTACAACTAAAGCATAAACAATACCAAGGATACAACAACCTAGGCCGCCTCTTACATGGGACTTTTAGGAAAGGATTGTTGTACGATGTTAATAGTGAATGACAGGGGCAACTAGGTGGCGCCATGAACAGAGCACTGGTTCTGGATTCAGGAGGACCCGAGTTCAAATGTGACCTCAGACACACAATACTTACTAGCCGTGTGACCTTGGGCAAGTCACTTAAACCCACCCTGCCTTCCCCCCTCCAAAAAAAAGTGAATAACATTTAGCATCTCTCAAGTGCAGCGTTTCTCAACCTTCCTAATGCTGCAACCCTTTAATACTTGTATGTGGGCAGAGGGGCCTGGAGACAGAGAGAGGAGTAGTGTCTTGGTCCCTAAGACCATTGGCATTATGTGTTTTCTGATGGTCTTAGACGACCCTGGGACCCCGGTGAAAAGGTCGTTCGACCCCCAAAGGGTCACAACCCACAGGTTAAGAACCGCTGCTCTAGTGGCTTTACAAAGTTATCAGTGTTTTGAACATACTAATTTTGTTCTGTGAAGAGTCTGAGGGGTCAGAGCAATTATTTGTTCAAAGTCACACAGCCAAGTGGCAAAACATAATCTCACAATGACATGTTGTTATGGTCCAGTGGCTCTACATTTTTTTTCCTCTTTGTGTGGACTTTTCTGAGTCCATGACACATGGCAGGCAACCCAAGAAGAGATCATGGCAGTCATGTTTTCATAGTCAGCCACCAGGATTCCTGTCTAAGTAGACAAGATCTGAAAAGGCTTACATACCTAGAACATAAGCCCTTTAAATTATTTAGCAAACATGAAGATAAGCTATGTTGGGGAAAAGATGATTCAATTTTGTTTTAGGGTTAAAGATAAATATTTAAAATCTACCTTGCCTTGTGTAGAAAGAGGATGTTAATTTTAATTTCTGCAAAAAACTGTCAACTTTAGTTTTAAGGTGAAAATGTCTATCAGGATAAGGAATAAGATTATTACTCACTTTTACTTTTACACACTATCTGCCTAGCATGTAAAGAGGGTTCTGGGTGCAGGCTTGTCCCCACACATACTCTGTGGGATGACCACTGTAACAAGTGAAAGACCAGAACCTACTGTACTACCCAGCTAGACTAAAAGGTTTTATTCCTGAATAAAACATTTTAACCAAATCAAAAATAATATTAATTACTAAGAGCCTTTTTTAACAATCAGGCAGCAGACACACAACAAAAGTGGGTAAACTCTTCTTAGTGCCTTAGTGTTCGCATAGAAATCATGTCTGTGAGGAATACCGTGCTGCAAACACTGGTCTTTGTCTACTGATGGAAGGAATGGGTGACTTAAGTCATGGTACTAGTGAATGAAGGTGAGGGAAATATTGAACACTGTCTCCAAGTACATATTAGTATGATATGAAACAAACCACTATAAAATTTTAATATGTTTGGGTAACTATCTGGAAATTATTTTGTAATTAAGAAAAATACTCTTAAAACTTTAATGAAATTTAGGTAACCGTTACCCCAAGTAGAAGTTTGTAATGTTTGTTGATGACTGTATCTGTGAATGTTTGGATGTTTTCTGGGATTAGGAAGGGAGGTGGGGATGGAAGGGGAGGGGAGGTGGAGATACTGGATCTTATAAGTGTGTGACCAGGTTTATTCTTTTTATCCCTTTATTTAGGGTTTCTGTGGATGGAAAGGTTCAGATTTTTGGAAGAAGGATGCCTACTATAATCTCTGCCTTCCTCAGCGACCGAAGACTATTTGAAGAATCCAAGTTGAACCAATATTTGTTATAGATGGAAAGGTTCAGATTTTTGGAAGAAGGATGCCTACTATAATCTCTGCCTTCCTCAGCGACCGAAGACTATTTGAAGAATCCAAGTAGAACCAATATTTGTTACAGTGGAGGGTGCATGATAGTGATGTAAAAATAATGCACAAACTTCACATGAAAGCATAAGGAAGGCAAATGTATCTAGTAGTAATTTCAAATGTAGCAGTTTAGTTGGAACATCAGGCACACATACTATGTGCAAGGTACTTTGGTTAACAAAAACTGATTTTTCTTCATTACTGTTGGAATCTTTCGAAAAGGTTTTTTAAAAAAACATCTTAACAAAATACTTGTATTTAGCAGCTTAAGTTAAAGATATAGAAAGTTGGAACACATAAACCAGATGTAGCGTACCAAAACTATGTGAATACATGTATTCTTTTGTTTGTTTGTTTTTTGCTTTTTGGAGGGCAGTTGGGGTTAAGTGACTTGCCCAAGGTCACACGGCTAGTTTTTGTGTCAAGTGTCTGAGGCCGGATCTGAACTCAGGTACTCCTGACTTCAGGGCCGGTGCTCTATTCACTGCGCCACCTAGCCGCCCTGAATACATGTATTCTTAAAATGATCTTCACTCAGAAGGAAGTTTTAATGTCTCTCGCTCCTTCTCAGAAGAAGATGAGAACATTTTACACATCAGTCCGTTAGCTTGTGGCCCAAAAAGACGTCATCAGTCTGAAGATCTGCTCCAAACTTCTTTGCAGGCAGCTTCCCATTTTAACACAAATGACCTATTTATTTTTGAAAAAAAGAAGAAGCTGTTTGTTTTGTGACATTTTCCACTGGCACCTTCACAGTGAGGGAAATATTGAATGCTGCAAGTACGTATTAGTTTGTGTGACTTATATAACAAACCACTATACAATTCTAAATACACTTGCATGACTACTTACAAATACATTTCTATTTCATTTCCTCCAGAAATTATTACTAATTTGTAGTTAAGAATACTCTAAGACTAATGAAACTTAGATAACTATTACCCTAAACAGCCACTGGTTACTATCAGAATCTAAATACAGTCAATCCTCAGCATTTCTTAAAAAATAGCAGAATAGTAAGAAATGAGATTACCTATGCCTTCAATCTATGGGAAGTGGGATAAGGTTCCCCTGACTATAAAACTGTGATCTTTTGCTGGAAATAGCTGAAAATACACTTTTCTGCATACAGTCCTTTATTTTAAAAAATTAATTCTGGAAACACGTACTTTTCCTAACACAGTAACCATGAAATAACCCATAAAATACAGGGAAGAGGAGAGACATGGAGGGCCAGCAATGAGAGAAGAACCCCAAGGTAAAAAAAAGTGGGAAGGCAACACCTGCCATCTCTCATCTCCCTTTTGGCTCAGTTGAACTGTTCCCATGAAAAGCACATGCCTGGGGCAAGTCTTGGCAGGGGCATCAGGCCCAGCACTGCTGAGAGGGTGGGGGTGAACACCATCTCATTTACCCACAGACTCAACCACTGCAGGATCAGTTCTGCAAATGCTTTCCCCCTTGAGCAGATACAACCTTGTGTATCACAGCTGCCAACTTCAAAGTGAAAATGAGGTTATAATCACGAGAATGCTTCAAGTTTGGAAAGTATTCTTATGGGAATACAATATTACTAGCAGTTCAAAACTAAAAACACATGGAGCCTTAGTGAATTATTAAATATGAATAAGGTTTTAGTATTATAACAAGATTAACTCTAATATTTATATAGAAATCTTCACCATCTACATACTACCTACCATCCGATCGCTGCTTCTTCCCATCTGAGTTGTCCACATTTCTGTAGGCTCTTTTATTTTTAAGCAGCAAACCACAGTTGTCAGTATTGAGTGAACAATTGGATTGTTCACTTAATTTCATCCTCTGTGTATGTTTGACTGTTGTGAGAAATTTGGCACATTGCAGAAATCCACAAGACCATGCCAAGTCTTCCGCAGTCTGCCCATTCTTGTTACGTAAGCTGCAGGTTTAATCACAATAGTGGAAAGACAATTAAAAATGAATTGCTACATGCTATCACTCTTTTCTATGTTTGGTTTTTGTTTCTCTTTGCTCATTGTTCACTCCATTGGCTATAACCTATACAACCGGACTATTGTACAATGTGAAAGAGTTTGCAGATCCTATACGTGATTGTATGCCACCGTGGCCGGGGTGAGGGGTGGGGAAGAAGGGGAGAAAAATCTGAAACTCAAGTGACTCTGGAACTGAATCTTGTAAACTAAAAATAAACAAGTCAATAAAAGTATATTGTAATAAAAAATAAATTGCTATGTCTAAGATTTAAATTTTAAAAAGACTTTTTCAAAATTCTACGCTTAGTAATAATCTCATCAACAAAAATATTCAAGTAAAGAATATTTCAAAAGGCATCTAATTTTGTCAGTGTATGTACTCCACCACCCAAAAAGGAAAGAAAAAATGATTGTATGTAAAACAAACTCAAATAATTTATGTTGTTAAATGTATATAAAAATTTAAGAAAAGTCCTTTTTACTTTTCAGATCTTTTTTTGTATTTTTTTTCCTGATTTTCTTGTTCTCACTTAACATTTGTTATGACGATCACAAAAAAGGCCATCGTTATCAAACTAATTTGACTCTGCCAGGAAAAAAGTTGTGGGTGAAGACAGAGCAGGAAGAGGTTTTGTTCAACTCCAGCAGCCAACCATTTTAAAGAGAAAATGACTTCTGCACAGGGAGGTCTCTCTGTTTCTTACAACAAGCAAGTTCTGCAGTGAGATTTCAAGCATCATTAAAATAAACTGGGTTTTTCTTCTGCCAAAAGAATATTTCTGTAGTTAGCAACATAAAACGGCTGTAATTGTAGAGCACTCCGATTCAGAATGTCAGTGATAAGAGTATGAGTGGATGGAACTCTACATCAAGTTAACATGTAAAGTGAGCCTAACATTTCTGGGCAGGTCACTATTAAGCATTAAATGCTACTGAAATCTGTATACTATACCCCAGACTCTTATCTTCCTATTCCTGGTGTTTCCAAAGAAAGGGCAAAATTGAAGCAGTTATTTGGTTTTTCTCACTTTACTGAGTTAAAGGGACTACATAAAATAATTTAAATAAAGGTACTCTGGAAACCAGTATACAGCCGTGAACCATGGTTTCATTACTTACTCAACTAGGGCATCGCTGGCTACAAGCAGACTGAGGCATTCCAAGCTCCCAACTTTAGCTGCTTTATGTATTGGAGCTTCTCCAAAAGCATCCTGATTCAAAACAAGAGAAAGAAATTGAGATTCTCCACACAAGAACCTCTCCTCCCAGCAGCTTTCTTGCTGGGAGGCAATGAGGCGAGTCTAAATGATTTGCCATATGAGAACCGTACTTTCTGGTTGTCTGCCACAATAATTTTTCCCAGTTTTATGATTTACAGCAGAGGTGTCAAAGTATTCCTGAGTGCAACTGAACCAGTTTAAAATAACTGAGAAATAGCTGAAAATTAAAAATACAATAAAATATAATATTACATTTAAAAACTAAGTTAACATACGGGCCATGTACAGATTAGTGGCCTCTTTCTATTTGACTTTGACACCAGGATTTATAGTATTTGGACACAACTGTACTTTTGCCAAACATGTACTTTATCCCACAGGCACTTTTTGGGTATATATAGATAACTCCATACGCTCTGCTAGTATGGATTGTGTTTTCATAGTTAAGAGTAGGAAAAAAATTCATTCTCCATTCTCCTGAGAAGATAAACAAATGAGATACAAGGTAGACATCCTACAGAGCAATTACAACTTAAAAAGATCAAAGTGTAACTTAATTTTATGATCTTCAGTGGAAATGAATTCCAAGCTGAGAGGTCTACAGAAAATCTTTCCAGAAAGTCAGAGTAGCACTAATGCCTCACCAAGTGAGAGCAGCAAGGCAAGGGGCCTCTGGCTCTGGCTGCCTGGGGACCCACGTTCAAATCCCACCGGCCGGAGTCTGTTTTCCTCAGCTAGATTTCCCATGTCTCTTCCAGCTTTTCTCTGATCGAGGTCAGGGTGAAGCTTTTATACTTGGAGTACTTTAGCGTTGGAGGGGACCTGATCCTTTCATTCAACTTCCTCAACCCATTTTTCTGGTCCTAGCACGGACACACCCACCATCGGCTTCTCGGGGATGCTGACAAGCAAAGTCAAGTGTCAGAGATGTGCTTTCGGTTATAACCTGCCCTCTCTTCTAATTTATCCAGTGAGGAAATGGGGGCCCAGGGAGGGTAGGCGACATGGCACGATCCGAGAGTCGGAGATCTTTGCAATACACCGATGCATTAGGACACGGGCAGCCGGCATTGTGGTGTCTGCGCGGCCCAGCCCTCCCCGTTACCTAGTTACCTGCTGATTGAGGTCAGCTCCCGCCTGCAGCTGCCAGAGCAGGAAGAAGGGATGACCGGCCTGCGCGGCCAGGTGCACGGGAGACTGACCGCAGGCGTCTCGAGGGGCGTTCACGGCGCTGCCAGGCTCCAGCAGACGCGTCCCGCTGTCCACCTGGGGAGGGGGAGGCGTGGCGGAGGTCAGACGGGTAAGGAGCCCCCGGCCCCCCGCGGCGCCCTCCGCCCCCAGCCCCGCACGCACGGACACGCGGACACGCGGACGCACCTCGGCCCCGCAGTCCAGCAGCAGCATCGCCCCGGGAGCCACTGCAGGCAGAAAGCAGCCGCGGGGGGCCGGGAGCTCGGAGGTCCTTCCCACCCTCCTCTGCTGTCCCCCCTTTCTTCCTCCGGTTACTCCTGTTTCCCTCTTTCTCCTCTACCTTCTCGATTCTTCTTTTTCCTCCGGTTACTGCTCTTTTCTCTCTCCTCCTCCCTCCCTCCTCCCCTTTCCATCCTCTCGCTCTCCTCCCACCCCCTCCTCTTTCCCTGCCCGCCCACTGCCCCACAGAAGACCTCCGGGCTCGGGGTCAGGGCAGCACGTACACAAACATCACCACGTGGAGCCCAGGCCTGGGCTGGGCGTGGGACCTGGGGAGGGGAGAAACCAGGGCAAGTCCTGGCAACTGATTGGCTGAGCCTGTGGGCGGGGAAGTCTGGAAGGGGGAGTCCCGCGAAGTGCGCGGGCGCAGTGAGGCCGCAGGGGCCTGGCGACGGGGGGCGGAGGCGGGGACGGGAGGCCCAGGGGCGGAGTCTGCCCAGAAGTACCGCGGCCCTGCACGTCTCTCACCCGCTTGCCGGGCCTGGGGAGGTGGTGGAGGTCGATGTGGGTTTGCATTCCTGCTTCCCAGCACGTATGCAGGAAATGGTGAGAGGCCGGGGCCTCTCGGTGGCTGGGCGAGGAACCCTACACTTGGCACCCCAAAGAGTGGGCGGGAAGAGGCAAGAACCATGCCTCCTGCGGGTGGGTGCTCGTCATGGCCCGGGGCCCCCGAGGTCAGAGAAGGATGTGGGGAACCGGACCTGGGCCAGCCTACCTCCCTCCCTACCCCCCAGCCAGCTGTTTCCACTCACTTGTCGGGTGTGATGACCATGTTGGAGCATTCACATTCTGGAGCCCAGGCGAGCGAGGCGGGTACCTATCTGCACGTACACCTTGCTGTGGACTGTCCTATGGACTGAAGGAATGGGGCATGCCAAAGTGGAAGAGAAGTTAGGAAGTTTAATTAACTACTTAATCATTGCATCCAAAGATTTCAAGGTGGAAGGGACCCTACAGATAAGGTGTAAGCCACCCATTATTAGTGTAAGTGCACCCATTATTAGATTGGAAGATTCTCGAGGGCAGGGACTACCTTTTGCCTTCTTTCCTTAGTGTTTAGCAAAATACCTGGCATGTAGCAGGTACTTTTTGTCCTTTCTTTTGACTTGTGCCTGACTCCATGACCCCATTTGGGGTTTTGGCAAAGATACTGGAAGGCTTTGCCATTTCCTTTCCTGGCTCATTTTTCAGATAAGGAAACTGAAGTGATTTGCCCAAGGACACACAGCTGTTAAGTGTCTGGGGCTAGATTTGAGCTTGGGAAAAAGAATCTTCCTGACTCCATACCAGGCGCCCTATCCGATGTGCCATCTAATTGTTCTAGGAGAGAGAGGGTAGGCCTGGGTACTTAGATCTGAGAAGTATCTGAGTGGAAATGATGCTTCAGTTGGAACTGATGAGATCATCAAGCAAAATGGTCTAGAGCTGTGGTTCTCAACCTTCCTAATGCCCCAACCCTTTAATACAGTTCCTCATGTTGTGGTGACCCCCAACCATAAAATTATTTTCGTTGCTACTTCATAACTGTAATTTTGCTACTGTTATGAATCCTGATATAAATATCTGATGTACAGGATGTATTTTCATTGTTACAAATTGAACATAACCCACAGGTTGAGAACTGGCTGGTGGAGAGGAAAAGAGAAGAGGGTGGGTACAGGACAGAACTTTGGGGATTTATCCATGATTAGTGGTTGTGTTTTGGAGGAAGATTCAGCAAAGGAGACCACAGAATGGTCAGAACCAAAAGAGAACAATTTCACAGTCACCTAAGAAAAGACAGTATAAGGGAGAAGAAAATGATCATAAATATCAAAGTCTGCAGAAAGGTCCAGAAGGATGAGGACTGGTGATTGAGAGATCAGTGGTGACTGGAGAGAGCCCTTTGGTTGAAAGGTGAAGTCACTCAGTTATTCACACCTGGAGTCAGGGAGACTCATCTTCCTGAATTCAGATGTAACCTCACACATTAGCTGTGTGACTCTGGGCAAGTCACTTAACCCCATTTGCCTCAGTTCCTCATCTGTAAAGTGAGCTGGAGAAGGAAATGGCAAACCACTCCAGAGTCTTTGCCAAGAAATCCCAAATGAGTCATGCAGAATTGGACGTGACTGAACTGACTCAAGTTTGAAAGAACTCTGCTGGATAAGGGGGACGGTATGTAGTTTACATTCCAACATGCTCTAGGCAGCCTTAGAGCTTACATTCTAAGTAGGTAGATAAGAAACAGGCTCATAACATTAATGCATGATAAATAGATTAAAGACATACCAGCAAATTGCATTTTAGGATTGCAAAGTGTTTGGCAAGTATTCCCATTTTAACCTTGCAACAACCCTAGGAAGTTGGGGCTATTATCCCCATTTTAAAGATGAGGGCACTGAAGCAGAGGGAGGTTAAGTGATTTGCCCAGGGTTACCCAACTAGTAAGTATATGGATTTGAATTCAAATCTTCTGACTCCCAGTCCAGCACTTTTCCTGTCATGCCACCTGACTACCTTTTACTGCCTTGGAGGTCACAGCATTTTACTGTAAAGCTGTAAAGGAGGTAGGCCTAAAACTGAGACCTGCAGACTCCTAGTCCAATGTACTTTTCAGTATATCACCCCACCCTCTCTTCCTCCAGTTTAGTTTATCAGTCTGACATTTCATTATCTAAAAGAGCTGGTGTCATAGTCACATAGGTGTAGTTTCCCTGGGTCTGCTCTTTCCTACCAATTTGTTCTTGTCCCATGTTGATGAGAATGAGTTTAACAGTAGAATATGGCAGAAGAACTATTATGTGAGGGAAAAGCATAACCACTATTTTTTTGCTTTCCATCGTTAAACCTCAGAGTAGCCTGGCCTCCTAAGTCCTAAGCAGAGTGGCCTCACTCTTTTCAGTGCAATCACCCCCCCTCCAAATCTATAGTCAGTTTTAGACCATAGCACTTTAATTAAGAAGGAAAAGAAAAAAAAACTAGACTGTGTGCTCAGCTATAATAGAAAAGAAGCTGCAATTTGGAATAGAACAGCACAGATTCTATTCAGCTCATACTGATGGGCTGTTTATCATAAAGCTGCTTTTTGATCACTAGGCAACTGGAAGGTTCTGTTGCAGAGGAATTCTGGCTGTGTGTAGTGTCAACAGGATCCAGCAGAATCAGCAAGTGTGGTGTGGGTAACACTAATCAGTATGTGAATTCTTGAACTAACAACTAGATCCCAGTTGATTCCTTGGAGATACGAAATGATACAGATGGCATTGATTTTATGGCAGTTCTCTTTCCCTTTATGCTCACATTTTTCTTGATAGCTATAATCCCAATCTCCTAAATGGTAAGGTTGTTGGGGAGTAGGTTTAGCAGGGTCCGTGGCAGATAATACTGAGGAATGGGGTTATATTTTCATCCCTCTAGAAGAAATCTTTTACCCATGTTGTATGTTTGTTGTTTATAGACTACACGTTGAAGAAACAGAATGAAGCTTATGAGTGAAAAACTGCCTATGGGTCCCCAAAATGCTATGTTCCAGTGTGCTCCCAACACTCGGAAATTAAACAAATGGAAAAAGGAGAAGCAAGGTATGAGTCCTGTTCTAGTGCTCCTTTAGAAGTGGCTTTCTAAAGTTTCCTAATTGAATAATACCATCAAGAGATATGAAGTTTCTTATTCTTTTCAAGTATATTCTTTTTTTCAAGTATATTTTTCAAGTATATTATATTTTTGAAAAGTATACTTTTCAAGTATATTCTTTCTTTTATATTCAAGTATATCTTATTCTTTTCATAGTGTTGTGTCTGTGGGCTATTACTGAGCTTCGGTTTGCCAGTTTTTAAGAGAAGGATAATTATTAACACTGTACCTCACAGGGTTGTTATAAAGAAAGTGCTTTGTAGGTAAATCTTAAAACAGTGCATAAATATAAGGAGTTTTGTAGGTTTTTGTGCTCTTTCTCAGTTTATCCACAGGATAATAGTTGTAGAATTTACAATCCCTTGAGACCTCCCTCAATTTCTGTTCAGTAGCGTTTCTGGTTCTGTTATTAAATCATCTCTGAAGTTCAAGATGCCACTCTGTAAGGTAAGAAAAGTCCAACTTTCCTTGCATTGAATTTATTTGGGATTAATATTTTAAGCTGTACCCTTATTTGTTTTTCCTGGAGGCATTTTTTATTTTACATATCATGTAGAAAGGTTAGCTCATTGGAAGATTTTAGAGCATGATAGTCCTGTTTTAGTCTTACGCAAGACAGTTTAATCCAAGACAAGATGAGAAACAGAATAAAACACTATTCTTTGGTGAAGAGATTGTGTGGCTAACCCCAGTTAACCACATTGCAGGCATCATTAGCATATTTAGAAAGTCTCATCCTGCCCCTGTGGATAAAAATTAAAAGGTGTGAATTAGATGGTTTTCATCAGATTTCAAACCTGGTTGAAGGACCAGACCCAAAGAGTAGTCATTGATAGATCGATGTCACTTTGAGAGAAAGTCTCTAATAATCTTGCCTTTTCACCTTTCACATCTTTGTTGGAGAAAAGGTCATAAATAGCTTGAGCTCATCCAATCTGCAGATGATCGATTTCAGAGTCACAATCCAAAGAAGATCTTTATATATATTTTATATATATATATATACATACACATTTTTGAACATTGACAGAGGGTGAATTTATTTTGCTTGATTTTGTTTATTTATTACAGGAGTTTTGGTTTTCTTTTTCCCCCAAGTAGGGTAAGGTGAGAGGGAGAGAAAAATAAATGCTTGTTAATTTAAAGTTTTATTTTCTTGTTTTAATTATCTTGATAAGTTAAACTATTGGGTCAAATCTAATAAAGTAGGATATAATAATGATAAAAACCAAGTTCTATGATGTGTGGGTTCAAAAAATAATTACCTTCACAGGTACAAGGTCGGGTAACCTGGTTTTGTGGCTGTTTCACATGAAAAAGCCCTAGGAGCTTCAGTGGCCTCTGACCTCAGTATAAGGAAGGCAGAGGTGAGGCGTGGCCTCTGGGTTGCTACATGGCAGGGAATAGAATCCATGCCCTCATTCTGCCACTGCCAAAGTACTGTATTCCATTCTGGGTACACATTTTTAAGGATGTAAAACACCCAGCTAAGGGCAGGCAAGATGGCAAGGGACCTTAAGATTATGTCATAGTCTTGATTGAAGGGAGTGGGGATGTTTAGCCTATAGATCAACGGTTCTCAGCCTGTGGACCACGACCCCTTTGGGGGTCGAATGACCCTTTCACAGGGTCACCTAAGACCATTGGAAAACACATATTTCCGATGGTCTTAAGAACCAAGATGCTGCTCCTCTACCTGTCTCCAGGTGGGTCCGCCCACATGCAAATACACTCACACGGGAGCATTAAAGAGTCCTGTCATTAGGAAGGTTGGGAACCACTGCTATAGATGACCAGACTGGAGAGAAATAGACCCTAATAGCTGTCTTGAAGTATTTAGCTGCCATGTGAGGTTAGACTTGCTCCATTTCCCAGAAGACAGAGTGAGTAAAATAACAGTGGGTGGAAGTTTCATAGAGGAAGATCTTCTTTTGGAGTAAGGGGAAAACTTTCTAACAGAGCTGTGCAAAAATGGAGTAAAATGCCTCCGGAGGCATAGAGCGGTTACATTTCACCGGAGACCTTTGAGGGAAGGCTAGACAATCCCTTGTTAAGATATTTTAGAGAAAATCCTTGTTCAGATACAGAATATTCCAAGAACATTTTGATCTACGTTTAAGTATTAATTTACCTGCCATGTTCAAAATACCCAAATGTGGAGAGCCATAGAGTGAAAATATTAGAACTGCAAAGAATCTTAGAACTTACTCAGTTTAGTACCTTCGTTTTACAGATGGAGAAGCTGAGTATCAAGGAGAGGTCAATTTGTCCATGGCTACATAGCTAGTTTAGTGGTTGATTTGGAACTAGAAGATAGGCAGGATCTCCTCATTTTCAGTATTGGGGTTTTTGCATCAGCCTAGGAGTCAGAACTTGGAGTGTGCAAAGTTAAAACATTACCACAAAGTAATGCAATCATATTCATGCTCCGTACTCAGTTTAATTGGAAGAGAGATGATTCACTACTTGGCTCTTGGTAAAGGAAGCTAGTTTCACCTGCTTAAAACCTCTAAGACTGCTCCATAGATACTTACTGAGAGCCTTGTATATATTATATGTAAGGCACTGCATTAGGTGATGGGGGGCTACAAAGATGCATAAAAATAGCCCAAATCCTCATCTTGTTTAAAATCTAGTTAATAGGGTAATAATATGTATATATAAAAAAAATCAACGACAAGTGAGTCAGGTCAGTGGTTCTCAACCTTCCTAATGCCGTGACCCTTTAAAATTCATATGTGGGTGTATCTGCATGTGGGCCACCACCTGGAATGGATAGAGGAGCAGTGTCTCGGTTCCTAAGACCATCAGAAATAGGAGTTTTCCAATGATTTTAGGTGACCCCATGACCCTTGTGAAAGGGTCGTTTGACCCCCAAGGGGTCGTGACCCACAGGTTGAGAGCCACTGATAGGGTTATAAGGTTATACATAGCCACTTATAGATAATAATAATAATAAGATTATGAGGTTAGTAATTCATTAAAAAACTTTTTTCATCAGATTATTGCGATCATATGAAGTTGGTGGAAAAGGCATTACAGATACTGAAGGAAAGAATAAGAAAAGGAGATCCTCTGGCGCGTTTCCTGAGAGGTCAACTGTACTTTGAAGAGGTAGCTTTAAAAAACTTTTATTTTTTAAAAAAATATTAAGCTCAGAAGATTGCCAGGGAAAAAGCACATCAGTTGGAAACAGTTCTGTTGTGGGATTCTCATATCCAGTTTTGCTACATGAATCCATTAGGGAATGGTTTAAAGTAGAATATACCGGAAATGACTTTTTAAAAATTGACCATTCCACCTTTTCCCTTATTAATGGATGGGACTAGCAAGACTCTTTCTACTACAAAATCTTTTTAATAGGGTTCCTGATATAAGTTAAAATCTTACTCTTTGGATAATGTTTCAGATCACTGTTTTGTGGATTTTCTCTAGACCTGTCATTTCATTGGTGTAGGAAACTTCTAATGTGGAAATTTCCTCCACAAATGCAGATGAGTATTAGCCTAATTCTTCACTTTAGTATTCTAAAGGTTACTTTAGGATAAGTATGGACTCTTCGTAAGTAAAAGGTGGATTCTGATATGTGTAGCTGCATATTTCTACCTGTTTGTATGTAAATGTTTTTGTGACATGTGTAATATAAAGCATACACATATATAATGCATGCATGTATATACACACTTTATATTTGTTTATATTCTCTATATGTATCAATAGTGTACACACTTTTTTATCTATATATAGATGCATTTAAGGTTACATGCAGACATGTATGTTTTAAAGTTAATGACTGACTAACACTTCCTAATTTATGACATTGATTAATCTCTGTTAGAGACATTACTTTGTGTTTGAGCATGAGTATATTATAATGTTAGCACCAACAAAATATTGATTTTTAGCTTTGATCACCACCTTATCTCAAACTACAATGTAGATAGCCTAGGACCCCAAGCCCAATTGCCACAGGAAGAACAGAACTTTGAAGAGTCCATACTTATCCTCAAGTAACCTTTAGTATACTAAAGTGAAGAATTAGGCAAATACTGATCTGCATTTGTGGAGGGAATTTCCACATTAGAAGTTTCCTACACCAATGAAATGACAGGTCCTGCTTCCAACCCAACTCCTACAGCCATCACCAAGGGAAGCAGCCCTTGTGAAGAAGGGGCCCACCATCCCCATCCTCATCCACACTATCTGCCAAACAACAGCCACTGAAGGAGCAGACAGGCTATCCAGGCTGAAGCAGTAAGTCGTCCTGAAGAAGAGACAGAAGGAGCCCTGTGCCAGGCAGTTAGCACCGTCCACCACCTCCTCTTAAGCTGTGGTAGAAACACAGAGATAGCCCAGCCCCCTGAGTCCAAAGAGCCCTGAGAATTCCAGCACTCCTCAGACCACTGGCATTGCTTCGAGCTCAGAATCCTGCGACTGTTGTCCAAGGACATAAGCCTTTTGGGATCCAAAGTGGTAACTTCCTCTTAGAGGCAGTGCAGCCTTGGCTCCTGAGCAGCCCCAGCTAACGAAGAGCTACAAAGGAAAGTTTTCTTCATAATATCCTTGACACTGTTGAGTGCTTCATCACAAATGGATCTGTGATTTTATTAAAGAACACACATTAGCATGTATTCGCACTATGGGACTTCTCCGTCTTACTTGCAAATGAAACCTACATGTGTTTTCTCCCTAATTAGAATGTGAACTCCTTGCTGTTATATTTCTACTCACAAGGCTTTGTGTATAGTAAGTGCTTAATGCATGCTTTTAAATTAAATAATTAATGATAAATATGTGCCTCTGTATCTGGACTTGTAATTTCATCGGTATAGGAAAGTTCTAGTATAGCAACTTCTGTCACCATTACAGATCTGCAGAGTGTGTGTGTGTATCTATAGCTATATTCATATCCATATCCATATCCATATCCATATCCATATATACTTTATAGAACTAGAGAGGTGGCTGGGGACACTGGATGTGAAATGACTTTGTTGTTGTTGTTATAGAGCTGGTATGTGTCAGGGACAGAACTGAGATCTAGCTCATCTTGATTCCAAGGCCCATCTGTCAATCACGTTGTCTCTCATATATACATATATTAATATATATATATATATATATATATATATGCCTATGCGTATATTAACTATATGGATACACGTGTGTATATATACATATGTAATAAGAAAAATTAATGGATGAAGATCAGTGCTGTGTTAGCACCAGCATTATTAACCAATTCATTACCAATCTTGACATTAGCTTTAATAATGTTTAGCACACCCTCACCAAATGAGCGCTGCAGACCTTAGTGGGCTGTCCATAACTCAGGTAATTCAGATGACAAAAGCTGGGAGCTGGAAAGGGGTACAGGTGGTGGTGCTTCCATGGCATTCGGTGACCTCTGCTGGTCCCTTTCCTGAGTGACTGCCGCATTACTCTGTGTAGCTCCATTTCCAGTCGTACTCAAATGACTTGCATTTACAAAATAGTCACACGCTGCTCAAAGATCTGTTTTCCTTTCTATAGCTGGATGTGCACTCTTTTCACATACTAAGATGTATATTTGCCTTTGGTAAAGGGAGCTGAGGTAATGAGTATGGAGATGAAGGACTAAGAACACTGTTCTTTGGAGCAGGGAAAAAATAATTTTAGGGCCAACTGAGGATGACAGTGCTGAAACATTAGGCCTGTGAATGAATAGGAAAAATTAACCCTAGAACAAGAAAACTGAAGAATGCTAAATAACTCAGATGGCCAATCAAGTGGCTTTTAAGGACTTGACCCCCTCCTTGACCAGAAGAAAAAAAAAACACTTTTCTTTCTCCAGCTTGGAGACAGTAATACAGACTTGGCAGAGTATATGAAATTCTGTGCCAAACTACTGACTGGGAGCCTAGAAGACATGTGGGTCCACATATCATGAGGTGCTTTGGTTCACTTGAAAATATGGCTGTCTGTATCCCCAAACATGATTGGGGATATCTAGAATATAATGAAACCGTTCATAAAAGTTTTAAATACAATCAATCCCCTATGGGTTCCCCACTCACTGACCAGTGCCCACTTGCTTTATAGGGCCACAGAAAAAAAAGAGACCTTGCCAGCAATAGCCTTACAGGTTAATTTTAGCTATATCATGATTCAGCACAAGCATAGTAAGAATTACATTATGTCACCCCTGTATCTCACTGCTCAACCATGGTGGAGATGTTTTACAAGTCATAGGCCTGGGAAATACCTAAGTACTAGAGATTGTCATGGCCATGGAGCTCAGGAAACTAAATTCTAAGAAAAAAATAACAAAATGCTCCTTACATGCCTAACGTGGTATATTATACATTGTTGGTTGTTTCAGTAGTATGTTTTGCTAAAGAGGTATCAAAAACAATAAACTCTTTTTCAAAAAGTTAATGGCAGGGTCTCCCATGTGAACTAGAATCAAGGTATCATTATTTAGAGAATGTTTTTTGCTGTGCTACATGAGATTGGATTTGGAAAAGAAATGTAGATTTAAAAGGAAGAGCCTAGACAACCTAGGGTATGAAGAAGTTAGAATTACCCATAATTTGCAAAGAGATTATTAGGGTAAGATCATCAACTTCAGGCTCTATCTCCAAATGTTGATGTATCCTAATGTGTTTGCAGGTGGTAGTGGTGAGACAGGCAAACAGCTAATTAAAACAAGAAACCCAAGAGCAGTTAGGTGGTATGTGAATAGAGCACCAGCCCTAGAGTCAGGAGGACCTGAGTTCAAATTCGGCCTCAGACACTTGACACTTGCCCAGCTGTGTGACCTTGGGCAAGTCACTTAACACCAATTGTCTTGCTTTCCCCCCTCCAAAAAAAAACCCCAAGAAGCCCCGGGGGAAAGAGGTCCAGCAGCATTTCCTGCAAAAGAAGAAAGTCATACTGACTCATAGAGTAGTTAGTGTAAAGACTTTTCAGAATGGAAAAAACAGTGTGACCCTAATCCAGGTTCTGGACCTACGCAACTTGCAGAGTTGAAGAAAGAAATGCCTTGAGGAACACTTTTACAGATCAAAAATTATACAGAAAGTAGAATATAAGGTTACATTCTTTTTATTTTCATATACATATATATATACATATGCATATATATGTTTATATATATGAAAAAATAGCATTTCATCTCTTCCCCACTGAATCTGTGTTTAAAGAAAGCTGCTTTTTACTAGATTAAAGCTGACCCAGCCTCTGGGTACAGGAGATGACCGATGATGTGGTATGACTAGAGATGTTTTAGAAGATGCCTCCTTTAATATTCTCAGTGGTATTCTACAGATTCTTTTGGAATAAATTATTGCACATGTTGGAATGCATCTACCCTTTAAAGCAGTAGCATAATAATGTGTTTGTAAGTTTTTCATACCCTAGTGTGAATGTCAGCTGTTAATAAATTGACTCCTAGAAGAAGTGGGCAAATTCCAGGTGGGAAGGGGAGAGAGAATTCCCCAGCATGGGGTTTTTCATAGTGAAATAGCCCTAAATATCTAATAAATTGATTACTATTACAGCAGGGAAGAGGGAGAGCAGAAAGGTAAATGAATTATATCCACTTCAGAATTTTACTGACCTTTGTTTGATCAGCCTCCTATGGGAAGATCCCTTTACCGATGTCTTTCCCTGATGCTTTACTCTTCTTTCCCCTTCTAACAAAGTACAAAACTAGAGCCAAAGTCTCAATAATACCACTGTTTTACATTATTATAGCATTTTCCCATCTGTGATGTCACAATCTCCAGAAGTGCTCTGTGAGGAGGGCAGATTACAGCTCTGAAGACTTGGAAAAGAAAGTTCTCCCCTCCAAAGTCCTTGACACTGTCAAATGGTACAGTTTTATCACTGGAAGTGACATTAAAGAAGATTGCCATCTGTTTTGCTACTATACTTTAAAGACCAGGGACCTCTCCATCCGACTGACTTCCAAAAACCTTCTAGATGTGTATATGTATTAGAGGCAGAGGAGGGTGCTGGACGTGGCATCAGGAAGACCTCGGTTTGAATCTTTTCTCAGCTGTGTGACTTTGGGCGAATGAATCACTTAACCTCCTGCAGCCTCAGTGTCCTCATGTGTAAAGCGGTGCTAACAGTAGCACCTTCCTCACAGGGCTATTGTGAGGACCTTATGGACTAATGTGTAAAGTGCTTTGCAAACCTGAAAGTTCTCTATAAATGTTAGTGATCATTGATTATTATTACAGATTTAATAAATACCATATTTTACCACATGATCATCACCGTGGCATAATCGTCACACCCTGTTTTTTCAGCCCAAAAATTGGTTTCTAACATTTCATCGCATAATCATCACATGGCATAATTCCATAATTGTCTTGCCACTTAAAAGGTAAACAGAGCAGCAATATATTCACCAGGAGCAGATGGATATGTGTTTATCTCTCATGCATGGTGAGCCAGGAGCCTAGAATTCTCAGCACTCCCATTGTGGGCGTGGTTTGCTTAGAGAGCTGCAGTACCAATGGTATTGTGTAGGTGCAAGTGGAGGGGTTGGGCGGGTGAAGCTGCCCTGAGTAAATACTTCACTTGATATGCTAAGACTTGCATCTTCCTAATTTTGATATATTCACAAATATTCCATGCATCCTAATATTGCACTAAAGACAGTTTAGTAATAAATGAGTTATAAGTAGTACCAGCACAATTTTAAAGCTTCACATAATGGTCACTCTTGACTTTTTGCAAAATTTTGACATAAAATCCTTGATGATTATGCAATGAAATATGGTACATTTACTTGGTCCCTTTTCTAAACTAGGACACTGAAGGCTCAGGCTTTTTTTTTTTTTTTTGCTTTTTGGAGGGGGGAAGGCAGGGCAGTTGGGGTTAAGTGACTTGCCCAAGGTCACAGGGCTTGTGTTAAGTAAAACTGAAATATCTTGTTCAAAGTGCTTTAAGTGGTCAAGACAGCACTTGGGCTCCTTCTTTTGCTCATTACATTTCCTGGAGGAAATTTGGCCTCAGCTCTGAAGTTTTCTCTACTAAGTGAAGGGTGAGATGACAGCCTGGATGACTAAAACTGGAAGGACAGCCACTATTATTGTTGTGGGTTCAAGGCTCGAGGGCTAACAAGAAGAATAGAAGAAGATGAAAATGGAGACCTTAACCAGAATCATCCTAGTCATCAGCCTTCCCCACCCCCCACACTCATAACTGACTTTGCAGTGTATTGATTATAATTGATGCAGGCTTGTGTTGTCATTGTATTATAAAATAATAATCCTATATATAACATAATAATGTTACATAATGTCATTATTATGTTGTTGAATCCTCTCAAAATTACTCTTCATGTTGGTGGGAGGAAGGGGAGGGGAGAGTTACTAACTTGGATTTATTTGAACATTGTTATTAAAATAACGGGGTGGGGTGTTTGTTTATATATATAATAATAAAACGCATGTTTTCTGGGACTTTCTTAGGGATGGTATGAAGAAGCATTAGATCAATTTGAAGAAATTCAGGAGAGTGACTATCAAGCTATTTACCAGTTGGGAGTTATGTATTATGATGGGCTGGGGACGAAAGCAAATCCTGTAAGTTGTCGTTCTGCTTTAATTGGGAGATGGGTAGAGGGGGAGTGTTATTGTTAATAAACACCACACTTGGTCTTGGGGAAGGAAGGGGAGAATACTTAAAACTTATGGAAGTAAATGTTGCAAACTAAAAATAATTTTTTGTTTTTAAATGTTGCTCTGCAGCGGCTAGGTGGTGCAGTGAATAGAGCACCAGCCCTGGAGTCAGGAGGACCTGAGTTCAAATACAGCCTCAGATAGTTGACACATTTACTAGCCATGTGAATTTGGGCAAGTCATAGACATGGCCTAGTGTAGCGGCAACCACACTGGCATACCCAGGATGGCTGCTAGCCCAGGTTCTTTACTAGGTTCTTTTACTAGATCTGCTTTACTAGGAGAGACAGCTGTTTAAGAGGTCAACAACATTCACGAGTTCAAGGGGAGAATCAGCACCCTGGACTTCAGAGAAAATATAAGCAAAGAAAATAGAGGAAATACAAGTGGAGAAATAAAGACCAACAGGCAGGGCTCTGACTGCCTGAATCAAAGCAATGTTGTAATGCATTTTACACATAGCCCTGGATCAAGAGAGCCTTTACATCTGAACAGTCAGGGAGCTCCAAACTTATGGCCACTCAACCAGGGAATCACACGGTCCTTCTCATAAACAAAAATACTCCCAAAGCAAAATACTGACTCAGAGGGTATATATACACTTCTCAGAGCCAGAAGGCATCACAGTGCTTGTGAGTCAGTGCTTATTTAGAAATTAGCAAAAGATGTGAAAGCCTTCCTACAAGCAAGCCTCTCCAAAGCAAGCTTCCCTTAATGGGGTCCATGTGAGGCCTATTAATGGGTGGGGACGATCTTATATCTCATTAACATTTCACCAAGTCAGGTGAAACTATTAGAAAGAGTCCTTTTTGTGGCTATTATCCTTGTATTAATGTAGATTAAGATCATACTTACTGTTTCTTTTTAAATTTGGCTTCCATATCATATGATTAACTCATATTAAGCTTGAAGTTCATTAAAATTCTCAATCTTTTTGTCAAAAACTGTCATATAGTAGCTAAGTCTGTCTCCCCTGCTTGTATGTATGATTTTTTTAAACAAATACCTATTAAATTTCATCTTTTTAACTACCAGAATTAATCTCTTCCTCCCATAACAAATAATGCATAGCCTTTCTCCTGACACCGGTGGTTACCCTTCTTCATTCTGCAGGAAATGGAAAATGGGCATCTTTAAGAGTCAGTTTTTCTGCCTCTGTGAGAGCCTTAAATCTGTAACATAGTCCCACTGGTTCAGAAGCCCTTCTGTTCCATTTGTACATTACATCCTTTCACCATCCAGCCTCCTGATCAGAGTTGGATTCCCTTCTGCCTCCCTGAATTATTTTTCTTCTGTTTTCCTTCTGAGGTATTTCTTACTTTCTTTCGAGGAACACTTCATTCTCCCTCATAAACCATCAGTGGAAAAGCATCCTTCCATTCCTGTCATTTTGTTCTACTATTTTTTTTGTTGTTGTTGTTTTGTGGAGTCACTGATTTCTGTTTGGCTCATTCTAATTTTCAGCTGAAATTTGTTGTGTGAGTAGGGCTTACAACTCCTGAACTCTGCTATTTATCTTCTTTCCCCTTTTTTTCTCTAGAGCTCATATTTCATTTATAATATCCTTTTCCTTTTTTTTTTTTTAAATTCTTGTTTCATTTCCTCCAGGAGTTCTAGTAGGCTTTGCCCATAGTTGCTAGGGAGTTATTGCATTCTTTTGGGTTTGTGTTTTAGGAATCCCTACACCCATAATTCTTTTTGTTTTGTTTTGTTTTTTGGAGGGCACTTGGGGTTAAGTGACTTGCCCAAGGTCACACGGCTAGTTTTTTGTGTTAAGTGTCTGAAGCCAGATTTGAACTCAGGTACTCCTGACTCCAGAGCCGGTGCTCTATTCACTGCGTCACCTAGCCGCCCCCACCCATAATTCTTTAAATTGATCTTTTCCTTTGTTTATACTCATATTTCCAGCCATACTTCCTCAATTGGTACTTTGTGTCTAGGCCAGGCTCTGTGCACTTCTGGAAGAAATGGTGGGGCCTTGTTTGGTTCTGGTCTTTATTAGCAATGGTCTTCCTACTGCTTTCATTAGATACTGAGCACTGTGCTTTCAAGGACATCAGGGGAGCTAAGGTCAGCAAGGCTCCTGGTGTCTCCGGCTCACCTGGTCCCTTCTCTGGTCTTCCTCCTTCCCTCTTCCCACCCCTTTTCCCCACTCCAACACCACTGCAAACTTTAGATGTCCCTAGATCACCCTTAGTTGGGGTGCTAGAAGACTTCTGTGTGTAAAGCTCTTATGTTGGACTTTTCTGCCTGGAAACCCTTCCTGAGTGCCAGAAGACTTCTGGCTATGTCTTTGTGTGGGCCTGGACTGGAAAAAGTACATTTCCTGATCATTACTCAGTTGAATACACTTTAAAATCTTTATTAGAACAATGTGATAATACAATTTCTCTACTCCTATTTACTCTCCTTTCTTAGCAGAAAGCCCCCTCCAACCTTTCATCTTTTTTAGCAGGGGCATCCACAGACACTATATAATACAAATTATTACTAATTGGCTATGGAAGAACCATAAACAGGTCCGTCTATGGAGGGCGTCAGAATGCTCTCTTTTTCCTCCAGGCACAATAAATGGAAATCCTTAGTTCTCTGTTGCTCCTGTTAGCTGGTAATCTGTCACACTTTTTAACCTATGCTTGCTTTCACTTTCTAAAAAAGCGTACTGGCTGGCTCTTCATAAGTCGTCTGGTGCCAGTAGTCCAGATGCATTTAGGGAACCCCTGCCAACACTAAGGTAAATAGTTGCTTGGCCTCACTGTTCTTTGTGAAAATGCCTGTTGGAGAAAGCGAGCGGTGTTACCTTTCCTTTTCTCGTCTGTCCTTCCACAATTGCTGAGAAGTTTTTTAATGGACTTACCTCTTTTCTGTGCATCATGAGTTTTGTAGAATACAGAAATGTGTACATGATATGAGGTTTTCCCCAGAGAAATGATAGCAAAATTAACATTTTAATGCTAAATGTATTACTGATACTAAAAAGCTACAAAAAATAGCCAAAACATTTATTATTCTTATTGTTCCCATAGTACTACTGTCATTACCGCTGTAGTTGTACAAGAAAGGTTGTTTTGTTATTCAGATAGACATCCCATTTATGCACCAGCTTAGTATTCTACCCCGCATTTGTAAAATAACTTCTGGTGGAAAATGTACTCTGAGTTCCAAATCATTGAGTTGCTGATGAAGAACTCCTTTGTAAATTAGGAACTCCCTGTGTACTGTGCAGTCTGAAAAAATTGAGTTCACTGATGAACTCCTTTAACCCCAGAGCAATTTGGAATCTACCAAGTCATAGGCTAAACAAAACCATCAAACCCAGATTACCGCTTCAAAATCAGGACCTCTGTACGTATGTCATCCAGATTTGCACCTTGGAACAACTCTGGTATTTGTTGCTTAAATAATAAATATTTATAGTTTGAATAATATTTATCTATATAATATATATGGGCAGCCTAAGAACTTATCCTTCTTTTCCAACCCCACTGAACTATAACTAAATTTATGCCTGGAAAGTAGATGAAAGTTTGTTGCTGGGCTCATATTCAAAGCCTGTCGAGCTTTCTGATGGCCTTTGAGACTCTACCTAGATTCACTTCCATATCACATCAAGACACTGGAATAGGACTTCTGTGGAGGGAATATATGTGTCTTCTCTCTTTGCACAGAATAGAGAAATAGAGATTGAATGAAGAACTTGATGAGATCCTCCAAAATAAGTGAGCATATATTTGATACATGTTAACTTCAGGGAGAAAGTTGTCATAGAAGACAGCAAAAAGAAATATAAGAAACCAGAGGTATATAAAGTATTCAGAAGCTTCACCACCTTTGTTTGATAAACACTTATTTCAAAAAAGCACAGAACATATCACAGGATGTCAAAATAGAAATGAGATGGCCTCTGTCTTGGCAAACACAAGGGGAGCTCTATGGACAGTCTTTATGCACAACTGAATGAAAAGGTACAAAGTGTGTATAGATACACACACATACACAGTGTATTGTATGTGTATATGCATCTGTATCTCCATTAATTACCTTAATATATGCCTCAGTATCACTAACAAGATGATCTTTGCCCTGATAACCTTTATCAGGTAAGAGGCCTCTTTGGTCAAGTTACAGAATCAGTAAATAAAAGTGTGAGTAATTCTTGGAAACTTCTTTTGAAATCGGTTAGAAGTGTGGACTGCATATGAATTGAATGAAATCAAATGATTCCAGACAGGAAATATCTTGTAATTAGTTGAAGAGAATCATCTCTGCCCTGTTGGGAATAAATATTTATTGAATGAATGAAGTATAAATTTCAGTCAAAGATCATTTTGTGGTTCTCTCTCAATAATGATGCACTGTAGGGGGCACAGTGAAGAGAGCACGGGTCCTGGAGTCAGCAGGACCTGAGTTCAAATCTGGCCTCAGACACTTGACACACTTAATAGCCGTGTGATTTTGGGCAAGTCACTTAACCCCAATTGCCTTGTCTTCCCTCTTCATAAAATAAATAAATAAAAAGATGATAGCTGAACCCACGGGAGCTGATGAGTTCACCAAGTAGTGTGGGGAGAAATGAAAAGACAACCCAGGGCAGAACCTTGGGGGACACCCACACTTAGTGGGTATATGTGGAACGAGTGGAAACTTCTCAGTCTGGGATAGTTAACCTTTCCTCTCCCTCCCCTCCCCAGGCTTCTTCTGTCAATCACTTTTACCTTCCTTTGTCTGTTTTCCTGCCTTGGTGAGACCCTTCCCACCTTTCTTCTCTTCCTGTCCCAGTTGGGAAAAATTTGGTGAGGTGAGCCTCTCCACCAATAAGAGAGGAAACAGTTGGGAAAGGGGGTCTGTCCAAATTGGGGTTATATATTTGGGTTCTGCCCTTTGAACCATACCCTCTGCCTCATGTTCCTACATGAGATAGATAGCCCTTTTCTCCCGGGGAAGAGAATAAACTCCTGTTCTTACCCTAAGGCATTTCTGTGTTTACTTTCCTTACTAAATTAAGGATAAAGGGTATTTTTTAACCCAAACAGGATGAAGATAACCCGGCATCAGACAGTAGGAAAAGAATCCAGCAGTGTCACTGGATGTCACTGGATCACAGACTATGTAGGGGAGAGGAGGTGTAAAGCGTAGGAAGACTAGAAAAGTTCATGTATGGGGCCCCTCCAGTCCCTGTCATTTCACTGAGTACATACACCAGTGAAATCAGAAAGGAAAATTCTTCCTTTGGGCTTTTCACCCTGATAAATGAGGCAAAACTCAAGACAGAGAGCATTAAAAGGAGACATGTCGAGGAGGTAGAGACTGAAGGGCTGACTGCTGAAGATCAGTGATAGCTTCAAGGTGGCTCCAGCTTTTATAGGTAACTTTTTAACAATTCAGATAGGTCTGCCTCAGCAAAAGAGGCTGGGCCCTTGCTTCCCAGCTCCTCCCCAAGGTAGCAGGAACGTGACAATTTGCAGGTAAGGATACAGAGGTCACAGGTAGGGGATGACTTGGCTACGTGACCAAAACCAGGGGACTGGGTGACACCTTCCCCCACACTGATTGACAGGCAGGACTGGAAACTAGGGGATACTGAATCAACATAATTCAATACAGATGCTTGAACATTAGAACTGCTGATGAAGTGCATCATCTGGGCCAGTATGAATATCTCTTTCAAACCAAAAGGATCTCTTCCCCTCCCCCCCCATTTGTTTATTGAAAATTTCCTGGGGCTAAACTGCCTTGTTAATTTTCTCACATTTTATCTGATGGAACTAAAGTTTGACAAAGGGAAAAACTGACCCTTTGGACAAAATGCTAAAAACCCACAGCAGCCTCCCTCCCTCCCTCTCAGGAGGGTAGGACTTGATCAGAGGAACATTCGCATAATAGCTTGAAAGCACTGTCTAGTTAAGGTACAGTTTCTCCCTCATTTTAGCTATCAAGCACTGCTTAATCCTGATTGTGCTTTTAAAGAGAAACCTTTCATTCCTCCTTTTATCTGCGGAGATACAGGTGTAGAAAGTCCCCAACTTCTGGCAGTTCTCCTTACCCTAGTAGAACTAAAAATAACTTTGTCAGTTTTTCTTCTGTTAATGTACCTTAAAATGCCCCAGGGGAGGAAGAGAAGAAAAAGAGGAAAAAAAAAACCCCTCCCTGTGATTATTTTCTGCTAATTCTAGAAACCCTTTTTTCAATTCTGTATTTAAAGGGGGGGGTGGAGGGGAGGCAGTATGGTTTTATAAAGGACTTTTGAGTTCATCTGGTCAAATACCAGCTTATAGATGAGCAGGCCAAGGTTTCTGGGAGTTAAATGCCCTGCCCAGTGTCACACACTTGGTAGAAGTGGGGGAGCTGGGATGTGAACCCAGGGCTCCTCAGTCCGTTCCACTGCCCCTTGTACAAGATCCCTGATTCTTTAGGATCTACTCCATGCAGGGAGGAACCCCATCAGTCCTCCTATAAACAGAATTTTCTTTTCTCTCTTCACATTTTCAAAGCCCAGCACTGTACTTGATAGAGGCTGTGCACAAGGTGCTGCCTTCCTCACTTCTCCCCTCCCCTCTCCTCTTGTTGAATTGAATTGATTGACTCTCATATTTGTTCCATATTTCTTAAGACATTAAAGCTTAGCCTGGTGTAAAATAATAATTAGCTTTAAGTGGTTCAAGTTATTCATTAACTACTACATGCATTCCTTTTTTTGTACTTAAAAAACTCACTTTACAAGAAAATGATAATTTACAATAATGTCTTTAGAGAGGCCACTGTTGCTTGTAAATAGTATATCCCAATCCTTAGGCCCAGTGTCTTAGCCACGAATTGCTTGCTATGTAAAACACACTGACTCTTACGGCTTTAAATTAATGAAGATTCTGGCTGGCCTCTAGAGGGCAAACAAGTCACATAATAACCTAGAAAACAAAGTCAATGCAGTGTATTCCTTCTCAAATAAGGAGCCCTGAACTCAAGTTCCATCCATTTTTTTCACAGTGATAGAATTATAGAATTAGAAGGAATCTCATACATCACCTGAAACAAAAGATAAATCCTGCCTTACAAGTTCACCCCAAATTGGCCACTGGTTCTCTATTGGGTGAATTAGTGATAAAGCATTCATTACCTACTGAGCTTTTTGTCTCCGTATGAGGACATCTTTAATTTTTGGAAATGTTTTCCTTTTATGAAACCCAAATCTGATTTCTTGTCGTTTTTGTCTATCTGTCCTAATAACACTTTCTATGACTAAGTAGAGTACGTCTAATTTCAGTCAACCAACCAAGCATTTATTAAGTTCCCATGTTCCATATCCAGATTTGGGAGTAACCTCAAAGACCTGACCCCCTCATTTCACAGATGAAGAAATGGGGACCCAGGGAGGTTCAATGATTTGTTCAATACCTAAGAGTTGACCCCAGTCCGCTAATGACTACTTGTTGGATCTATAGAGTTGGCCAATTCTGAAACTACCTGTGTCGTCATACATACAGTCTGCATTTCTCCATCTTTTCTATAAGGGTAGCATGGAAGGCTCTGTCAGATACCTTTGCTGAAATCCACATATTCTTAGTCTATAACAGTTTTCTGGCTTACCAGTCAAGTGAATTCTGGCATGAACTTTTTAAATGAAATCATGCTTTGCAAGCCTTAAAAATACCATAAAAATGCTATTTTTGTTAGAATGTTATCATCATATTAACATATTGATATTATAATTAATACTGTATTATATCATAATATTTATAAAACTATTGCTGTTAAAATGAAGAAAAACATCTCTCTCACACTACATTAAAAATTTTGTTAGGAGGAATTGAAGAAAATTGGATCCATAATATTAAGACTCAATGTTTGTTTTTTGGAAGTGTGACTGTATTTTCATTTCAAGTATTATGGTATCTCTCCCCTGTTTTCTCTGGTTTTCTACAGATTATTGATAGCTGCTCAGTTTAAGTGAAAGGCAGCATAATCTAATGGGTAGAGAGCTGGGCACAAAACCAGAAAGACCTGGGTTCAAGTTATACCATAGACACCTACAGGTTTTGTAACCCTGGACACTGGGCAGTGCTTGAGGTGTTTCTCTAAGTCAGTGGTTCTCAACCTTCCTAATGCCGTGACCCTTTAATACAGTTCCTCATGTTGTGGTGACCCCAACCACAAAATTATTTTCACTGCTACTTCATAACTGTAATTTTACTCCTGTTAGGAATCGTAATGTAAATATCTGATATGCAGGATGTATTTTCATTGTTACAAACTGAACATAACCCACAGGTTGAGAACCACTGTTCTAAGACTATGTTGCTGAGAAGGTGCTAGTCTCCACTGTTGTTTGGGGCTTCCTCATCTGTTATTTCTCTGTGTTAATGAAATTACACATCTAGCCCCTATCAGTTTATACTATTCAGATTTTCCTTGCCCTCAAATTTAGTTTATCTAGACATATTGATGCTCTATCCCCATCTGTTCTCTCCAAGATGATCTCTTGTCATGAAGTAAGGAAACAAAGAACGTTGATTGCTGCACTTTAATCCATCATCTAGTGATGTTTTCTTCTAAACTGACTCTGATGCTCATTCTCTTTATTATTTTAAGGCAGAATTTGCTTTCAGTATGGTTTTCATCTTAGCTAACAATTTGTCTGTGTTAATGGAAGTGTTTGGAGATAGACATTTTCTTCCAAGGTCTGTTTTGGATCATCTCAAAAGTTTTAGCATATGTTGTCTTAACTGTTGTCATTGTAATTGATGGAGTTATCTGTTGTTGCTGTCCTTTGTCCTTGGATGCACTAATGCTTCAGGGGTCAAATTATTTAGTTTCCATTTGTTTAAATCCTGTCTTCAAAAACTCTTTATTGGTCATAATTTTTATTGCATTGTAGTAAGTAATGGACATTTAATATTTCTGCTTTTCTTTCTTTATAAAGTTTTTCTGTGTCCCCCGTTTCTTAGACCCCGAACCTGATCAATTTTTGTAAAGGTATCATCTAGCTGAGGAAATTCATATGCCTTTCAATTTTCATTCAGCAGTCACCAGAGATCTAGCATATCTAACTTTTCTCAAATTCCACATAAGTCCTTAATTCATTTCTTCTTTTATCTTTTTGTTAGCTTTGTCTGGATCTGAAAAGGCCCAGCTGTCAGACCATAATTTTACTGTCTTTTTTTTCCCTGTAATTTAATTAACTTTTCTTTTAAGTACTTGTTTACTATGTTCTCATGTATGATGCCTTTGAGTATAACTTAATTTCCTTGCTGATATCTTTTAACCATAACTATTTTTATTATTACCTTGTCTGAGATTGACTTGTCTACTTTTTAAAATTTGCCCGGAGCATATTTCATGTCATCTCTCATTTTAATTGTGTAAGTCTTTAACAGGTTTCTTGTAAACAATATATTGCTGGACCCTGCTTTCTAATCCATTCTGCTACCCTTCTCTTGTTTTGTGTTCATTTCACGTATACTTATATTTACGATCCTAATTATATATTTCCTTCCTTAATATCCTTTTATCTCTCTTCTCCCTTTGCCAAAAGACAGAAAGAAGTAGGAAAAGTAAAAGATTGGGACTAATACAAGTATTTTATAGTAAAATTATCTGATCCTACTCCTTTGCTAAGGCAGAACTAAGACAAGTTGGGTTTTTTTTAACATTGTGCTTTAGCATTAAAAAAATGCATAGTTGATTGAATATGAACAGTATTGCAGAAGATTTTACTGATTTATGTTTTTTAATTGGATAGAATTTTTTCATACTGAAAGATCTACTCACTTTATTCAAGGCGCCTGATTTCTACAGAAGAAGCTTTGGCATCAAGTACATTTTACTTGTAATCACAGAAGCATTAAACAAGAAGCTCCATTTTTCAAAATCACTTAGTTCACACATTTCATAACATTTCGCAGATGCAAGGGTGGTTAGCTTCTATCTACTCTATGTATCTTGCGTGTTCCTACATATAAAGATGTTGTATCCCTCAGTCTATTGGAATATAAGCTCCATGAGGGCAGGGACTATTTTTTTTTTATCCTTTAAAAAAAATCCCTGATGCTTAGCTGAAGGCCTGACACATAAATGCTTAAATAGATGCTTATTGATTGGTCAATTGATTTGTGCCCTTCACACCTCAGAACAGTTCATTTCTTACACAGAATTTTTAACACTTGTGCCCTCTACATTTATTAAGGTAACCTTTTTGTTGACAGTGGTTCATTTTTTTTCTTACCATGTCCATCCCAGTGTTTTGAAAAGCTAAATACGTTTTATATAAACTGAGTAGTATATTGGGAAGTAGAAAGGTAGGCATTGTTGCTGTAGGATAAGACTAATATTCTGGTACTTGGGATGAGTTTCCAAGAACTGTGTCATCTCACATCAGGAGAGGTGGGGAGAGAAAGAAAAAGTGTGTGTGTGTGTGTGTGTGTGTGTGTGTGTGTGTGTGTGTGTGTGTGTGTGTTTGAGATGCAGAGTTGGAAGCATCAGAAAAGGAGGCAAATCTAACACACTCTGAAATTCATTCTCTTTTCTGTCTTAATTTATTTTTAGTATGATTTTCATTTTAGCTAACAATTTGTCTATGCTGATGGAAGTGTTTGGAGATAGAAATTTCCCCATAAGGATGGTTTGGGATCTTCCCTACTTGACCCTTGATCTGTGAGCTCTAGGTCAGGACACAGATGATCACTTCTAATTTTTGTCCCGTATAAACCCCGTAGTCTTACTGTGACTGCTGATGCCTCATTGCGCTGTGCTTTTGTTCATACAAGTATAGACCACAATCTAAAATGTTGATAAGAGAGTAAATTTATTTGGGCCAAAACTAAGAATACTTTTGGGGGGGGGGATTTGCTTTTTTTTTTCTTTTGTGGAAGGAAAAAGGAGTGGAATATATGAAGAAAATTCTTGAATCTCCATGTCCCAAAGCAAGGCATTTAAAATATGCAGCTGCATACAACTTGGGAAGAGCTTTTCATGAAGGACAAGGTGTTCCACACGATGATGAGGAAGCTGAAAGGTAATCCAAACTCAGAGTGAAGCTTTGTTTTTATGGGCTATTGACTTTTCTTGTAATCGGCCCATCATTTCTCTTTCTTTCTTTAGACTATGGCTTTTTGCTGCAGACAAAGGGAATCCAAAAGCTAGTGTCAAAGCTCAGAGTATCTTGGGACTGTACTATTCTACAAAAGAGCCTAAAGAGCTGGAGAAGGTGAGTTACCCACCTTATTTTTTTTTTAATGTGATGTTACCTTGAGGTTAATGAATAAGTCATCCTTTTCTTTTCTTTTTGCCCCCTCCTTTTGGGTGTGTGCTTTGGGAGGGAGGGAGCCAAACCTAGTAACAGTTAGGTTGAGAACCCTTACCATCCCTGTTTTTCATTTGACAAAATGTCACATTTCTTCAGGGGAAAATGAACTCCCAAGTTGAGATGCAAGATGTTTTTTTAGCAGAAACATTGACAAGATCATTAATTATAGGATGTTTTAAAGCCTAAGAGAAAATGTGGGAAGAATCCTGAAATTAAAATAATCTTTCAAAGTATAAAAAGATTGATTATATTGTAATAGATAATATAATAATGTAATAATAACAACAACAATAAATATAATAATGTAATAGATATTATGTATTTTGGGGTTTTGAGCCCGGTTTCCTCAGCTATGAAACAAGGAGGATCAGCACCATACCATCTCTAAGATCTCTAGTGGCCTATGAGTCCAGGGGTAAAATTGCTTAAATAAATCAAGTCACCACACTTCCTCCTTAAAGTAAGTGATGATGCCCTGACACTTTAAAGAAGTGAGAACAAGTCTCAGTCAGTCAAACATTTTAGATTAGGAGCAAAATCTCCATGGAGGAATTAGCCTGACATTGATAGGAAAGATACATTCAGTAATGCTCGGTAGCTTTTCTTATATTATTAAAAAATTAAAAAAAAATACTTCAAAGCAGAAACATGTTCTCTCCTATTTATGGCTAACAGTAGAAAATCAACTGGAAAATCCTGGAAGGGAGAAAGCATCATTGTCCCTGATCCTAGCAGTGAGAAATAATAGAAAACCATTTTTATTCTTTTTTTTCTGGCAAAAATTAAGTCTTTTGGGGTACCTACCACCAAACCCAAGGCCATGCAAGAGGAATTATTATTAGTTGTTTAGAAGTATCTAGATATAAACCGCAATTCAAAATTATTTAATATGATGTTCAAGCATTTTTCATACTTACTATTTAACTCTATCCCTGCTTTGTCTGCATGAAGGAAGCAAGATTAAAAGAATGAATCTGATATTGTCCGCCTCCTTTTTATTTTCAACTTCCACTAGCTTAAACTTTTCATTTCTTCCTTCTCTTTTTAGTTTTTTAGAGTCTTCTGAAATTTTCTGGATAAACTCTTCTTTCTTTATGCATGTCTCATTATAAGTGTCTCAAGGGCTCTCCTCTCTTTTTAGGGGAGATTACAGGAAAACATGGTAAAATTAGACCCCTTGGTACTGATTAGGGAAATGACTGAAGACTAATACAAATCTGAAAAAGATAATCCTCTTTATCATTACTTAATTTGGTTTAAATAGAAGAGGTAAGAATATTTCTGCAGTCTATCATTGAAATGCCTGTCAGTGCATTGCTACACAAAAAATGTGCACTGAAGGTACTAAACTACTCCTTAATGAATGAGTGTTTGCTGTTGTTGTTCAGTCCTGTTTGACTCTCCATGAGCCCATTTGGGGTCTTCTTGGCAAAGACACTTAAGTGGTTTGCCTTTTCCTTCTCCAGCTCATTTTACAGGTGAAGAAACTGAGGCAAATAGGGTTAAGTGACTTGCCCAGGGTCACACAGCTGCTAAGTGTCTGAGGTCAGATTTGAACTCAGTAAGATGAGTCTTCCTGACTCCAGCCCTGGCATCCATCCTCTTCACCACTTAGCTGCCCTTCATGACAGTGATACTTGACATTTTAGAACTTCAGCCACCTGTGATTTCATTGGTGCAAATACTCCTTTCCCCTGAGGCAGAGGATGAACTCCTGTGTCTTCTGGAGTTATTGAAGCCCCAAACACTGAAGCCATTCTTGTGATGAGACCATCTTCTAGTTCCACAATTTACAATGTACTTTACATAGATGAGCTCATTGGACCCTTACCACATTCCTGTGAGGTAGATAACATGACTATTGCTAATGTTTTACAGATGTGGGATCTGAGGGACAGAAAGGGGAAGAAAGTTTTTTTCTCAAGGTCACAAAGCTATTAAGTGATAAAGCTGAAATCAAACCTGATTCCAGATCTGTTGTTCTTTCCCCTCTACCAGTCAGTCATAAGCATCTGCTAGACACTGTGTTTGTGTGTGTGTGTATGTATGTGTGTAAAACTAATTAGTCCCTGTCCAGAGACAGTTTCTGTTTTAATGGGGGAAGGATTTCTCTCTCTAGTTATATGCAAGACACATACATTAACTGATATCAGAAGATTTTAGAAGGGAAGCCAGTCATAGTTGGGGGTGGGGGCCAAGAAAAGGTCTCTTTACACCTCCTCCCCCAAAGTACTTCATTTAAAGTATTAGCTCAAAAGTTTTTTTTTTTTAAACGGGGAGTCATTATTGTACTTTTCCTTAGGCATTTTTTTGGCATTCAGAAGCTTGTGGCAATGGAAACCTGGAGTCCCAGGGTGTGCTTGGTCTCATGTACTTTTATGGACAAGGTATTCATCAAGATACTGATGCTGCCCTTCAGTGCTTGAGGCAAGCTGCTGACCGTGGGAATGTCTACGCTCAGGGCCATCTTGTCGAATATTACTACAAAATGAAGTTTTTTACAAAATGTGTTGCATTCTCAAAAAGGTAAATAATTTGGATGAAAACATTTAAAAGATGATTTGCTGCTGATCTCAGTCAAGGCGGTGTTATTGTTGCCCTTGGCAGCTCGCACAGTGCTTTTTCACAAGGACCGATGGAGACAGGTAGTAGAGTTAGTTATTATTATTCTCTTTCTACAGAACAGGCCAACAAATTGTCCAAGGTCATGTAACTAGGAAGTGGCTAAGCCCAGGACTGGTCCTTGGGTCTTCTGATCCCAGAGCTAGTCTCTTTCCACTATGGCAGATGCCTTGTGACTGTGGAATCCAAATACACTTTGGTGAGTTCTTCAACAGGCCAGCATCCATTTCTGAACTGGGGACAGTAGCTGACCCATGAGAACAAATCATGTATAAAAGTTTTGCCACTACAGTTTTCAACACCAAATATCAGGAATCCACTTTTTTCTAAGACAACAAAATTCCATATTTTTTTCTGTAGAATTTAGCTCCAGATAGGGACCCAAATGCTCTAGTGGATCTTGGGCTGGGGTGGTGGGGGATGCAATACTATTACCTCTGTTCAACAAAGGATATGTTGGAAAGTCAGTTCAGTGTTGGATCATCATGCTCATGTATAGAACATCAAGATCTAATTTTTCCTTCTTCCAAATGTAAGAGCTGTAGGTAATTCAACATTTGCAGACAGAGATCCCTAAGATAGACATAAGGCAGCGTTAGAGAGATGCTGTTACCCCAGCGTGCTGTATTCATCACTGTTAGCAGGAGTAGCAAGAGAAAATCAAACAGTCATTCATTTGGGGTATTAGTCATTTTGTGTGGTGAAGGCAGTTAAAACCAGTGGTAGTCCTGATGCTTTTCAGCTGGTGTGGATCTCCCCCCACCCCAGCTCATCTGCAGTAGAACTCTAGTGTAACAGGATAGGGATGGGACTCTGCATCAAGAAGGAAAGAAGTGAAGTTGTGGGGCTCAAGTACTGCTCCTTCTAAAGCAGGGGTTCTTAAGTTGAGGTCCGTGAACTTGTGTGTGCCTGTGTGTGTGTGTATAAAAATAATCACAAAGGAAAATATATTGAAACATAGTTATAAATATATATTTATGGATATGTATACACACAAACATATATATGTGGGGTCCGTGAACTTGTTAAAACGCACACATATAAATTATTATATGAGTTTTATATAAATACATGTGTGTATGCACACACATTTACAAGTTCACAGATCCCACATATGTGTGTATATATATTTGTAACCTTATTTCAATATCATTGTTTTCCTTTATAATCCTATGTATTTTATACATTTAAAAAAACATTATTCTGAGAAGGGGTCCTTAGATTTCACTGGGCTGTCAAAGGTCCATAACAAAAAAGTCAAGAACAGCTCTTCTAAGGAAAGGGCAGTCACTGGTTATAAAAATAGTTAAGGGTTTGTTTGGATTTTTTTTGTTGGGACGTTTCAGTCATATCAGACTCTCCATGACCCTATTTGGGGTTTTCTTAGTAAAGATTCTGCAGTGGTTTGCCATTTCTTCTCCAGCTCATTTGACAGAAGAGGAAACTGAGGAAAATTGAGGGGAAAAAAAACCACCAAAGTAAGCGTCTAAGGCCAGATTTGAATTCAAGAAGATGAGTCTCCCTGACTTCAGGCCTAGTGCTCATATTCACTGTTACCTAGTTGCCCTATTAAGGGAGCGTAGGGGGCCAAATTTCCATCATCCATTTTAACCTTCTACCCTGGAACATGAAGTTGCCTCTAGTTGACTCATTCCATCTCTATGTCTCCTAATCTAGGTCTGCATTTTAAAGGAAACTTTCAAGCTTTTTGTGGTCTTCTATGTCATAAAGATGCTATAAAGATATATTTACAGTAAAGAGATGAAAAGGTGCTTTTAAATATATGTTTTAAAAATATTTATCAGATGTTAGACCTGAGAAGTGAGAATCTTTGGAACTGAAAATGTTAATAGGACCATTGTGAGGGGAAAAGAAAATGTATTTTTCCCTTTAAAAGTAGTTCCTGGACAGATCTGTCATTATTAAATAACAAAGAAGAATTGATTCAATAAGAATTTGAGCAGAAAATCTTGATTCATTTGTAGATGAAGGGAAGTCTGAATAGTTGTGTTCTGATAATGGTTCAGATGACACCCTTGGTCAAGTTTTGGAACTACTTTTACTTCATTGGCCCCCAGGGTTGGAAATCCAAGACAGTCATTAAAGTATCAGTATTTCCCCATGAGCAAACAGTATCAGGCAGAAGTCAGTTTTGAACCTTTCAAATACAAAATCATTTCCATTTAAAAGCCTTGGGACCTCTAACCCTCTTCAAACAAGTTTCTAGTACATAAGGACTGGGCTAGTAACAACTCCCAGATGAGGTAGGACTCTCCCCACCCCCCACTCCATTGTAAGTTGGAGTTTTCTTTGCAGACACGCACATTAATGCTTTGCTAGGGTTCCTGTGCCCAGGTTTACATGATAGCAAAGGCAGGACAGTTTTGAGGCCGGTTCTCTCTCCTCTACCACCGTCCTCTCTCTAATTTCCTTTTCTAATATTCATACTTTATAGAGCTTAGTCTGATAATAGTAAATCTGATGTGTTCATTGTTATCTCACGACAACCTTGTGAGTTGCCTAGCACAAAGAGTAGTATCTACATTTTACAAATGAGGCCACTAATGCTTGAGGAGGTTAGATGGTTACCCAGTTAATAAATACCAGTACTGGAATGCAAGCTCTCCGATTCAAAGCCCAGTCAGTGCTCCACTCACTACAGCGTGCTTTCAGTGAGACATCTTCCCCAGGTGCATAAAGTCAGTCCTGTTTCTGAAGAGAGGTAGATATACATAAAGTTCCATGTGGAACTTGACTTGTGCAAAAGGGCTTGATCCACAGGATGTTTCTAATGTTTAGATGAGAAATGAACACTTTAGACTTCATTCTAATTTTGCCATTTCTGTAACAGGATTTCTGAATATGATGTCTGCCATGATGTTCCCACAATAGCCCAAATGACTGACTGTCTTCCTGAATATATAACCAAAGGCATAGCAATGGCTTCCTTCTACTATGCAAGGTGTCTTCAGCTTGGCTTGGGTATCACACAGAATGAAGCAGAAGCCAGAAAGTATTATTCCAAGGCATGCATCAGAACAAACTGGAAACTCCCCCAAATAGTTCTTTTTTAGTTGAAACTTTAAAGTCTTGGATTTGGGTGTGGTCAGTGTTTGTTTGTTTAAGTTTAATTTATATTACTGTTAAACTTCCAGCCATCTACAAGAAAATTGCGAGTTATGCAGTATTTAAATATCAGTCATCATTAAAATTATAAAGCAGATTAGATGAGGTCCTATAGCAATTATTTTCTCTTGTCCTTTATTTTCTCTTATTTTTATTTGCCTTTTTGGAGGGCCGTTGGGGTTAAGTGACTTGCCTAAGGTCACACAGCTGGTTTTTGTGTTGTGTCTGAGGCTGGATTTGAACTCAGGTCTTCCTGACTCCAGGGCCAGTGCTCTATTCACTGCACCACCTAGCCACCCTGCTTCCCCTGTTTTCTATACAATCAAAAGTCCTCAGGATGACTTAATTTTCCCCCTTCCCCTTCCTTGTCACTTTAAAGTCCAACCGGCTCCTTATTTACAAGCAAGGAAACAGGCCCAGAGATGTCCAGTGACTTGCTCAAGGTCACAAAAGAAGTTAGTAGGAGAAACTCAATTCAAATTCAGATTCTATAACTCTTAAATCCATTGCTCTTTTCACTGTTGTCCGTGCTTCAGGCCAAAAAGCCCAGTGTTTCCTTTTCCATTTATTTTAATATGTCACAATTTAAAAGACCATCTCCTTAAGTTTGACAATTACTTTTATCTTGTCCTGGTGTGACTTCCCCTGTCTTAGATGACCCACCGGTTTTTTGAAGACATCCTTTGGAAGCTGAAATATTCCTTGTCAGTCTGGATTGGATTTTGAGTTTGCCCTGTTCCTTTGGGGAAATCAGTATAGAGATATATCTATATTAAGTTACAGGGCAGCCAGGTGGTGCAGTGAATACAGCACTGGCCCTGAAGTCAGAAGGACCTGAGTTCAAATCCAGCCTCAGACACTTGATACACTTGCTAGCAGTGTGACCTTGGGCAAATTATTTAACCCTAATTGCCTTACCCCCTCAAAAAATTACTTTGAAGTTTAATGTATTTAATTAGATAACATTTAAATGTAAAATATTAGTTCAAGAATTTTCATCCAAATGATACTGTTCCCTTTTCTGTTTTTTTTTTTTTTAGGCATGTCATCTGTGTCCTGCACTAGCTGATGAACTTTACTCTTTGGTTATTTGTCAGAGAATTTAAGCCATAATACATAGTAGCAAAGAAGAGCAACTCCTAATCATGTGTGTACATTTTTTGTAGTAATAGTGGTTTGTATTTCATTTTTCTGTATATCTTATTATAGGAATTTTACTCAGCTGGGCATGTTACTGATGACACCATCTGTGTTCTTCAATTCACAGACTCTGTCTTTCACAATATAAAACGCAAATTAATGTCATGAAGTCCTTGGGGGACTCCAAGAGATGTGCCGCCTGGGACTAGCTAGAAACCATTCCATATAGAAAAACACATTCTAGATAGAGAAGCAGCTTACCTCCTATGTTCTTGGAAATTACTATTAACTGTCATTTAAAAAAATATTATTGCTTGCAACCTTCTTCTGTATTGTTATTCTAAGATCTTAATTAAAATGAATAAAAATAAAATTCTGTTTTCTGGTGCATTCTCCTACAGACAGCTGCCACTTTCATGAAGAGCTGGAGGTAACCAAATGAAGCAAGATTTTTAACTTGGTATTTTCACCAAAAGCAATCGATTACTATTTAAAAATATTTGACACCAGGTGGAGTCAGTAACAAAAATGAGGGCAAATATGGGATTAAAATGAGTCCAGACAGTAATTCCTAAGGCACAGCCAAGGAATTACTGCTATAAAAGCATATGGTTTCCATAAAACCTGTGGAAAAAAGGAGTGGAATAAGGATACATATTTCTAGAAAGAGATGTAATATAAATGATGTGACCATGGAAATGACAAATTTGCCATCCCTGGCAAGACTATAACAAAATTATAGTTATCCTAATGCCTTGAGGATTTTAATGAGGAATGACTTTCATGTTTGGCATGGACTAAAAGTATTGGTTGGTGTTTGACAGTAAATAAATGGTTTGTTTTATAGTTTAATTATTCAATGCTTCAATATTAATTTTTTCCTTAAGGGATGAAAAGAATTTTTAATATTGAGACTAATGGATGTTTTCAAGTGGTCATCCCACTACTTCTGGGCAAAATCATATTTAAACTACTACTGAAAACGAGTCATCTCCTTTAAAAATCTCATTTAGTATTCCACAGCTTCTTGATTAGATGTTCCAATATCTCATAAACCAATTATTCAAAAAGTTTTTCTTAGTTAAATGCATTTCACTTTCAAATAATATGTCTTAAAATATTTTAAAGGTCTGAATTTCACCAGGCTTCTCTTCCTTTCCAAGACTTGACAAACCCAGTTCCCTTACCCAACATAACAAAACAGTATTAATAAGTCTTAGGTATGTCTCAAAAATCTACACATAGCTTAATTTTTCATGCCCACTAATCAAATCTTAGTCATCAATATCTACATGCTGTCAGGGAATGAGGTCTTGAATTACAAATAATTCAGTGAGTCAAGGTTCTCATGATTTCTCACAAACTGAGTAAAGGTTAAAATGAATACTTCTTGGTCTCTCCACCTAAACAGAATGACCAAATATTCTATAGTCTTGTTCTAGCTGACTAGTCAAGAGCTAAGTTCCTTCCACTAGCATGCTTCTCCTGTGGTTGGAGATACTGCCAGATTATGAAGTTAGGTCAAGAGATTTTCAAAGCTCCTACAAGAATATTTGCAGTTCTTTATGGAAAGTCGAGCACTAATTTAAAAGAATCAGTAACACTGCTAATAGCTAGTAATGTTATGAAACATAGACACTAATATCACTGTCTGATAATGTAGAAAATGGGACTGAATTCGAGATGAAAAAGCCACTGGATCAAGTGGACAAAGACGTCCACACTGGTGGCAATGGAATTTTGAGGGCGCTGATTTTCATGGGAGCTGAAAGACGAAGAAAAATGAAAGGCACAAAAAACTACCTTCTTGGGGGCAGCTAGGTGGAGCAGTGAATAGAGCATCAGCTCTGGAGTCTGGAGAACCGGAGTTCTAATATGACCTCAGACACTTGACACTCGCCAGCCGTATGACCTTGGGCAAGTCTCTTAATCCCAATTGCCCTGCCTTTCCAGTCCTCCAAAAAGCAAAAAATAAACAAAAAAACACAACCCAAAAAACAAAAACAAACTTCTTGCAAGAAGAAGAGACTGAGAAAATATGAATTACTGGAAACATTCCCAGCGCTACTAAATTTTTATGAGAATAATCTACATAGACTGAGGTCATCCTTGATGAAGGCAAGAAAGAGGAATAAGCAGGATTTTTCCCTACATTCTCTCCTACATTTTTATAGTTAACACAGTTGACTAAAGGATACAGAGAAAAGATCTCACTGTCCAGGGAAATTCTGCTCTAAAGACTTTTCAACAAACTCTCCTGTGTGTACACAATCATCCAAGATTGTTTGAAATGTGGAACAATATGAATTTTCCCAACAACCCTTTACTTATAAAAATATCAAGCAAAGTGAATAACACAAAAGCATATCCTCAACAAAATTGTTCATCATTGTGATAGAGAAGGTCTCAGGCAGAGTCTAAGTCAGGTAAATGGCGGGTCCTCAAAATGTTCCTGTTTGTGAATGACGTTATACATCCCTCATCAGTTCTAAAAAGGGGGTTCTAAAAAGCTTTCTTTTGTGTCCTGGATCTCTCTGGGAGCCTGCTGAAAGGCTATGGACCCCTTTCAGAATACTGTTTTTTAAATGCATAGAATTCAATACATGGTATTTAATTCTAGTCTTAAAAATTACAAATGTATCACTCTGTAATGCACAGTCTTACAAAGGAAACAAATTATATTGAAATACAGTAACCAAAACATTTTTTAAAAAGTTCACAGGCCCCGGGTTGAGAACCCCTGGGGTAGAACAATTTCAGAGTATCCTGAGGTGCTTGCTCATTCAAAGAGGTTTGGCTTGACTATATACTCATGAAAACCAGGTGGTTCAGAGGATAATTTGCTGTTGGAAGTACAGCTCACAGAACTAGTTTATTAATACATCTTGAACAGACACTGCAAATGGATAATGAGCTGGGCCCAGAACTAAATAAGAGAGGGAAAAAAAACCAGGTTGGATTACTTTTGGAAAGCCACAAAATTATTTTAATGACAAGGAATTTCTCCTCAAAAGAGAGACCCATCTTTTTAACACTAATATTGATCTGGTCATGTTACATGGTTATGAGTCTCAGAAGAATGAGGTATCATCCAAAGGGCAATGAAGAGGCACATAGTAGGTAAAAACAGATTACAAAAATAAGCCAAGAATTACCCAGGAAAAGAAAGGTAAAGGATGTCTCTAGAGAAGTACAACTGAAAGTCATAGAGAGAAGGAGAGTACCAAGAAAATAGCTGTTGTGCTCCCTTGGGCTCCACTTAGTATCAATAACTGGGTACCCCTGTGATGGACCTGTGGGAGGACAAAGATGAGAGGTACACCCCATGGGTAGGCACGGATGAGTAGCGCCATGCATTGCTGGAAGGAGTAAGGGCACAGATGAGATTATAGTTCCATTGGAAAACATTGGAGAATATAAGGTACTTTCTGCTTTATACAACAAGCCTGTTAGATGGATAAGGCAAATATTAGTCCCATTTTACAGATGAGAAAAGCGAGATGCTGAAAAGGCATCAAGGCTAGGACTTGAATCCAGGTATTTGGAGTTATAAAGATAAACTAATTTTGATGAAATCTAAATTGTAGGATTCAACTTAATATCCATAGGTAAAATTATACGATAGAAATTAAGCCCTGGATTGGACCAATGATTCATCAGTATGACAAACTTCAAACTTCCAGATGGGGATGTTTCCTTTGCCAATGCAGGTTGGTACCTTCTTTGTAACTTGTAGTATTAGAGAATTACTTAGAGTCCCCAATAAAAGGATTTGTTCTGTGAAGTTTGGATTCAAAGAGCCACACTTGAGGACCTAGAGGGCCGCATGTGGCCTCAAGGCAGCAGCTTTCCCTCCCCAGACTTTAGACCCTTTAGAAGTTAAGTGACTGGCCCTGGATCGCACACTGGAATGTATTTTGAAGTTGTACTTTGTCTTTGATATATCCAAGTCCTTGCAACTCTCTGAAGTATTCCCTACCTAGAATGACCCAATTCTTTCATATCCTACTCATTTTTAAGGTATAATTCACAGCCTACTTCCTCTAGGAAGGTTTCCCTGACCATATCAACTGGAAGCCACTGGACTTCAATCAGTTGGATGACTCAGGAGGAGTGTAGCTGATGACAGCTTACACACAAGTCAAGATATCATCCTCATCAGGTCATTCATTGGTCCTCTTCAAGTACAAAGGACGAACAACAAGTAGAAGTGACTGAACCCTTCTATTTCTACAGCATGGCTTACCCCAAGTACTCATTTGGTACTTGCAATTTCGGACCTTGTCTTGCCATATACAGCTACATATTATCATTAGAGAAGTAGCCTAGTTCATTTTGGAGAGGCATAATATAAGTGTCATCATAAGGAGATGAAATTTTTAACTGAAGAAACTTTTGGGGATTGAGGGCCAAATATTTTTGAAGTACTATTCCCCATTAGACTGCAAACTCTTTGACAGCAGGGACTAAGATTTTTTTAAATTTTCTATGGCCCCCACTTAAGAAATACTTGTTGACTGGTTAATGTGTTGGGACTCACCTAATCATGGTCAAGCTCTGTGGGGTCCTTTTCATTACTAATTGCTTACAAATGCTTCAAACTATGGGAAATCTTTGGTAAAAATAAAAACAATGAAAATATCACAATAGCTTTCACATAAAGTATTACACAACAATGCTCTCCGATACATAGGAAAGGAAAAAGGAATGTTTTGAAACCTTAGTGAGGAGATGACCTAAATAGCATCCATTGCCTTTTACCACTTTGAAACAAAACCATCTTCATAAATGTTTAAAATATTTCCTAGATTCTTATCACTTACATCAACAATCAGTTCAATCAGTATTTTGAACTTTAAGGTATTTATATAGCTGTTTATTTAAATAAAAACCAATAATTACACGGTGGCATATTTTCTATCTCACTACAGCATCAAATCTTTTCAAGTCTGTTCACATAAAACTAAGAAAAAAAAACTTAAAATAAAAACCAATATTGTTCTCAGTCAGCCCTCTATGGAAAAGAGGAAAATAATTGTCATGTCTATTATTACACAGACATTTCTCTAGCAGTGGTTTTTTTTTTTTTTTTGGAGTCTCAAACTTGACCGGCTTTAAGTTGATCTAAATGAATTCTCAACTCAGGACACAACTCAATTAGCAGCAATTCCATCAGCACCTGGGACAGGAAAAGGAGAAAAGTCAGTTGCTGGCATTTTCCAAGAACTGGATGAAATTCCTATTGCTCATCTAAATAGGGGAGCCACAGAGAACAGAAAATGATAAGAATTCAGCACAGGGCCAAGTTATTTAATTGAACTGCTAATAATCATCAAATTATTGTAAAATATTTCATAACCAAAAATCTTTTAACTTACTTTTTCAAATTAAAAATCTATTTCTCTCCCTTTCACTCCAGCGGGAAAAAGAGCACAAACAAAAACAAAATTCTCATAACAAATATGTACAGATAAGCATAATACAATTCCTTCTTTGCTCATGTTTAAAAAATGTGTGTCTCTTCTGCACTCAGAATCTAATATAATCATAATTCTCAGGATGATTAGGGGAGAAGGGGTTGGAGATTGAGTACAATGGGTCAAATATGAAAATTTGACACATTTTAAAATGTCATGAAACTGAATCACAATTTTTTAAAAACACTTTTAAAAGGATTGAATTCAATTTAATAAATGTTCACTTAATGCCCATTACATGCAATGCATTCTGCTGGATGCTCACATGGGAAACTAAAAAGGATGGAAGGAATGGGTACAGTGTAATTAAAATGAGCAAATTCAAAGCATTAAAATTAGAACTATGGAATCCCTGACTTAATTATGCTTTAACTTACTCACATATAATAGATGCTTATTGGCTCTTGTCTCTTGCAGTGCATTGAATATTTTTATTATACCATGACGGGCATTTTGCTGTCCAACTAGGCTCTGGAGCATATCTGAAAAAAAAAGGTAAATTTATATTTTAAACTACTGTTGATAACAAAGCACATAATTATTTGTTATAAAAATTATTATGTTATATGTTATATGTTATAAAATATTGAAATTGTATGTATTGTGTAAGTAAACACTGAGAAACAGAGGTAACCTATGACCAGTCCTTCAGGAAATGTCTAAAAATTACAGTGAATTGCATTTTAGAAGTTTTCAGTATTTGTTTCACTAAACTGTATTTTTAAATGGTGTTATTATTCTTTTCATGTGTGTATTACAGACCCCTTTGGTAATATTGTAAATGCTATGGACTTCATCTCTGAATAATGTTTTTATTCTAAACTTTTGTTTATTTTTAGCTTATATCATTCATTTCCATGAGATTTTGATGTACAAATTTTCTCCCCGTCTTTTTCCTACCCACCACCCCAAAACAATGATCCCACTGTATACGCCCTCTCCCAATCTGCTCTCTTCTGTATTCTCCCCCATCACCCCTTTGACTTTCCGGTAGAGCAAGATGGGTCTCCCTACCCCACTACCTGTGTATTTCCCTCCTTCTTATTCTGCCCCCCCACTTGTTCTGTTCTCCACTTTGTCCCTGTCCCCTCCACCTTGCCCTCCCCTCCATCAGCCCACATCTCATCCCCTTCCCACCTACTCTCCTGTAGGCCAAGATATCCATGAGTGTATGTCATTTCTTCCCTAAGCCAAATTCAATGGGAGTAAGGTTGACCCATTCCCTTTTGCCTTCCTGTTCTTCCCCTCCATTGTAAGTTATCCCTAGACTCTTCTATATGGGATGATTAACCCCATTCTGTCTCCCCCATCTCCTCTCATTCTATTCTTATCCCACCTGACAATTTCACCTTTTAAAACATCATCCCAGTGTCCTCTGTCTATGTATACATATATACACACACTCACATAGGTATTCATATGCATATATACCCTCCTATATAGACATGTGTATGTATACATATATGTACATTTATATTCCCTTCACCTATCCTCATACTGAGAAAAGTTTCATAAGTTACAATTCTCATTTTTCCATGTTGGCATATAAATAGTTCAACTTTGATAAATTCCTTATGATTTCTTTTCCATGTTTACCTTCTCATGCCTCTTGTGTTTGAATGTCAAATTTTCTTGAATAATGTTTTTAACTACATAAAATAAAATACATAAAATTACAAAGGAAACCAATAAATATATATTGAAATATATTTAACAAAATTAAAAAAGACCCAATCCAAGTTAAGAACTGCTGCTTCCTTTCTTTCTAAAGTACTACAAACTGAAGATGGAGGTGTACAAGCAGAACTCCATGAGCTCCCCCCCATAACCACCTTAAATACCTATAAAATATGACTCTGGACAGATTTTAGAGCTCCAGAACCCACAAAAGGTCAGAGAGGCAAAGCTCCCACTTAGGGCGGCCTGACAGGTGGACAGAAAGGGTTCATTGCAGCACCCACCTGGGCCGGAACCCTAGCCCCAGGGTATCCAGGATGTGCCTCAGCTGAAGCTTTCAGGAGAGTGGATCACCAGCAGCTGTGGGGTTTCCAGAATTATCAACCCATAAGAGCCAGGGACAAAGTGAAAGGTCAGTGGAGCTTGGCTAAATTTGGGGGAGAGATGCAGGTCCAGACCCTGCCCCTAGAGCAAGAAGCAGTGGTGGAAGCAGCAGCCCTGCAGCTGCCTCCACATGGCTGCTTCAGAGCTCTAGGCCTGCAGATTGCAGGGGGGCCAAGTGATAATTTAGCTTTTGCCTTGACCTGCCTGAATCAGGATCACAGTCTTGGATGGTGGTCCTGAGGTGCGTGACCAGTGAGCCAAAGCTGGTGGGGGCTGCAGAGATGGCAGCCTCCTAATAGTTCCAGCAGCTGTGAAAACCCCAGCAATTTGGGACAAAGCTCTCCCCTCTGAAAGCAGAGTTCTACTGAGCCCAAAAGTCAAGTAATTGACTGGCAACATGAGCAGGCAAAGGAAGGGAGGCAAGCTCAGCAATCAAACTTTGGATTCCTTTTTGGGGGACAAAAAGGATCAAAGCATGGAAAAGGAGGAAGACAACACAGTCAGAACTCCTGCACCAAAAACGTCCAGGAAAAAAGTAGATTTATTACAAGCCATAGAGTTGCTTAAGAAGAATTTTGAAAACCAAATAAAAAAGTGGATAAAAACTTGGGAAGAGAAAAGAGAACGATGCAAGAAAATCATGAAAACAGAGTCAACAACCTGACTGAAGAAAATAACACCTTAAAAACAGATTAACTCAAATGGCATAAGAGGCCAAAAAAGCCGATGAGGAGAAGAACGCCTTAAAAAGTCAAATTTGCCAGATGGAAAAAGAATCTCAAAAGCATTCTGAAGAGAATAATTCCTTCAGAATTAGAGTGGAGCAAATGGAAGCAAATGACTTTATGGGAAATCAAGATAAAAACAAAAGAAAAAATAGAAGGCAATGTGAAAAATCTCACTGAAAAAACCACTGACCTGGAAAATAGATCCAGGAGAGACAATTTAAAAATTATTGGACTACCTGAAAGCCATGATAAAAAAAGGGCCTAGAAAGCATCCGTCAAGAAATTCTCAAGTAAAATTGCCCTGATATTTTAGAGCCAGAAGGCAAAACAGAACTTGAAAGAATTCACCAATCACCTCTTGAAAAAGATCCCAAAAAGAAAACTCCTAGGAATGTGATAGCCAGATTCCAGAGTTCCCAGATCAAGGAGAAAATATTACAAGCTGCCTAGAAGAAATAATTTGAATACTGTAGAAACACAATCAGGATAACACAGGATCTAGCAGCTTCTACATTAAGGGATCGAAGGGCGTGGAATATGATATTTCAGAGATCAAGGGAGCTAGGATTAAAACCAAGAATCACCTATCCAGCAAAACTGAGTATAATGTTTTAGGGAAAAATATGGTCATTCATTGAGGTGGAGGACTTTCAAGCATTCCTACTGAAAAAAACAGGACTGAACAGAAAATTTGACATTCAAACACAAGAAGCATGAGAAGGTAAACATGGAAAAGAAATCATAAGGCTTTTATCAAAGTTGAACTATTTACATGCCAACATGGAAAAACAATAATTGTAACTTATGAAACTTTCCTCAGTATGAGGATAGGTGAAAGGAATATGTATATGTATACATGCATACATATATATATGTATACATACACATATGTCCATATAGGAGTGTATATATGCATATGAATACATATGTGAGTGTGTGTATATATGTGTACATAGAGGGCACAGGATCAATTGAATAGGAAGGGATGATATTTTAAAATATAAAATTGAGAGGTGGGAGAGGAATAGAATGAGAGGAATAGAATGAGAGGAGACAGGGATAGACAGAATAGGATTGATTATCTCATACAGAAGAGGCAAGGGATAACTGTTAGTTACAATGGAGGGGAAGAACAGGAAGGCAAAAGGGAATGGGTCAACCTTACTCTCATTGAAGTTGGCTTAGGGAAGGAATGACATACACTCTAAACTGGGTATATTTCCCTGCAGGAGAGTAGGGGCAAAGGGGATGAGAGGTGGGGAGGATAGAGGGGAGGGCAGGGGAGGGGGTAGAGTTGTTTGAAGCACATACTTCTGTAAAGGGACAGGGACAAAGTAGTGAATGGAACAAGTGGAGGACAGGATAGGAGGGAGGGAAATATAGTCAGTCTTCACAATATGTCCATTGTGGAGATGTTCTGCGTAACTACACATGTGTGGCCTGTATTGAATTGCCTGTCTTTCCAGTGGGGATGGGTGATGAGGGAGGAAAGGATGGAATCTGGAGTTTAAAGTTCTAAAATCAAATGTTAAATATGTGTGTGTATATATAATTATTATTATTTACATGCAACTGGGAAATGGGATATGCAGGCACTGGGATAGGGCTATCCATCTTGCCCTACTGGAAATTCAGAGGAGTGAAGGGGGAGGACATAGGAGAGAGCAGACTGGGGAGGGGGTATACATTGGGTTCACTGTTCTGGGGGTGGTGGGTAGGGGAAAGATGGGGAGAAAATTTGTAACTCAAAATCTTGTGGAAATCAATGATGTAAACTAAAAATAACCAAAAGTTAATCTTTTTTAAAAAAAAGTACTGCTGCTTTAAAATCACTAGGAAAGTCATGATACAATTGTAAGATCAAAACTTATCCAAATTTAGTTTAATTTCCAAAATATAATTTTGATTTTCATCACCTATAAATTAAGCTCCTAAATATAGCACTGATGCCCAACTAATGGCCTCCTCTGAACCCTCATCACAGCACAAAGGGGATGATGCTGAACTCTAGTCATTCAATTTGGTTAAACTCACCAAGGTTTTAAGTGCCTGTTATGTGCTGGACAGAGAGAGCAGATTCTACCAGGTTGGAAGGGCACTATTTATGCATAGTCTTGGCAACAGACCTGTGTGTCCACCTTGCAAAGCCTAGTCTTGGCTAACTGAGAGGCCACCACCAGAAGGATGTCCAGTGTTTGGTCACAACTAATCAGTCAGGGAACAAACATTTGTCAGGCATTTACTGTGTGTAAGGCACTGTGATAAGCACTAAAGATACCAAGAAAGGCAAAAACACAATCATTTCTATCAAGACTCTCCCATTCTAAGAGGAAAACAACATGTAAATGCCTACATCCATACAAGACACATGTAATATGAATGGGGAGCCATAAGCAACAGAGGAGAGGAAGTTAGTGAGGAGGAAGGATGGTGGGAAAGACCTCCTGGAAAAGGGAGGATTTGGGCAATCTGAAAGGATGTGAAGGAAGCTATGAGGCAGAGGTGAGGAGGAAGAGCATGGAAGGTTTGGGGGATAGCCAATGAGAAGGCATGGATGTCAAGAGAGGAGGGTTGAGTTCAAGGGAAAGCAAAGATGTTGCTGGATTGGAAAATACATGAAGGAAAGTAACATGTAAGAAGATTGGAAAGGCAGAAAAGGACCAGACTGGAAAGTACATGAAGGAAAGTAACATGTAAAAAGACTGGAAAGGCAGAAAAGGATCAGATTGTGGAAGGCATTAAATACCAAATAGCATTTCTTACTGAATCCTGGCACCAATAGGGAGTCACTGGACTTTCTTTGGAGAAGGGTGCAATGAAGTGTGGCAAGACCTGAGGCAGAGATACCAAGGAGAAGCTACCTTATCAGCCTCCAGGCATGAGGTGGTAAGGAGCTGGACCTGGGTGGTGGCTATCTGAGTGCAGAGATATGAGAGATGCTGTGAAGGCACACATGAATGGTACACAGTGAAAAGACTGGATATGTGAGTGGGAGTGAGGAATGAGGATGATCTCCTAGCAGGATGGCAGGTAACCTGGACAGTAACAGGAGAGTTCAGAAGACGGGAGGGTTTGGAGAGAAAGGTAGTAAGTTCTGCTTTGGATATGATGAGTTGGGAGATACACAGCAACTCATAAAAAATTCTGTCTATTAAGATTAAAGGGACTATGATCTGGTTGGTTGAGGAAGGGCCCCACACTACCAAAATCATGGATACTTGATAAATTATACATATACACACACATATGTATGTGTGTATATATGTGTGTATGTATGTATATTATATATACATACACACATACACATATATACATGTATATGTATACACACACTTATACTAAAAGAGACAGATAGGTGGTGCAGTGGATAGAACACTGGGCTTGGAACCAGGAAGACTGATCTTCCTGAGTTCAAATCTGGCCTCAGACACTAGCTATGTGACACTAGGCAAGTCACTTAACCCAGTTTGCCTCACTTTCCTCGTCTGTAAAATGAGCTGGAAAAGGAAATGGCAAACTACTCCAGTGTCTTTGCCAAGAAAACCTAAAATGGAGTCAAAAAAGAAATGAACATGACCAAAAACAATGAAAAAACAACACACATATGCATATTTTTAAGGAAAATTATTCAATATTTCGGTCAAGTCTGAAAACCTCGGCCTTGTTCTGCACCTCTACTCTACCAACTATTATTTTTGGAAGGGGGAAGGCAAGGCAGTTCAGGTTAAATGACTTGTCCATGGTCACACAGTTAGTGTCAAGTGTTTGAGACCAGTTTTGAACTCAGGTCCTCCTGATTTCAGGGCAGGTGCTCTATTCACTATACCACATAGCTGCCCCCCTACCATCTACTTTCTAAGAAGACAGTGGCTTATTTCATCATAACTCTTCTAAAGTTATGATTGGCAATGGTACTGATTACAATTTTTTAGTTAACTCTGTTTTACAAATGAGGAATCTAAGGCCCAAGGAAGTTAAGTAAGTTGCCCAAAATCTCACTGATAGTGTCAGAGGCTGGATTTGAATCTAGATCTTCTGACTTCAGAGACAATTCTTAAAGACTGATAACCTGTTTCCCTTCAGCCTTTTTTTTTTAAACTAGGATGAACACTCCTATTTCCTTCTTTGGAAAGATTTCTTTGCTGTACCCTCTAGGCCACCTTCCTCTGGGTGCTTTCTTAAGGGTGATGTCATAGAGACCAAAATTTAATACATATTTACATATACACACATATGAACACACTATATATGTATATACATGCACAATCCATATACACATACATACATAAATACACACACGTCCATGACTCACCTGGAATGTTTTCAAGTAGTTTTTGCTGTGCTCTCTGCTTTGTTTCCTGACTCTGCTCCTCACTCCTGGGTGGCGTTGGTGGGGCTAGCTTTCCATTTGGCCAAAATGCATCCCGAAAAACATTGATATAATAAACCAGCATCGGCTCACTGAAGATCCAACTCACTGTGTCTCGTATTTGTCTTGTAAGAAAAAGAGAATATAACCAATCAGTTATTCAGATTTTTATGAAGCTTTATAAAACATCTTTACCCTCATGTCCTTTCAGAAAGGTTTGTCTGACAGATCACAGCTCTCCTGAGCTAAATCATGACAGTGGGAGATGAATTTGGCTCTAGAATCAACTTGTTACTTATATGTTCTTTTTTGGTCCGGACTTGTGATTTCATTGGCATGGGGAATCCTTGGTAAGAAAACTCCCTCTATCAATGCATGTCCATGAAGGTTGTGCATTTGGGTCACCAAGAAGTTAATGACTTGTTCAAAGTGACAAAGCATGCCAGAAATGGGACTTGAACTGAAATCCCTGACACTAAGGTCAACCCCCTTTCCACTACTATGACTCTATTAATGTGATAATGGATTATGATTCTTCACTGGAGTTAACAATCTACAATTGTCTCCTTGCTACTGGTTTCTTTTAATCAGGACTTCTCAACCTTTCTGGACTGTTGGCAAGCCTATGAATCTCTTTTCAGAAGAATGATGGCTGTCTAGCTTGACAACTGAAAGAAATGCTAAATTTCAATGAGTGGTTAGTAAAAAGAAAGATGTGATTTTTCATAAGTCTACAGATACCTGAAATCTTGGCTCATGGATTCCAAGTTAAGCATCTTTGCTCTAAATTTCTTTAATGTACAAAGACAATGACTGAGAGTTTATACAAGTTTATAAGGAATGTTTGGGAGTGTAGTGTATTTTATACTACCCTCTTTAAGGAGCAGGGACAACTAGGTGGTACAGTGGACAGAGCACCAGGCCTAAAGGCAGGAAGACTCATCTTCCTGAGTTCAAATCTAGCCTCAGACACTTACTGGTTATGTGACCCTAGGCAGACTTTTCTCTTTTTGCCTCAGTTCCTCCTCAGCAGAATGACTTGGAAAAGGAAATAGCAACCCACTTTAGTATTTTTGCCAAGGAAATCCCAAATGGGGTCACAAAGAGTTGGACATGACTGAAAAGGATTGAACAACAACAAAGTTTAAGCAATTCATTAGACCAAGCAATACTACAGATTGAAAACAGAAACAGGTTTAAGAAGTCAAGCCTATCATAAAAGACAGATTCATACTGGGTCATGAAGGGATGTCTGGGAGCACATTTCCCTAATTTTTTATAATTAAAAGGAAAAAAGAGGCACTTGTATTCTAGGTCCCTTGGTACTGCTCTGAGAGATGCAACGAATGCAGTGTTCTTTACCAGCATGGTCTACATGTTCTACATTCTTTCTGGAATAGGAACAGCTCAAATTTCTTTAACACTCTGAGGATTACAGGGTGCTATCTTTTCCAGAGATCTGTGACTTACATAGTGTAAATATCATTATCTCCATTCCACAGATAAGAAAATGGAATCAGAGTACTGAAAAGCCTTGCTCAAGTTCACACCCAAGCCTGCATCTGACAGAACTCTTTTTATTCCACCTGCTACCTCCCAGAAAAGGAGAAATTATACTACAAGTTGAAGAGCAGAGAAAATATGCCAGTCTTCAGTGATGCATGATGATGAATAAGGGTAGAACAGATAAGCAATATTCACAGTTGAACCACCATTTGGTCCAATAATTTCAGAACTAGAATACAATTGGACTGGAATAACTTCAGACTCTTTCCTGTCTTGTCTCATAGCCACTAACAAGAAACAATATTGATCAATTAACAAGCAGTTACTAAGGGCTCACCATGTGCCAAACACCATGTCAAGTGCTAGAAATACAAAGACAAAAACCAGTCTTTGATATCTAGAAGCTTACACTATGTCAGGGGAATCAACAAATACACTTTTTTTTTTTACTGGTTTTATGATTTCAATGGAACAGAGAATTTCCTCTACCAATTCAGGTCAGCACCTGCTTGACAGCTTAATAATCTCAGAGAGTTGTTAGGGCCACAGAGAAGGCAAATGACCTACCCAGGGTTACACAGTATGTATAAGAAGAGGGGCTTGAAACCTGGTTCCTAACTCCAAGGCCAACTTGCTGTTTCCTTATGCCACGTTACCCATCATAAGTAAAATATCAGAGCTGCCATGGAGATGGAGATGCTTTCTGAAAATCCACCAGCCACTCAATCTGGAACTATGCCCAAAGGGCTATAAATAACTGCATACCCTTTGACCCAGTAATACCACTTTTGGGGTTGTATCCCAAAGAGATCACAGAAGTGGGAAAGGGTCCCATATGTACAAAAGTATTTATTGCAGCTCTCTCTGTGGTGGCACAAACTGGAAATTTAAGGGATGCCCGTCAATTGGGGAATGGATGAGCAAGTTATGGTATATGAATGTGATGGAATATTATTGTGCTATAAGAAATGGGAAGGAGATTGACTTCATAATTACCTGGAGAGGCTTATATTAATTGATGCTGAGTAAGAAGAGCAGAACCAGGAAAAATTTGTACACAGTCACAGATACATCATATGTGTGACGATCAATTTTGAAAAACTGGACACTTCTCAGTATCACACAGTTAAAAGACAACTCTACCAAGTCTCAGGATGGAAGGTGATGTCTACATCCAGAGAAAGATCCAGAAAGATCAGAGTTTAAAAGGAGAGTGAAGCAATGCATGCTATCATTCTTTTCTATGTTTGGCTTTTGTTTCTCTTTTCTCACTGTTCACTCCATTGGCTATAACACCTATACAACCAGACTATTGTACAATGTGAAAGAATTTGCAGATCCTATACATGATTGTATGCCACCATGGTGGGGGTGGAGGGTGGGGAGGAAGAGGAGAAAAATCTGAAACTCAAGTGACTCTGGAACTGAATCTTGTAACCTAAAAGTAAACAAACAAGTCAATAAAAAAATCTGCTAGCCACAGACATCATAAAATTGGGGCATG
>CM053601.1:49534838-49546896 GCA_028646575.1 Pseudocheirus occidentalis
GAGGGAGAAGAAGCTGGGGGTCAAAAGGTAGTGAGTTTAAGTTTCATATTCCATCTTGGCACCATGTGGAGTTTTTCCATAGCTGAACACATATGTGATCACTAATCTGTGCTCTGGTTTCCCCTACAAAATCACTGAAAGGAAACAATGAAGTTGATGCTGGCCCTGAAAGGGACTGTGACCACTGTGCCAACTGGACCAGGTTTAGTGTGGTGCCTGTTCCTTAAAAACAATTTCCCTTTTCCAGGACTGTGAATCACAGAAAGAATCATATACCTCCACCCATATCTGGGAGAGAAAGGAGCTAATACAGCCAATTTTCTACTGCAATCAGCAACGTCTGTGCTGCCTGTATAAGTCCATAGACTGCTTCCCTCCCCACTGACAAGCTGCTCTTTCCTTCAGAACCATTTATTGCTATTATTATAAAGAAATTGTGGCTACTAACAGTTGTGTCGTGGTCATGGAGGTGGCAAATGGGAAAGAAGCATAGCTGGAGAAGAGTGGAGGACATACCTAGCACCTAACATGAGACATGGGATGGGAGCTGTTGGAGTAATGATTTATTCCCCAAAAGATAAACTTTCTCCGTTACTCTGCTATAGAATTTGTCATCCAGGTGAAGACAATAATCAGTTGAAAAAGGAGGGAGAGAGGGAGAGAAAGGGAGAAAGGGAGGTAGAGGAAGAGAGAGGGAGGTAGAGAGAGGGAGGTGGAGGGAAGGAGGGAGGGAGAGAGGGAAGGAGGGGGAGAGGGAGAGACAGAGAGAGAGAGACAGAGAGAGGGAGAGAGATCGATCATCGATCAATCTAACCCCCTAGACTAGAGATATTTTATGAGTCTTCCTGGAATGAACAGGCATAGGAGAATGCTTTCTGTATGGACCTTGTAGGTCCTGTTTAAATTCTTCACTGGAGCACACCTGGGCTCTCCTCCAATATCTAGCCCCATTTTCAGCAGCTGCTTACAATGGGTGGAGATATCTGAAGAATGAGGACTCTTCCCCACACCCACCCCCCTTTATTAGTGCTAATACCCATCACTGGTAAGTGGCTGAAAGCAATTCCGATGCAGGGTTACAAAGAGTAAATACAAGGTAATTTTGTGGGAAAGCGCAAGAGTGGGGAGAGGGGAGGGCAATAGAGGTAGAGAGATAAGGAAAGGGGGAGACAGGCAGAGATGAGCAAGGGTCTGGTGTAGGAGGCCGCGTCTGAGATGAGCTTGGAAGGAATCAGGGATTCTTTGATGCGGAAGTGAGGAGAGAGAGCATTCCAGGCATGAGGCAATGCAAAGGCAGAGAGAAGGGAGAGAAAGAGCTGTGTGTGAGAATCATTATAAAAACCAGTTTGGTTGTAGTGTAGAATGCGTACATTAATGTGTTACATACAGTGTTGTACACGAAGGTTGAAGAGGGAGGCTGAGCCTAGGTGGGGAAGGAATTTACAGGCTAAATAGAGAGTCACTGGTGCTCATTGAGAAGGAAAATAACCAAGTCAGATCTGTGCTTTAGGGATACCAGTTTGGCAAATGTGTGGAAAGATTATTGTAGAAGAGAGAAATTTGTGGCTGGGAGACCCATTAAGAAGTCAGTCAGGTGGGATCCAGCTGGGAGATCCAGTTACAAAGTCTGAATGCGGATGAAAGCATACTATCTGCTCTCTCTTTTTTGTTTTCTTTTGTTTCTTCTTTCTCACGGTTCATTCCATTGGTTATAATTCTTCTTTGCAATATAACTAAAATGAAAATGTGTTTAATGTGAATGTATGTGTAGAGCCTATATTAGACTGCATGCCATCTTGGGGAGGGGGAGAGAAGGAAGGAGGAGAAAATTTGGAAATTAAAAGATTGTGGATATGAGTATTGTAAACTGAAATTAAATAAATAAATTGTATAAAGAGATTTGCGTGGGAGGTGCTGAGGACCTGAACTAGGATGTGGCTGTGGGAGTGGAAAACACAGCACAGGGAGAGATGTTGAGGAGGGAGAATTGACAAGATCTGACAATGACATGGAGGGTGAAGAAGACTAATAGTTCAGGGTAACTGCTTTTTAGTTTTCATTGTCTTACCCTTCCCCTGTGATCCAGTATAATGAACTCATGATTTGGAGTCAGGGGAGTTGAATATTATCAGCTCTGCCATTTAACGTAACAGTATCAGAGATTTAGATTAAGAAGGGACCTCTGGGGTTTCTTAAATCATTTTAGTGCCATGGACCCCCTTAGGCATTTTAGTGAAACCAGTGGACCCCTTCTCAGAAAGGTGTTTCTAAATGCATAAAATAAAATATGTAGGATGTAGGAAATAGGTAGGAAAAATATATAGGAGACTGTTGCAATATAGTTAACAGTATTAAAAACAAACAAAAAGTTCATGGACCTGAAATTAAGGACCCTCCCTCTAGTATAACCCACCTCCCTTCATATTTGAAGACACTGAGGCTCAGAAGTGGAGGGGCTTGTACAAGGTCATTTAAGTTAGTGTCAGTGGTGTGTTTTAAGCCCGTGTCTGATTTCTCCTGAGCCAGCCCACTCTTGACTGTACTAAGCTGCCTATCTGATCTGTATAACTACCTATAGTCCCTTCATATCTGTAGTTCTGTTACACCTTCTGTAAAATGAGAGGGTTAGGGGCGGCTAGGTGGCACAATGAGTAGAGCACTGGCCCTGGAGTCAGGAGGATCTGAGTTCAAATCCAGCCTCAGACACTTAACACTACTAGCCATGTGACCTTGGTCAAATCACTTAACCCCAATCGCCCTGCCTTCCTCCCTCCAAAAAGTTAAAAAAAAAAGTGTTAGACTTGATGACATCAGGGTGCCTTACAGCACTAAATCTAAAATCCTTTGCCTTGCTTTACTGTCTGATGATATTATTAAAAGGTGGAAAGCCAAGCAGGGATCATCAACACAGGTGGCAGACAGATGCTATCGATACCACACTAGACTTTGGGACACGAAGATCCAAGTTCTAATCCTGCCTCTGACATTTACTAGCTGTGTAACTCTGGGCAAGCCAGACTCAGTTTCTCCAGTCCCAAATATTATTTTTCATCTCCACTATATGATCTCTAAACCCTCAGTTCTCTACCAGACTCTCATCCCTACCTTGGCTAAAAACTCTCTTCCTTTCCTGTTCTTGACCCCTTGATAAACTCTACACTGTTCTCTTCTCACAAGTCCTTTGCCTCTTTATCCTACGGCCAATGGAGCCCTGCCCCTGCCTCAGTTTTGGATCATTCCCACCTCCCCTACAATTTGTTTGGCCATTTGTAATGGGTCCAGTCCCATTTCCCCCCAGCCTTGTTGTTGTTGTTCATCCTTCAAAAGTAGGGGGAGGGAGAATCACCAAATTGTATTGACTGGACCCATTACAAATTGATGTTCCATAATCTCAAATGGCCCCTAACTGCTGCAAGGCTATACTTTTATATCTCCCACTTTATATCAGTCCACTTTCCCTCTCATCACAGTGGTTTTTCCACACCTTTTCATCCCTCCTCAAATCTCCCGTAACTCCCTGGCTTTGACCTTGAAATGGTGTTACTAGTTGCTCATTTGATCCCTGGATAGGGCATCATGCTTAGACAATGCATGCCCACCTCTGCAGAGCCTAATAACTCCAAATCCCTGGAAAAGATAGGGGCTGTGGACCCACATATTGTTGTACCCAAACCCAAATCCCAGGCTGCTCTCACACCACCAGATTAGTGGCCCACCATTAAGCCCCTTTTATATTTCTATCCTACATTTTGTCATAGTTTGAAAACTGCTTAAGGCATGTGTGGGCATATTGCTCAAGGCCAAGTTCCCTGACCCCTCCTTCCCTAATCAGCATTTTATATATTCTCTGCACAACAATATGAGTTAGTGACAGTCAGGATAAGAACCTGCATCTCCTGGCTTTTCTTCTCTACCATGCCAAGTTCCAAGGTTCATCTATTCCAAAACTCATTTCAAAACAAAGATGTGTTTAAAGATTAAAAAAAGAAACCTTGTATGAACAATCCAAAACTACTGCTAAAATTTATATCCTTCCCCCCTCCCTACCTGGCTTATTCATATGCACCATACAAACAAATGAGAATAGAAAATGTCAATTTAAACACCTTAAATTTTGATAAGAGGCGCTCTACAAATGCTGTCATGAAAGTGCTCTCCATCCCGTTTGATCTGACTTCTCATTTAGACAAAACCTATAGGGGGCCATTAGCTCAATTCTGGCTGATAGCATTAGAGAGGCTTACACAGTGGGAGACCCAGGCAGAACTTGCCGCCTCCTTACCTATGTCTCTAAGAGCAGCAAGGCAAAGGGCAAAGATGGCCCAGAGATCCAAATCCTCAACAGCCCTCAGTCATCTTGATGAAATAAAAGCCTCTGGATGATGCCTCTTCTCTAGCCTCAAATCAAATTGCTATCAGATGCCTGACCTGTTCATAAGCCACAGTGGCTTATTTTAACACTTAAGAAACCAAAGCTTTCAATTCATTCATTTAGGAATTGATGGTCTAGTGCATAGGTTCCCAAAGTGAATGATATCATCCTCTGGGGGGCCCTGGAATGATCCAGGAGGCGGTAGTAGCCTCGGGTGCAATTAGGGGGCATTGAATAAAAATAATGGGGGGTAGAAACATAAGGAAAGAAGAACAGATAAGAAATTTTTGAAAAACCATTCACACATATTTCATCTGTTGTGTAACAGAGTTAAAGTCATAGTGATTACATTATTTTCCAAATAAACACACAAAATGCAAGTTATAACCAATCAGTGGTCAAGTCCACTGACAGGTCTTAACAAGCAAGTGTTGGTTAGTGAGTGTGTTGCACACGGTCAGAAGTCCAGTATGCATTGGTAGAAATATGTGCATGTAATGACTTGTTTATAATATGATACCATAAGGTTACATGACAGAAAATTTAATGTCATGTCATCACAATTTCAATGTTGGAAAAAACCAGAAACTTATAACAAATTATTAGATTTAAAAATATATATTTAAAATTTTTTGAAATGATGAAAATTAAAAAAAAACAGTTTAAATGTTAAAGAAAGTAAATTTCCAGAGGGTGCTGAGTATTTTTTTAAAAGAGGGTGATAGGCTAAATAAATTTAGGAACTTCTTCTAATGGAAGGAGAGATCTCGGTTCACATCTCATCTCTGAGACATACTAGCTATGAGATGATAAGTAAGTCCATTAACCCCACTACAAAAATTTCCTCATCTATAAAATGGGGATTATAATCCCTGGGGTAACAACCTCACAAGACTCCTGTGTGGTTTCACTGAGATGAGGGTTGTAAAGCAGGCTGTGAACATTAAAGCTGTGTATAAGCATTAGCTATTAATATCATTGTTTATTTGTGCCTCTGTTGTATACTTAGGTTCACAGAAAATTAGGATAGGAGAACAAAAGGGGCATTTGCAGCAGTTAAAATATCACAAGAGGAATTCAAGTTAGAATCAAGAGTGGCTTACAGTAATCAGGAGAAAATTATGGAGAAATTACCAATATAAACAATAAAGTCAGAATCCAACAAGTAGCAACAGAAGTAATTAGCAAGAAATTTAACATAGTCAAAGGTCATGCAGGCTTCAAAATGATTATGGAACAAAATAATTATAAGAGCTATCTGTTATGGGAAATACAGAGAAAAAGACAATGAAACAGAAAAGAGAACCCAGGAACAGATCCCCATGGTATGAGGGAGATTGGTACCAAGACCAAAAATAATTGGGGAATGGAATCATTATTTAATCAAAACTATTGGGATGATTAACTAGACCCACACTATACAATGTACTCCAATAAATTCTAATTGGATCAATTATATAAATATGAATTGCATGAAAATTGCATGAAAAACAATACTGGTTTTAGCATCACAAGGACTAAAATAGAGACCTGGCTATTTGAACTAGCCATGTGAACTCAGACCAATCATTTAACCTTTAAATTCAGTTCTTTCATCTGTAAAATGAGAGAGTTACTGCTGCCCACTACCCACTTTATGAGGTTGCTTGTTGTGAAAAAAGCATTTTGTAAACCTGAGTGGCCTAAGAACATGTGTGCGTATTTGAACTAGGTGTGTTTTATCATTTACTAAAGCTAAAAAGAGAAAAGAAATGGGTAGCTTCCAAACACTTGAAAAAGAACTCTCTTTTCCCAAGGACTAAATGTCAATAATTAATGTAGAATGATTTCCCCAGCAGACTGAAAGCAGAAGCAATGAGGAGTGATTCTTGAGAGGTGGGCACATCTTTTATTTGACATAATTCTAACACTGATATTTTTCTACTATAAAGATACGGGAACCTCCAAATATAATTAAATCACTTGAACAATTCCCTCCTCCCCTCTTCACAGTGCAGGGGTAACCCTAGGTCCTTGATGGCTATGCCAATGGGGCACAGGTTTTGAAGAGTATTACTAAGGTGGAAAGGCTTCAAGCCTTAGACTTGATTTAAATATCTTAAGTGTTAAGGATCCATCTAACACCTTGAGAGATACTTAGTCCACACACTCCAAGCTCTACACCACGACTGGTCTGTCACCCATGGACCAATCTAGCAGACGCAGGGACGTTCATCATCAGAGGGTTGGCCACCAGGTGATGATTATTGAGAGTGGGGGAATGGGGGAATGAGGGCGAGCTAACAAATTCCTGAAACTGTCTACCATAGTAAGATGGGGCCATGTAAGATCAAAAATTTTAATATAGAGAAACTTGAAAACAAAAACCTTTAACTAAAGCATCATAAATACATGTCATCTAGAGGAATATGTTTTATTCAAACTATCCTCTCTTCTTACATTGTATAAAAACTATGCTTAATGCAGTTATATTCTAGGAATAAAGATTAATTGATGATAGAGATCTCTGGGGACACTGAAGAATAAGAAGATAGAACCTCCCAAAAGCTGCCTCTTGGACTAATGTTTTAGGGGGCCAAAATGGAGATAATCTTTGATTAAAAGCTCCTCAATCTCTTCCCCATAAAATAAAACTATCCAAAATATGTACTTTCTTAATTCTATTAGATGGTAACTCCATTAGGACAGAGATTTTAAGCAAAAACTAACCTAACCTGCATGAGGGGAGGGAGGAAGATGTTGTTCCTACTACAAAAGGTGATTGCTAGTTAGTACAGGGGGCAGAGAAGTGATGAAACATGCTTAGTGAAGGACCTCGGGCCAGTTGTTACCTCCTGTCTAAGAGGGACTGTGTTCTCTAGAAAATGAGTCTCATGGAGCAGCTAGGTAGCATAGTGAATAGAGCACCAACCCTGGAGTCAGTTCAAATCCAGACTCAGACACTTAACACAAACTAGCCATGTGACCTTGGATAAGTCACTTAACCCCAATTACCCTGCCATCCCCCCTCCGAAAAAAAAAATAAAATGAATCACATTCCTCATGTTGTAGTGACCCCCAACCATAAAAATTATTTGTTGCTACTTCATAACTGTAATTTTGCTACTGTTATGAATCATAATGTAAATATCTGATATGCAGGATGTATTTTCATTGTTACAAATTGAACATAACCCACAGGTTGAGAACCACTGGTTTAATTCACTTTCCCACAATCAGCAAGCAGGCTTTGAACCCAGACCCTCTGACTACAGTCAGTGCCCTTCCCACTGTACCATGTTGATCTCATACGTTTCATAAACATATTAAAGCAGCTGCTACTCACTTGTTGATTGTTCTTCCAAAAGTGACTTGGACTAGCGCAATTAGTGTCCTTCTTACCCACTTAAACACTGGAAGAGAAATCAGGATAAGAACATTATCATAAGACGGCATCACACTCATGCATTTCCTATAACTACATAGAGCAGTGATTCTCAACCTTCCTAATGCCAAGACCCTTTCATACTCATATGTGGGCATATCTGCATGTGGGCAGACCGGCTTGAAGACAGATAGAGGAGGCGTGTCTTGGTTCCTAAGACCATCAGAAATATGTGTTTTCTGATGGTCTTAGGTGACCCTGTTTGACTCCCAAAGGGGTCGCGACCCACAGGTTGAAAACCTCTGACATAAATAGATTCCAGATTTGTTCACCTCCCTCTCTGTTAGCTCAAACAGCCTAGCCGTTTCAGCATCAGAGTGAGGCAAAGCAGGTCCACTAATAAATGCTCCAATTTCTGTGGTATCTTAGTCTTTTCCTTACAACAGTGTTATGGATTACATAGCTATGCTTCCATCTCATCCTCCAAATGGACTGTAAGTTCCATGAGGGCAGGGTCTATGTCTTATTCACATTTTATGCCTATTAAAATATCTAAACAGACTCTTGATGTTTGGCAAATGTTACTACAGAAAATACACAGACACACACACACATATCTCACTTTCCAGGCCTCTCTTTTTGCCCATTTTACTTCATGTGACACTTATTTGTCTGTGTAAATAAATAAATGAATCATTAAGTGCCTACTATATGCAACCACTGAGAATAGAAATAGAAAATATAGACAATCTCTGCCCTCAAGGAGCTCACATTCTAATGAGGGAGACACCAGGTAAGGAAGGTTTTCAGCTATGAGTCAGTTGGAAAAGTCAGATGGAATACAGTGGAAAAACAGATACTAATATCTCTTTTTAAAATGTCATTTACACTGATAGAATAATATAAGTTTCTAATGTTGAGACATTTGTCAGTACCAAGGACTTTGGTGGTAAAAATTTTCCTTTCTGGGTCTTCCATAGCTTTGGGTATAGCACCTGCAGGAGCAGTTTCCAGGTTGTATCTCCAAAGGAGTCATTTCCCAGGATGATGCCTGAGGACACTGGGCTGGAAGCATCACTATTTCCAAGGCTCTGGGTGTCTCCATCAGGGTTTGAGGGTTTATGACAGTCAAGGTGTTAGAAGAGGTTTACCTTGCTGGCACATGCTGCCTCCTCTCCCTCCCTAAAAAAATGTGTATATGGATAGACACACACAGATAAATGGATGGATGGATGGACGGACGGACAGACGGACAGATAGATAGATATAGATATTCAATGTATATTTGCAAGTGCATATTATATATATGCATATATATGAGCATGGGTGCGGATGTGTATACACACACACACACACACACACTATACACAGTGCTTCTCCCTGTAAAATTGGAAGATGAGAACAAATTGTTCCAACAGACATTAAAGTAGCTGAAGCAGGTGCTGTGGAGTGCTTTGAGCTTGGTCAGACACGAAGACAGCAAGATCATCCGCTATATCCCAGGCTATCATCAATCGTCTTGACTTTTGTCTTGCCACTGGACTTTGATGAATCAGGGAGGAAGAGTAAGACTGATGACTTTGTGCCTCACTTAAATCGAGTTCACACATGAGTTAAGATGTTACCCTGTGATGTCACTGGTCCTCTTTGAAAATGAAGGACAAACAACAATCATATATGTGTATGTAACTTGTATAACCTTGTATTAAAAGATATGATGTGAATATGAAAGGTGAGAGAGGTATAGGATGCAGAGGAGGGAATGATCACTTCTGGCTGGCAATTTAAGGAAACCTTTCACAACAGAAAATGGCATTTCTTTCACAGAGATGTCTGGAACCATTAAAAGATCTTTACAATTTCCCAAAGGCAATCTGACTCTCTTCTTTCCTTTCAATTCTGGGTCTAACTCATTGGCCATTTGCAGAGTCTGTCTAGTGTATATACACTGAGTGATGATTTTTTAATCAACTGTATGTAATAGTCCAAAGAAGAGTCAGTCTTCATCCCCTTGGTTCTTTCTGGGTAGAGTGTTAGGTCCAAACTTTTTTGAGCAGTTATGGGTCTCATCCAGCAGACTCTACTGTGTTCCACAATTGGGTGCAAACAGCCATTTAAATACAACAATTAAGAGAACAACCTTGGGCATGCTGTTGCTGCGCCGCCTGCGACCTCTTGTCCCCGGTGTGCGAACCACCGGGCCTATGGAGTCCCCGAGCCCGCCTCTCCCACTTAGGTGGCGCTCTGAGCACCTCCTGGCCACTTTCCACCCCACAGCCCCGGGAGACGATATATGAAGTGTGTGTATATATATATATATATCAGTTAATATTTTGGTGCCTTGGATGTGATGAGGCTCTGTTAACAGCTGTGTGAAGACGACTTCCATCTCACGAGCTACCCCAGTCATACCAGAGACAAGAATGGCAGCTGTGAGAAGAGTGATTTTCTTCCTACAGCAGAATTTAGTGAAGACCAACTTTCCCACTTCACATCACTTGCATACGTCCTCGATTCAGCTCAACTCCAACCGGGCTTCTCTCACTCGAATACATAGGAAGGCTTATGCTCGGTTGTATCCAGTGATGTGAGTCAAGCAAGATGGATCTACCATTCATATCAGATGTAAGGAGCCTCAGCAGATCCTTACAATGCCAGTAGATATTGACACACTTTCTCCAGAGGAAAGAAAGATGAGAATACGAAAACGGAATCCCAGGTATATGGAAGTGAGTGAAAAAGAGGCAGAATTTGAAGATAACTTCAATGTGGAACAATATGCAAAATTTTGGAAGAAAAACTAAACATGTTATGATGTTAAGTTTGTATAAAGGGTGAGTACATTTGATGCACCCAAATATATTACTATTTTTAAAAATTAAAAACTACTGAAGTTTATTAAAAAAGAAAAAGAAAACAACCTTGCACTCCAGTGCCATCTTTTCTTAAGTAGAGTATAAACGTGGGCTGACCATCCAGTTCCCATTGCAGACTGGTTTAGAAAAGGCTTATTTTGCTGCTATTCCAATTTGCATAGTGAAACTGGAAAAAAATGCAAAATCAAGTGCCTGCAACTGTAGAAGTTCTGGATGAAATCACTGTGAACTCCATAAAGTTCAAAAGCTCAAATGAAGAACTGGCACTGACTTTCTCTAATCAAGGCCAAATAAGACCTTCTCCCACCATGCAACTAGAACATAGCACAAATCTAATAAAGCCCACATACTGTAATTTTTCTTACTAAGGCCTGTCCAAGTGTATGTATACTTTCCTCAGATACAGGGAGGATGTTTTCCACAGACTCAACTCTCCCAGAGTGTGTGTATACTTTCCTCAGATACAGGGAGGATGTTTTCCACAGACTCAACTCTCCCAGAGTCATAGACAAAATTCTTGAGAGGAAGTGGGTTTCAAATTTGAAAGAAAAAAATTATCAATCTCAATAACCATTTATGAGTTCAGGTAACTCATGATGAAACATGTTGATGGGCTGATGAGTACAGATTGAGACACATACATTTTTTTTGAACATGACTATACATTTTTTTGAGAATGACCAACATGGTGTTTTATTTTGCTTGACCACACATGCTTGTAATAGGGTTTTTTGTTTCTTTTCAAAAGGGGACAGGGAGGTGGGAAGGAGAAAACACAGATTTTTCACTGATGACAAAACTTAAAAAAAAGTATTGGGTTTTCTTGTACTGGAATTCTTAAGGGTGGAAGCTGGAATGCTATAAGAATATTCCCTCTTTGAGAAGAGCTGAACCAGGAGAACATTGTACACAATTATACCCATTGTATCTGTGACGACTAACTTTGATAGACTGGGCTCCTCTCAGCAATGCAAGGTTATAAGACAACTCCAAAAGACTCATGATGGAAAGGGATATCCACATCCAGAGAAAGAACCACAGAGTCTGAATGCAGACTAAAGCAAACTGCTTGCTCTCTCTCTCTCTTTTTGTATTGTTTCTTCTTTCTCATTGTTCACTCCATTGGTTATAATCCTTCTTTACAACATGACTAATGTTTAATGTGAAGGTATTTGTAGATCCTATATTTGATTACATGCCACCTGGAGGGGGGAGGGTGAAGGGTGAGAAAATCTGAAACTCAAGGGATTGTGGAACTGAATGTTGTAAACTAAAAGTAAATAAATTTTTTAATGTAAAAAAATAAATTGTGCAATTTCTCTTTAAAAACAAAAGATTCCCCCGTCGGGTAGGGATTGAGTTAGGTATGTTTGGTCCTACAATACCTCTCAATTGAGGGGCATAGGCTTCCTGTGTCCTTGTACTTACCATACATTATCCCTTATG
>CM053601.1:49547396-49570850 GCA_028646575.1 Pseudocheirus occidentalis
CCCCAATTGCTTTGATTTCCCCCCTCCAAAAAAAAAAAAAGGAAAAGAAAAATGTCTCCCTGCTCCCTCCTTACTCCCCTCCCCTCCCCACTGGTCCCAGGCCTTAGCTGACTTAAGAAAGCTATTATTGCAGCAATGAAAACTAGATGGTGTAACTCTTTGTACTAATGGATTCCATTTATTTTCTTCTGAAATGTCAGAAGCAGATACCCAAGTGTGCATATAGAAAGGCGGTGTTCTGTTGAGTTCTTTTCCTGGCTTATTGTTTGAGTGAGATAAAAGTCACTTAATCCTCTCTGTTTCAACAAAAGACCTACCCTCTTTCCTGGCTTTAAAAGCAAATCGATTAAAAAAAAAAAAAGCAAATCGACAAAAATAAAACAAAACAAAAATCCACATTATAGTTTGTGTCAAGAGGGCTCATGAAGTGATGAGCCAAGTTTCCTTGGGTTCGACTTTGAACATAAAATGTGTAGTTTGGAGATGGGAGATGAGGAACATTAAGTGTTTCACATAGTTCTGGTACTATTTAACAAATTACACTTTCTATGACCAGAAAACTGAAAAATATGGAAACAAACAGCTTTTCATTTGGAATTCTCAGGCTTCACCAACACCCTTGATAAAAGTATGTGACCTTGGGTAAGTCATTTCTAGGCAGCATGGGGGCTAGAAAGCTGGACCTGGAGTCAAGGAGACTTTGTGTTCAAATTTCACCTCAGATACTTACGAGCTGTGTGACCCTGGGCATGACACTTAACCTCACCCTGTATCAGTTTCCTCATCTGTAAAATGGGTATTAAAAACAGAACCTACCTTCCATAGTTGTGAAGATTCCATGAGATAATATTTGGGAAGTACTTTGCCAACCTTCAAGTGCCATGTAAATGGTAGTAATCACTGTTATAGTTGCTGTTATTATGATTATTTCACTTCTCTGATCCCCTATTTCCTCATCTGTAATATATGCACACTAACAATAGTGGTACTTACCTCCCAGGGCCATCGTGAACAAAGAACTCTGTAAATCTTGAAGCACTATTAGAAATGTGAATAGCTGTTAGTCAAATGACCTGTGCTCTCATTCATTCCAGAGTTCCCTTTGAGATGCAGATCTCAAGTCATCCACACCTGCTCAGACATGTGTCCACCCAACATGCCAAAAGTCTTCTTTGTTGTCTCCTCACACTGTGAGGTCAATGGTGGTGCCCTTTGGACATCTACCTGTCACTTCTCATTCTTTTTTTTTTTTGGAGGGCAATTGGGGTTAAGTGACTTGCCCGAGGTCACATGGCTAGTAAATGTTAAGTGTCTGAGGCTGGATTTGAACTCAGGTCCTCCTAACTCCAGGGTTGGTGCCCTATTCACTATGCCACCTAGCTGCTCCCACTTGTCATGCTTAATACATGAGTAAACCATCTTTTCTTTCTGCCATACTTTGCTTTTATGAATCCTTGCTTTTTATTTTCTCCTGCTGTTCTTTGAAGTTCATCTTTCATTTTAGATCTGCTTATCTCTTTCTGGGCTTTTCCTCTGCCCTCTGGGTGATGCTTTGAGAGACAGTGGTATGTCAGGTGTCATTGCTACACAGTAAAACCATTAAGATGCCTGTATTGAAAAGATGGGCTTTTGCTGTTACTGATGGATCAATTGCTTGGGGTCAGTAAATAATCTGGAATTTCCTAAAAAGAATCCAGCCCTTTCACCAACTTCTTTTTAATTCTGGCCTTGACTCCTGCTCTCCCTCCTAAATGTACATGCTGTTGGACAGTCTCTATAGAGCTGAAATCTGACATTCTTCATCCATTTGGTCTTTCCTATGTGGATAGTTGGGCCAACCTCCATTGAGTGATTATGGATCTCTTCTAGAGCATTCTGCAGTTGTCTTTGGGTTTAATGTAATCAACACAGTGCCAACTACATCTGACCAGCCATAGAGAATCTCTCTTTGACCTGGACTCTGTGTTGCTTCTCCTCCATCACTGTGGTAAATACTTTTGGTGAGTATATTTTTTTATCCCTATTTTTGTCTCACTCGTTATTTATTATCAGTAGCTCATCAGTCAATCAACACCTATTTTGTGCCATGAACTGTTCATAAGCACTGAGAATACAAAGAAAGGTATTTCTGTGATACCTTCCAAATAATCCTGATTGATGTTGATATTGACATGGGAGATATCTGAGTCTCCTGAATGCCTTTTCATCATCAACAAACAAGCACAAGTGGAGCTTCTACTCTCTCCATCTTTCAGTCCTTGGTAAGGTATTCCATGGGTGAATACAGTTCACAAAAGTTCCTTGTTCCCTACTAATACCCTCATCAAAGATGCGCTCAATTTGTGTACAAATAACATTAAAAATGTTTGTAAAGATGGGACAGTAGATATTTAGGTCTTTACCTGTCATTGTTTCCTTAGTCACTTTTGGGGGCATAAATAAGGTTTAACATTCTTTTTTCTTGCCTTTAATATCTTCTTCTTTTGCCACCTTGTAATTGGTGCCTTGGTGATCCATTAATTGAATAATATCCAGCACAACTCTTCTCTATATAGACCTGATCCAATCTGACCACTTTTTCCATCACTATTTTCTTCAGTGCCTATGAATGATCATTGTTATCTTTATTATATTTTTGCCCTTACTGTAATTTAATTGGACCAACTCCCAGTGTCCCTCTGCCAAATATTACCCTGTCCTTCCCTCTGTCTATCCAAAGGCTACTCATCCTAATACTGAATGGAATGTAAGCTCCTTGAGGGCAGGAACAGCTTCTTTTTTGCCTGTATCCCCAATACTTAGTATAATTTCTGCTCTGTAGCGATATAGCAGGCCCTTAACAAGTTCTTGTTAGGACTAACCAATTGACCCCTAAAGCCTTTTGAAGTCCATGAAACTGTTCTACATCTTTTAGTCTATACTGATCTTTCATTTCTTTGAAACCAATGCATTGCTGTCATCATAATCCTTGTATCACATAGTTTAACAGTTCTTTGTTCTCTCAGTACTTCACGTACATTGGCTTTACCTCTTCAGCTTGGACTTGGTATCTTTCTTATGTCCCACTCTTATAATGTATTATTTGACATTATGGTTATTCCTGTCTACATCCTTCCACTTTCTCAAATTGCATTGTCTATATCCTTAGGAAATGAGGTTTATTTATTATTGTATCTTCCCTCCAAACCCAGTCCAGTGCAGGGCTCAGGAAAGGCATCTAATAAAAAGGTTGTTGAATAAAATGAATCATCTGCATTTGAAAAGAATGATTATTCCTACAAGACAGGGGCTACACGGTTTAGATTCCATCATATCTGCCATTGTGCCCATAGTTATGCTGTGCACCTATGTGCACATCTGCTCACGTGTACTTGCTATTTTATCGGCAGGATGCTCTGTCTTACTTAGAGCCTGACAATTTTGTTTGCATGGGTCCTGTGGACACATCACAGATCCTCCACCCTTCAGTAGGTAGTTTTCATGAATTGCTGGGGCCAAAGAAATCTATTACATTCTGTGATGCACGTGACACGCCTTTTTTTTCTTTCTAACTTTGTATTTAAGTTTCAATATTTAAGTTTATGATATATTTTTGTTTCTTTTCTCTATTCAGTATTTGTGTTCTGATGTTTGAATCTAAAATAAAACTATGGGGAAAAAAAGAAATCTTTTACTCTCTGGACTCCTCCTGGTGCTGAGTTTTGCCATTTTTAGCTAGATGGGCCCTCAAATAGCAGATATGGTCTACCATGGAACCCATAATCAAAGCCTTTTTAGCTTGGTAGGACGTCCTAGAGCAGTGCTTTTCAACCTTCCTAATGCCACGACCCTTTAATATTTGTATGTGGGTGTATCTGCATGTGGGCAGACGCATCTGGAGACAGATAAAGAAGCAGTGTCTTGGTTCCTAAGACCATCGGAAATATGTGTTTTCCAATGGTCTTAGGCGACCCCTGTAACCCTGTGAAAGGGTGGTTTGACCCCCAAAGGGGTCGCGACTTACAGGTTGAGAACCGCTGTCCTAGAGCTTAGGTTCCTTTGACATAGCGTTTGAAGACTCAAAGTCACCATGTCACAGTGGGACATCAGAGCAGGACTTCATTGTCTTGCTCATTTCACAGAGTAAGAATAAAACACATAATTATTTAATAAAGTATCAACTTCAGACTTTACATCCTTAGAAAACTTTTAATTAATTTAAAAAGAAATTTTAGTGGCTATGCATTTGTATCCTATGTTGTGTATCATTGATCTTCATATAACCCAGAAAAAAAACCTCTCTGCTTATAGCCCTGAAAATCTAAGTGCTCCTTTGTTTCCATCATTCAGAATAAGGTTCTAAGGAAATCGGAGCTTCTTGATGAAAAAAATTGACTAGCTTCATCCAAGAATCAGTGAATTTTTGGATTTTTTATTTTAAAATTCTCTCAACTACCAGCTACTACGTATCAAGAAAGAGGCTTACTTCCCCGAAGCTCAAATATCTCCCCGATCAGCATGAAACACGGCTCAGCCAAAGAATCCTTCTTCCCATCTACGTCATCACCATAATCTGACAGGTCACTGTCTTCTTCTGCCTCCTCCTGGGGATACAGCGAGATATAAGTACACAATCACTGAAGGATGGAATTAAACACATCTGGGTAGCTTCCTTCATTGTGAAGTCCTCACTGTTTGCCCATATTTTATTCTGTACTAAAGTAGAGACAAAGTAGCCCAATGCAGTATAATGGGAAAGGAAACTGGAGTTCGCGTTGGAAGGGCTGGGTTTGAGTCCCCACTCTGCTACTCATGACCTCTGTGGCACTGGACAAATTCCTTCGTGTCTCTGCCTTCAATTTCCTCATCTATAAAGTGAGGGGAGCATACCAGATGATCTGTGGACATCTTCCTCTACTGCCTCACGGTGGCACAGAGATAACCCTCAATTCCCAAAGGCCAGGCCAAGGGAGAACAAGCTCTGAGGGTCCTACAAAGCTGAAAAATTTTCAGGGATAGATGGAACAGCAGGGTTTGGAGCTGAGGACCAGCCTGGCTAAGTTCAGCAAGGCTCCTGAGGAGGAATATGGACGCTGGGGGATGAATTCTTTTGGCCTCAGCAAATCACAAAGGCATCCACTGAGGCACAGAGGAATTAGAATCTGCACCAGTAGAGAGACCACCCACTTCCAGGGATACAATCATAATCTTTGAGGTACTGAAAGGAAAGCTCTCCAGAAAAGAAGCCTCTCTTTTTCATAATGGCAGAAACTTGCAAATTTGCAAAAGGGTAGGCAGGCAGATAGGACAGAGCATTAAACCTGGAGTCAGGAAGACCTAAACTCCAATCTAGCCGGAGACACTTACTTGTGTATTGTCATGGTTGTTGTCCAGTCATTTCAGTCATGCCCAATTCTTTGCAACCCCATTTGGGGTTTTTCTTGGCAAAGATACTGGTGTGGTTTGCCATTTCATTCTCCAGCTCATTGTACAGATGAAGAAACTGAGGCAAATAGGGTTAAGTGACTTGCCCAGGGTCACACAGCTAGTAAGCGTCCGAAGCCATATTTGAACTCAGGAACATGAGTCTTCTTGACTTGAGGCACAGTATTCTATCCCCTGCACCATCTAGCTGCCCAGTTGTGTGACCCAGGTCAAACCACTGAACCTCTGCTTCAATGTCCTTCTCTGTAAACAATGACAATAATCAGCACTTACCTCCTGGACACTGCCAGGATCAAGTAAGACAACATAAGCAAAGTGCTATAGAAATGCTAGCTCTTATGATTTAAAAATGTTTTTGATTTAAGGATTAAAATAAGGTAATTTTAAAAGTCCTGTGCAGTTATTAAGTAAGTCAGGGGATGACTAACAATAAAATTAAAAATTACTTTCAGGGGAGGGTAGGTGGCACAGTGAATAGAGTACCGGCCCTGGAGTCAGGAGGACCTGAGTTCAAATCCAGCCTCAGGCACTTGACACTTATTAGCTGTGTGACCCTGGGCAAGTCACTTAACCCCAATTGCCCTGCCTTTCCCTCTCCAAAAAAAAAAAATTACTTTCATAAAGTTGAGGTCAAAAGTACTGTAAGACTTTTGAAAACTTAAATGGTTTTCAACTCACTGTTTTTCAACTCAATTCAAAGTGTTTTCAAATTAATTTCATTGTTTTTTAAGCCATGACTCAAGCTTTTCCAGCGCCACAGGCTGTGTTCATTTATAGGCAGAAGGACTGGTTTCTGCATATGGGACTGAACACATGTGTGTACACTTTCTAATGCCATACTGTGAATTTTTCTCTGAGATAATAAAATTACCACGTGAGAACTGCTTCTTGCTTCCAGATCTTTCTGTCTTAAACATATTCAATCCAGCCTGACGGTAGAAAGGGAAGGGGGTGGGGTGGGAAAGAGGACAGCTTTCAGAAGAGATGCCACATGTGTTATCTACTATAGTAAGAACTGGGGGTGGATGGAAGGGAAGGGCTTCACTGGCTTAAACACAAGGCAGTTCTTTACTGAAAGACCAAACCTGGTAACCAGATGATGTATCTGGTACCCCTGACTCGAGTATCTTCCCATCATAATAATACTAATGACAGCAGCAATGACAAATAGCATTTATATAGTAATTCAAGATTTGCGAAGCACTTAGCAAACATCTTATTTGGTCTTTACAACCACCCTGGAAGGATGGTGCTATCATTATGTGCCTAGGAGAAAACTGAAACAGACTTAAACTTTTAACAGTTAAATGACTTGCTCAGGGTCGCACACCTTGTAAGTGGTTAAGGATAGATTTGAAGTCAGGTCTTCTTGACTCCAACTCCAGCACTCTCTCCACTGAACCACCTAATGTCAGGTCCATCTTTACATATGCCAACCTTTCTCTCCTTTCTACTCGAAAGTTTTCAATGCCTCCTTATTACAGCACAATATTCATACTCCACAGTCTGGTGTTCTCTACTCCACTCTGAATCTGCTGCTCTCCCTGGTTTCAATTCTATGGAATAAGAAGCCCTTCTGGGATAAGCTCAGTACTTCTAATCTCATCGCCAGGCTGTTAACTCCAGCACTGACCAACACTACCTCTCTCATCCCCCTCTCCCCCTCTGACTGGAGGCCTGGAGGGCAGAGTGCCAAACTCTTCCCAATGCCTTCTTTTACAGAGGACAGAAACTGGGCTTTTCAGTCCACTTCTCTCTACACTTGTTTCTTTTCTGGTTTCAACCCCACAGAAAAAGAGGCTCCTGTTTTGGGTTCCCTCCTGCTCTCTCCCCTCTGCTACTTTCCTCCCTCCTTTTGTGTGCAGTCTCTCTCCTCCCCACCATTAAATTATAAGATCCTCGAGGGCAGGGACTCTTTCTTTTTATTAATTGTATCCCCAATGCTTAGAACAGTGCCTGGGATATAGTACTTAATAAATATTTAGTGGATTGGATAGGATTCAAGGCCCTCTGCTATAACCTTTTTCTACCTACTACTTCCCTATATGAACCCCAGTCAAAGTAACTCATTATTCCCTGAATATTTCATACGTATGCTTACTTCCGTACCTTTGCCTGCCTGGAGTGTGCTCTACTTTCCTCTCCATTTAGTCTAAATGTTACCATACTTCAAAAAACAGTTTAAGTTCTCCCTCCTCCATGAAAGACTTTATGGATAATTCTAGGTCCTAAGTAATTCCTAAAGTATATATTTTATATATAACTCATCTGGACTTTTTCTTAAATATCTGATTTATTATCTTATTGGCACAGGGAATTCCCAGTGTGGAAATTTCTTCTACCTATGTAGATAGTCACTGAGGAGGTAAAGCTCTAGTACAGAATCTTACAACCAGTATCTGTCAAAGGTGAGACTCAAATCCAGATCTTCCTGACCCTAAGACCAACTCTCTAACACCATGCTAGGTCCTTCATCTGAGATACAACATGTAACAACAACTCACATTTCCATAAGTTTTTACTGCCTACATAGCACTTTTCTCACAATTAATTTAAGAAATAGATAGTATCCCTTTGTTGCAGTGATACCACTTCTAGGGTTGTATCCCAAAGAGATCACAGAAGTAGGAAAAGGACCCATATGCACAAAAATATTTATAGCAGCTCTTTTTTGTGGTGGCAAATAGTTGGAAATCAAGGGGATGCCCTTCAGGTGGGAAATGGCTAAACAACTTGTGGTATATGAATGTAATGGAATATTGTTGTGCTATAAAAAATGAGGAGCAGATGGACTTCATAATAACCTGGAGAGACATGTATAAACTGATGCTGAGTGAGGAGAACAGAACCAGGAGAACCTTGTACACAATGACAGACACATCGTATCTGGGACGACTGACTTTGATAGGCTGGGCTCCTCTCAGCAAAACAAGGTTCAAAGACAACTCCAAAAGACTCATGATGGAAAGGAATATCCACATCCAGAGAAAGAACTAAAGAGTCTGAATGTAGATTGTGGGAAACTACTTGCTCTCCTTTGTGTTTTGTTTTGGTTTGTCCCTTCTTTCTCATGGTTCACTCCAGTAGTTATAATCCTTCTTTACAACCTGACTAATGTTTAACATGAAGGTATTTGTAGAACCTATATTTGGAGAAAAAGAGAAAGAGGGAGAAAATTTGGAATTCAAGGGATTGTGGAACTGAATGTTGTAAACTAAAAGTAAATTTTTAAAAAAGTAATAGTGTAAGCATTATTATACTCATTTTTTTAAATGAGGAAACTAAATCCCAGATTAATTACAGAACTGGCTCAAGACCATATGGCTAGGTTAGTGGTAATGCTAAGTCAGTCTTTTTCTTAATCTGTTGATATTTCCCTAATGCCCAGTGTGGTACTGTCCACAAGTAGGTGCTGAACAAGTGGTTATTCCTGTTGCTGCTTGGTAAAAAGGTCATGTGTGTCTAGTTATAACACCAGTACATTCTCCCTGCTGTTAAAACTCTTCCCAACAAGTAGCATCAACATTTCTCATTAATAGGGTATCTTTGATGAAGTTTAATTACTTCAGATGTATCTCTACAAATGAACTGGGTCCTGTTGTTGGTCAATCATTTCAGTCCTATCTGATACTTCATGACCCTATTAGGGGTTTTCTTGGCATACTTACTGGACTGGTTTGCCATTTCCTTCTCCAGCTTATTTTATAGATGAGAAAACTAAGGCAAATGGGGTTAAGTGACCTATCCAGAGTTATACAGCTAATTAAGTGTCTGAAGCCAGATTTGAACTCAGGAAGATGAATCTTCCTGATTCCAGGCACAGCACCCTAGCTACAACATCACCTAGCTGCCCATTTGGACAGAACTGGGTCTGCCCCATCTAAATTACTTAAAATGTGAGTTCTCTGAAGGCTGGAAATGATTGTCTAATGATTGTTTAATCATTGTGGAAAGCCACAAGCAGAGGGAAAGATTCCTTCAATTTAACACTGTCTTTTGAAAGGTCAACCAGAGTTCTGCATGAAGAAGCATTCAGACATACTCTCAGTACTCACCTCCTGGTGGGAGAAGAAGTCACGAGGAAGTCTTTCCAGGAATGAGGATAATGAAAATGTGGATTTCTTCCCCTGCACATCAATAACCTTGAGGTAGTCAGGAGAAGGGCTCAAGAAGGCATAAAGTGCTTCACTCTGACATAGCCTTTCATCTGAGAGCAGTTTCTGCAAGAAAAAGAGAGTCACTGTGGTGTAATTATATGTATTTTATATAGATATGTCATGTATACATGTTTGTCACGTCAAGAAGATACTTGTGAGAGAAAGCGAGTAGGTAGAATTGAAACAAGAAAGGAGCACTAGAATGAGAGTCAGAGAAACTGGGTTCAAATCCCAGTCCTATTGTTTTTTATGTGAGTCTGCACAAGTCACTGAATGTCAGTTTCCTCATTTATGAATAAGGAGGTTGAACTAGTTGGCCAGCTCTAGATCCATGGTCCTGTCCATGATTTCTTTTTCCTCTATCTAAAGTCTTGTCTTCTTCACTGAAGAAAAAAGAAGATGCTTGGACAAGTATGAGTTATTTGAAGCTGGGTTATCCAAGGTAAATTATGCCTTCATTTTTTAAGGACTGCACAGAGGCCTTGCCTCATTCCCATATGGACAATTAGAATCCTCACTGCTGAATCACAACTCCGACTATTCTGCTGGCATTGCAAAAATCTCTTTTCTCCTATTTTTGTACACAGCCAATGTTCCAAATACCTCACCCTGTTCCAAGGGAGGGTTTACAGGATAACCCTTTCAGTCCATTGCTTTTTATTTGGGAGATGTTCCCTTCACACCAAGGGAGGAAGTGGCAAAGATCAGAAGGGAGAAAATGGAGCAGGTCTCCAGACCCTTCTGTGAATTGTCTTCCCACTAAGTATAGCTGTTATGTTAAAAGCAAATTCTCAGAATGTCTGTTGTATACTATAGAGGCATCAGTGCGTGTGCACGCACACACACACACACATAATTCAAAGACAAATATAACAATCTTCCATTTGGAACTTTGCATATTTCTAAGTCTTTTCAGTCATTGACTTTAGACTTCAAAAGATTGATGTTCTCAATGGCATGTGTTCCAAGCTCTGAAACAGATTATGACTCCAACACACCTTAGCAGACTGTCTTCATGGGTTCTGTGACAGAAAATAATTCCTCATCACCTGACTGGACAACTTTCTGCTTATGACTTCTCTTAGCCGGATTCAGCTCAGAGTCAGCTGGATAAAGCTCAGACAAAAGACAGAGCTTCTTTATACAAATAATACAGCTAATTGAAAATCTGGCTCTATGATGTCAATGTGTCATAAGTCTTGACACAATGTAAAAAAGGCTTTCATAAAAAAACAAATCTCTCTCTCTCAGAGACAAGTCTCAGGGAGAGGGAGAGAGAAGGAGAGAAGGAGAGAGAGAGAGAGAGAGAGAGAGAGAGAGAGAGAGAGAGAGAGAGAGAGAGAAAGAGAGAGAGAGACAGAGAGAGAGAGAGACAGAGAGAGAGAGAGAGACAGAGAGAGAAAGAGAGAGACAGAGAGAGACAGAGAGAGACAAAGAAGAACTTCTCTGGGTTGTTGGTACTGGGGATAGAACTAATACAAGCCTTACAGGCCACCTGAATTTCAGGCTTTCACCATGTGGTTAGACTGTTTGGGAGCTATTGTTCAATCTGTATTGTGTACAGATCAGCCAGATACTGATGGGTATTATTAATGAGGTTTTATTGACTTTCCAAATTGGCTCATTTGAAAAATAAATTATGAGGTATTTAAATAGAAGTTTCCTTTGGATTAAAAAACTAATCAAAATCCTTTTTAGAATTAAAAATTGCTGCTTTGGGGACTGCAATTTATTCTTTTCCTCATCAGCACTGGCTTAGATGGAGACCATGGCATCCTGTACTTGGAGCAAGAAGTGTAAGGCAGAAGGCAGTCTGGCCAGAGTTCTGGGTCTCATCTCACTTGTGATGCTCACTCCCTGTGTGACCTCAGACAAATCACTCAATCTCACGGAGGCACAGTTTCCTCACTTGTTTGGACGATGTGATGTCTGTGAGCCTATGGCCAGAGTTCAAGATCTATGACCTTAAAACCAGGATTCAGATCTCACCTCTGATATTTACTAGCTATTTGAACCCACACAAATGACATCTCTCAGCCCCAGTTATGTCCCTCATCTACAACCCAAGGATAATAATAATGACATTGCTTATCTTGAAGGATTGTTGGGAAAATCAAGCAAATTATTACAGACCTTAAAGTACCACATAAATGTCAGTTCCTTGAGAAGGAGCCTAGAATAGTCAACTCTAGAGTCAAATACTGGGGGAGGTGGGGAGGTGTTTCAAATCTAGCACTCTGTCTAGCACTCACCGAGTGACCATTGAAAAACACATTTCATCTGCTGGAGCCTCAACGTCTTCCTCTATGAAACGGAGATAGTAACTCCAGTACCTATGTCACAAAACTGTTGTGAGGAACAAAAGAGCTCATGCATGGAAGGTGTTCTGCAAACCTTCAAGCACTTTATAAGAAGGGAAAAGGGACAAGCATTTATTAAGTGCCTACTGTATGCTGGACACTGTGTTAAATGCTTTGCCAAAATCATTTAGTTTGGTAAGAGAGCTGCTCTTATCATTACAGGTTTGCATACTTCAACTAGGCGCTCAACACTAGCTTAACATTCTGTATCTTTCAGTAAGATATAAAAGCAATAGAGAAGAGGATAAAACATTCAGAGAAGGGAGGATTCACTGCCCTACTGTAAGAAACAGATACTGACAAGAAGAACAAAGGAAAAGGACATAAGGAATTCATAGCTAAACACTGGGGTCTAAAATCTCATGTGTCTCAATAACACACTTTTATTTTGAGGGGGGAGGGCAAGGCAATTGGGACTGAATGACTTGCCCAAGGTCACACAACCAGTAAGTGTGTCAAGTATCTGAGACAAGATTTGAACTCAGGTCCTCCTGACTCCAGGACTGGTGCTCTATTTATTGAGCCACCTAGCTATCCCAATAGCATATACTTTTAAAGATTAGGCCTTAAATTTACCTAAGTGATTTAGCCAAGTACTCTATTCAAACAAGTTTAATAATTTTTAAGTATTTTTTCTCAATTACATGTACAAACAATTTTTAACACTCATTTTTGGTTTAAATTTTGAGTTCCAAATTCTCTCCCTCCTTTCTTCCCCTCTCCCCTCCTTAAATGGGAAGGAACTTAATATAGGTTATGCATAATCAATCACACAAATATGTTTAATACTTCTAAGATGTTTTAAAACATAAAAGGGTAATATTTTAAATTTGCTGCTTTTTTCAGTCTTTTCAGTCACATCTGACTCTTCATGGCCCCATTTGGAGTTTTCTTAGCAAAAATACTAGGGTGGTTTGCCATTTCCTTCTCCAGTTCACTTTACAGATGAGGAAACTGAGGCAAATAGGGTTAAGTGACTTGCCCAGGATCACATAGGTACTAAGTGTCTGAGGCTGGATTTGAACTCAGGTCTTCTTGACTCCAGGCTCTATCCTCTGTGTGCCCTAGCTGCCCTATTTAAAGTTTAAGATTTGAAAATCTAGATTGACATAGACAAAAAGAACGCCAAATCAGAAGTTAAAAACGAGTCCTGAGTTCTAAATCCTGGTCCCTGCCACTATCTAGCTGTGTGAATGCAGGCAAGTTGTGTATCTACTCTGGGCCTCTGGAAAATGAAAGGATTGGGCTCGATGATCTCAAAGGTCTGTCCCAGTCCTGACATTTTATAGGTCTATGATCTACCTTCTTTAAGCTCCTACATATAGGACTCCAAGGGACCTGGTCCCTTCTCATTTTAAAGAAAAAAAAAACCTAGACCCTAAAGAAGTAAAGATAACTCTTCCCAAGGTCCCACAGCTGGTGAGAGACTTGAATTTTGGCTTTTCCAAAGTCTCCCAACACTAAAACATCCTTTTTTTTCCTACTTCTGTAATAAAGAATTGACACCTACTACTCCAGCTGTTCACTAGCTTCACAAAGGTTCGATGTGCCAACAATTTGTGGACTTGGCCTTTAGTGTAATACAACAGATGCTAAAGATTGTAAGATCACAGAGCAGAAGCTGGACCTCAGAGGTCACCTGGTCCAAACTCTTCATCTTATAGATGAGGCCACTACAACCCAGGGAGGCTATGTAATTTGGTCAAGGTCACATAGGGAAAAAGTAAGAGAAGGAGTGGCTAGGTGGCACAGTGAATAGAGCATTGGCCCTGGAGTTAGGAGTACCTGAGTTCAAATCCTGCATCAAACACTTAATACACAAAAAAACTAGCTGTGTGACACAAAAAAATTAGCTGTGTGACCTTGGGCAAGTCACTTACCCCCAACTGCCCTCCAAAAAGCAAAAAAAAAAGTTTATTTTAAAAGAGAAAGCAAGAGAAACAAGATATGAACCTTGGTATTCTGACTCCAGAGCCATTCTACAAGGTACTCAATTTCAACAGGACCTGTGAGATCCTGAGCAAGTCACATGACATTTGTTTGCCTGTTTCTTTTCTTATAAAATAAGAGAACTGGACTCAATGAGTTCTAAGGTTTGTTCCAAACCTAGATCTATGAAGTTATCATTTAGAGCTGGAAGGAATCCCAGAATCCATCCATTAATAACCTCTAATTTTACAGAGGAAGACACTGAGGTCCCAGAGACATTCCATCAATAGTCCATTTTCACAGAGAATCATTAAGATTTGGTCCCAGACTGAAAGACTCCAAATCCCAGGACTCTTTCCTCTACACTATGATTATAATTATTTTATCTCCTGATTGGAAATATATGTATTTGCACTTCATAACAACTTTAGATTGTATAATCATTGCTATTTAAAAAAAATAGTAGACTCTCTACAGGGGCCAGATAGAGTATTGGACCTGGAGTGAGGAAGACTCATCTTGCTAAGTTCCAATCCAGCCCCAGAAACTAGCTGTATGACTCTGGGCAAGTCACTTAACCCTGATTGTCTGTTTCCTCATCTATAAAATGGGCTGGAGAAGGAAATGGCAAACCATTCCAGTATCTTTGCTAAGAAGACCCCAGATGGGGTCACAAAGAATTGGACATGACCGAAAACCTGACTCAACAATAACTATAGCAGTAATTATCGATGAGTCTGTAGAAGTATCATCATCATTCTCTGAAGTCTTTCTATCCTTCCAGTTTTCCAGGCTTGATATTTCTAAGTCAATGAAAACATTTCAACATGGTCATTACCACTGCTTTGTTAAATCACATTATTAAATGCATGCATCCCAAGATTTCATTGTGCTGCTGAATGGAGATAAAGACAACTGTACTTTCCCTGGCAAAATTCCATCCCTCCATGAGCAGTGACAATGAATCCTTCCTAAGATTTGGACAGCTGGGCACACTAAGTTAGATGGACCTCCAAAAGCAGCTGATCCAGCTAAGGATAATACAAACAGGGGCTCCTAGGAGCTCACATAAGGGACCGAATTTGGACCAAAGGTTTTTTAAAGTGGAATTTTTCATCAAGGTACAGACCAAAGATATTTTTAATATTTCAGTAGAACAACTGAGAACAGGAAACAAATGAGTGGGTTTTAGATTCAAGAAAAGTGGGAGTCTAAAGAATGTGTGATTCCTCTATAGCCAATAGTTTTCTTACCTGTAAAAATGTATTTAACTGATTCTTGGACTTTTCCATAAATTTATGATCCACAGATTTGAAGGGCAGCTTGCTAAGAGAAGGCAACTGGACTTTTTTTAGTGAAGGGAAACACTGTAGGAGAGGGAAAAATGGAGATTTTAATCCTTTGAAAATGCTTTGTGTCCACACCTTTCAATCTAGCAGTCCCACTTCTAACATACACCCAAGGAGGTCAAAGACAGAGAGAAAGATCCAATGTACAACTAAACATTCATAGCCACATTTTTCTTGGTAAGAGCTGTCCATAAGGTAGGCAAGCCAGCCTACCTGGAGCAGCAAGATGCCTTGAGGGAGAGTCAAGTGAAGATATGTGGCAAGTAAGTCAAACCACTATCTCCTCTTGGACCAGGATGGAGGCATCCAGCATCCTAAACTCAAGAGCCCTGGAAATAACAGTATCTCCCACATCATCAATCCAGCTTCCAGTCTGGTCCTCTGAACTATCCTCCAAAGAAGCAACCCTTGTAGAGATGTAACTTGGCAACCCCCTTTGTAGGCACTGTAGCCCATGTTTCCTCAGCAGCCCCAACTGCCAAAACTCCACGTGCCCTTCCCCCCCCCCCCAAGTTCTTGACATCAAAATCCTTGGTGCCATCACATGTTTTAAGAACAAAAGTTGATATCATTTCTTCAGTGGGAATAATATCAAAGAAGATGCCTTAGTATCTGCTTTTCTGCTGCACTCTAGGAACCACGGGGTTTCTCATCTGACTTGAAGTTGAAATTTCTTATGGTTTTGTCTCCCCCTTTTAGAAAATGAGTTTCTTAGGGACTTTATTACTTTTTTTATTTGTAAGGCTTGTGCTTAACACAGTATTTTGCATAATGGTAGTTATTTAATACACAGCTTTTCATTCATTCAGCTATTCAAAGAACTTGAAACAGAGAGATGTCTACCAACTAGGGAATGGCTAAAGCAGTTATGGCACATGAATTTAATGGAATATTATTGGTCTAAAAGAGACAATGAACATGATCAGTACTAAGATCATGAAAGACTTACATGAACTCAAAGTGAGGTAAGCAGAGCCAGAGTATACAAGGACTACAATTAAGGTAAATGAAAGAATCACCACCATTGGAATCAAAACAGCCCTTTGCATAGCTAAAATCAATTAAATTTGGCCCCAAGCATGGACATAAGCCCTCTCCAACTAGACAGCTCACCGTTAAATTTTCAGTGTGAGCCTTTACACCTTGGGTGCTGGCAAACAAAAATCAGAGTTTGATTTACTGTTCCATTTATTGTCTAGACTTAAGACAGTGACGGGGATTGCCCCATGGTGCAGTAGAAGGAAATGGCAAACCAGCCCAATATCTTTGCCAAGAAAACCCAAAGTGGGGTCATGAAGAGTTGGACACGACTGGAACAACTGTACAACAACAAGAAGAAAGTGATGGATAAAATGCTAACAATGTCAATCAAATTTAGAAGAGCGTCTTTTTTGGAGAGCTGGTTGTTAAGCATTTACCGCATGCCCTGCTTTGCCCCACTGAAGGGACATGAGGATGCACCTCCTTTGGTTTTTCTCAACTGCTTTTTTTCTCTTCTTTGTTGTAAAGGATGTCTCTCTGGATGAGAGAGGAGGAAAGAATGATATTGGGAAATAAAGATGAAAGAAAAACAAAAGGAATCAACAAAAAATTTTAATAAAGAAAATGCATTTTAATAAAGATTTATGATCTTAGAACATTTCCCCCATATAGGTTTTGTTCAGAGCAGAGACTCAGGGATCCAATGAAGTCAACTTAGTCTGAGTTTCTGTAGAATATGACACTCAATGAGTAAGAAACAAGGCTCCTCCTTGGCACTGTCTGAAAGCTTGGGGACAGAGGAGCTAAGCTGGCAAAAAAGATTCATTTATCTACCACAGCTGCACAACATGCTTACTCTGGAAAACTGGGTCAGCTTCATAAGGGTCTGAAGATACTTTATTAAAAAAAGGAGTCTATTTACAGCTCCTCAGTGGTAAGTGGGCAGAGTCTGTTAAGAGAGCTGATGGGAAACAAAGGGCTACTCAGAACCCAGCTCTTTCATTGGCCCCAAATAGAAAAAGGCTTTGGCTGCAGGTTTCTTGGTCAGAGAAATGGCTGTGGGTTTTAGCAGCACCCACTTTAGCCTCTCTCTTCCTCACCCAACCCCCCTCCAAACACCCTCCCCCTCAATCAAAACATCTCTTCCATGCAAGGGCTGAATTTATCTTAAAATTCAACTGGTATTTTTTTTTCTCTCTCTCCACAAACACACATATACACATATATATGTGTATATATGTAAATATAATTATGATTGTATATTATAACCTTTCATCCCATATCATATAGACTATTTGATCTATCTATTATGAAAGGTAATCCTCTTAGCTGGTTCCAGCCCTTTCTTCCTGTTTTGCTCCCTTCACAAAGACAGTTAAAAAGGCCACCATCTTGGCACAGCAGGGGCTGGATTTGAAATACCAAGGAATCATGCAAACAAGGGAGGTGTGGATCCTTTAGTTGGGTATAAAATGAAAACTGGTACAGGCTCTTACAGAGAGAGAAGGGAGAATTCTAGATGTGTAGGAGCCAGCTGAATGAGCACAAAAGTGGCACTGAACCATGGAAGATTCAGGGGGCAGTCAGGGTTCAGTGTCATGCTGGTAATTTAGAGAAATGAAACAAACAGTGGGAACCAAAGGTGGAAGCTGCTAGAGATTCAAAAAGGTGCTTCCTGTCAGTTGCTTGTAGGAAGGGAGATTTCAAAAAACAGAACAGCAGACAGACCAGAAGCTCACCTGGCTGGAGGTTTGGTGGTCAAATAAAATAAAAAAGGAAGACATAGAAAAAAATGATCTATTTTTTTAGATCATTTTTTTTTCTTCTAAGTCAGTGGTTCTCAACCTTCCTAATGCCGTGACCCTTTAATACTTGTTTGTGGGCATACCTGCATGTGGGCAGACCTGCCTGGATACAGATAGAGGAGTGGTGTCTCGGTTTCTAAGACCATCAGAAATATGTGTTTTCTGCTGGTCTTAGGTGAAGGGGTCACGACCAACAGGTTGAGAACCACTGTTCTAGGTCTTCAATTGATCCTTTTTTTTTTTTTTTGGACATTTTCTCAGTCTTTTCCCAAATCCACCACATTTCCTGGCCCATATTTGAATTTCTAAAGTAGTCATTAAATTCTTCTACTTGGCCTCTCTTTCTTACCCTTTCCAAAGCAGTTCAGTTTAACAAATGATCATTTGCAAATCAGTTTTTTTTCTTTATTTTGGGGAATATTTTTGTCTGTTTTCTTCCACACCATGATTTATGTGGAAATGTGTTTTTCATGACTACACATATATAATCTATGTGAAATTGCTTGCCTTCTCAATGCTGGGGGAGGGGAAGGAGGGAAAGAATTTGTAACTCAAAACTTGAAAAAACTATGTTAAAATTGTTTTTACATTTAATTGAAGGAAAAATAAAATATGAAGTAAAAAAGATTATTGTGGAACTTAATGTTGTAAACTAAAAGTAAATAAGTTTTGAAATATTTTTTAATTTAAAAATATTATTAAAACACATAATATTTGTAAAGCACTATATTAGGTACTGGGGGGCAAAACAAACCAAAAAAAACCCAGCCCTTTACCTCAAGAAGTTGATTATGTATTAGGGGAGAATGATCTCTATGTGCACAAGTAACTATGACATAAGGAAAGCAGACAACTGAAAAAAGAGAGGCTGGGCAAGCTGCTGGGAGAAATTTGAGGAGCGAGGTCTCATTTTCACCTAGTGCATGGGGAATGAAGAGAAAGGGGACAAGCGATGTCAATGAAAGCTCCGGGAATATGGTAACACTTGGATTGGACCTTGAAGGAAAGTTCAGACTTTAAGCAGCTAGGTGGCGCCATAGTGCAAAGAGCGTTGAGTAAGGAAGACCTGAGTCCAGCCCTAGACTCTTACTAGCTGTGGGATCCAGGGCAAGGCACTTAACCTCTAACTCAGTTTCCTCATCTGTAAAATGGGCTGTTGTAAGAATGAAGTGAAATAATATTTGCAAAGTGCTCAGCACAGCACTACATAAATGTTAACTTACTATTATTATATTATTAAGAGATCAAGATGGCAACGTGTCTACTCTGGGTCTCTGGGTCTCCATGCCTAAACAGAGACATGGAGGCAAGGCAAGACCAGAGCATGGAGCGTTTTCTCTTTCGGCTGGACAACAAAGGATGGCAAGAGAAGCAGTATGTGATAAAGGCTGCAAAGACAGGTTGGAGTCATATTATGAAGAGTGCCGAATGCCAAGCTCAGGATGTCATACTTTATTCAGTAGGCAACAAGAAGTCACTAAAAGTTTTTTGTTTTGTTTTTTTTGTAGAGGGATAGCAGGAAAAGACGTGCTTTGTTTCAAAGCCCTTGATGAAGGGTAGGAAAAAGGAACTGGAGAAAGGTCAAACTAGAGACCAAGAAGGGGGTAGGTGAGGAGGGTCTGAGCAAGAAGGGTTATATTAGGACTATGACCGATGCTAAATTGTTGCTTCTCTACAGAATTTTCCCAAATCTCAGCCCTAGTTTCAAGAGATTCCCAACACACACCTGAATGTCTGTCTTCTTCTATTATCCCATACCTATAATTCACATCCACTTTTCTCATACTTGAGAACCATTCTTTCATTTCTGTCTAGTCATGATTTGAGCACTTAGGCAGTGACTAGAAGAAAACCAACTCCAAGGTCAATGATTCCATGGCCAATCAATACCAATTATGAATAAAGCTATCAAGGCATTTTTGTAAAGCAGCCAAGGAAATGAAGAAAGCTGGAATCTTCAAAGTTTAGAAGCCAGAGTTCATCACCAGGCCACTCATTTCAATACTTCCAGCTTCATTAGTTTTACTGGTATGAACCCTTCTTCTATTAACGGTGCTTGGCACAAATTAATGACTACTTGGTGACTAACTGATTGATTAACACACACTGACTGACACAAACACTGACCCAGCAACCATTTTGCATTTTAGTAGATGGCTTGGTGCTGGTTAAAATATTCAGTGGTTGGCAGTCAACTACATGGTGATAAGACTCCCAGACTAAGTAAAGATGGACTTTGGACAAAAATATTGGGTCCATACTCAAAGCATTTCCAGATTGGTAGAATCTGTGAGAGTTTATATTCTGCCTGAATAGCCTTCACCTAAATACCATGATGAGGCATCAGAGTAGAACTATGATATTTAGACCAGCTATTGGAGAAGTTCATCTGAATGGTCATTTTGTAAAACAAACAAACAGAACCCAACATTCCATCATTTAAATAGGAAAACAGCTGGGTGGTGCAGTGGTTAGAGAACTGGACTTGGAGTCAGGAAGACCTGAGTTCAAATCCTGCCTCAGACACTTGCTAACTATGTAACCCTGGGCAAATTGCTTAAATTTTCTAGAAACTGTTTCCTCATCTGTGAAATGGGAATAATATTGGTATTATTTGTGAGAGACAAATGGGATAATGTGACAAGCACTTCACAAAACTTTAAAGCTCTATAAAAATGCAAGCTATTATTATCCTAAAAAACTATTTTCAATTTGACAAAATGAAAAGTAGGGGTGACTAAAGGGAAATCTACAAAAAACAAGACGTTTGCTTTGATGATTTAGGCATCAAATACACCTGAGGTTCAAATCTCATCTCCAGAATTTACTATCTGCATGACCTTGGCCATGTCATTTAAATTCCTTGGACTTTCCTCATTTGTAAAATGAGGGGACTGGATTAAGTGGTCTCTGAGATCACGTCTGGTTCCAGATTTATGATCCCTAAGTAAAAAGTTGAATTCAAAGTCTGTGCAATGTTACATGAAGGAACCCACACCCAATAACCGCAAATAGAGGAAAGAACTGAGAACATTAAAATGGAAGAAAATACCAGGTAGCTACAAGCCAAATGTCAGCCTTTTTGGGGGTAAGCTCTCTGAGTATAACACCCAAAAAATGGGGTATGCAAAAATAATCATCTATTAACTACTGCTCTCATGCATCACTGTGGCACAGGGGGACCCCTGGATTGCTGAAGGTTACGCCAATTCATTGCACGTTCCAGTAGATGTGACTCTGCTGGAAAGCTCCAGCATTCAGAGGCACATCACCCAAAGCCCGGTCACTGGCTTATGAATCTTCTTAGCCACATTAATCCACCAAAACTATCTAAGGGAAAGAGAAGGTCTGGTCCGTACTGGGGAGTGAGCATTATTTGCACTTGACAGGTGATAGACTAGATATATGTATGTGTGTGTATGTATGTACTTATGTCTGTACATAATGCACACATATATGTGTGTGTGAGTGTGTGTGTGTTGTTGTTGTTGTTCAGCTTTTTCCAATTGTGTCTGACTCTCCATGACCCCATTTGGGATTTTCCTGGCAAAGATACTGAAGTGGTTTGCCATTTCCTTCTCCAGCTCACTTTACAGATGAGGAAACTGAGGCAAACATGGTTAAGTGACTTGCCCAGGGTCACACAGCTGGTAAGTGTTTTTGCCAGATTTGAACTCAGGTCTTTCAGACTCCAGGCCTGGTGCTAAATTCCTAGAAATCTATGAATTAGTATAGGAAACTCCCAGATGAAGAAATCTTCTACCAAAGCAGATCCATAATGTCTCTGGAAATATATTCCTAGAAGTCATGCAGAGTATGGAAAAGTCAAATTACTTATCCAGGGTAACACAGCCAGTATGGGTCAGAATCCAAGGCCAGCTCTTCATCCATTATTCATGCTGCCTCTTATTGCTGTGACTCAAATATGTGAAAATCATCATGAAGATGTGTATCCTCAGTTAATAAGCAAACTTACAGATGATAGTACAGACCCACGAGCCATTGCTCTTCAGCTGAAGAATTAAGAGTCCCCATGTGTCAGAAAAGGGCTGCAGGTGCTTAACATCCCAGCCAAATGGTCTTCTTAAAATTCCACAAGCACCACGCTCTCTTCCACCTTGGAGTCTTTTGGCCCCCACCTCGTCTGGGAGGGGACTCCCATCTCTGTTTCATCTCTTAGATTCCCAAGTTCCCTTCGATGCAGCCCCTCAACCCCCAAATGACACGGAACTTAGCTTGCCTACTATGTGTAGCTGTTTTTTGTATACATCTTGTCTTCCCCACCCATCACCTGCACCAGGTAGGGTGTAAGCTCTGGGGGCAGAGACTGCTTCATTTGTGTCTCTGCACCCTCACTGTGTGTCACACTGTCTGGGATACAGTTGGCATTTAAAGGCTTTTTCAAACTGAAATGTGCTCATCTTGGAACAGCGGGGAGGAGGACAAACTATCGGGTCAGGCTGGTCAGGGTAAGAGCAGTAACTGGCCAGGTATTATGAGAAAAATCAATCTGTTTGCAGCCATGCTGAAGAAAACAGGATTTCCATGGCAGTCAGTTTGGATTTATCTAAATAGGGACTTCTGCCAGACCAGTTTCATTTCCTCCTATGGCAGAACTACAGACTCTAAAAGACAATGAACAGATGTAATTTATTTTCAATTCAATTAAACTAAACTGAAAAAACATGTGTAGTAAGAGTCCATTGTGTGCATGGCATTGTGGGTACCTCTGTTCCAAGGACAGAAAGAGGAAAAGTAAGACAATCCCTAATCTCAAGGAGATATGAGTCAGGTTCAATGATAACAGAGGAAAAGGAGAGAACCAAAGTTCTCAGTGAGAGTTTGAGTGAACAGATCATTTTCATTTGATGGGAAGCAAGGAAGGTTTGGCATAGCTAGGTGGCACAGTGGATAGAGCATCTGGCCTGGAGCCAGGAAGACCTGAGTTCAAATCCAACTAGCCTCAGACACTAGTTGTGTGACCCTGGGCAAGTCACTTAACCCCTTTTGCCTCAGTTCTTCATCTGTTAAATGGGGACCCACAGGAGAAGGAAATGTCAAACCACTCTACTATCTTTTCCAAGAAAATGCAGTGGATACATGGAGATGTCCTGTGTAATTACACAGGTACAGCCTGTACTGAATTGCTGCTCCTTCCAGTGGGAGTGGGTGACAGGGGAGGAATTGCAAGAATCTAGTATTTAAAGATATACAATCAAATGCAACTGGGAAATAATACATACAAGGATGGGGGCAGGGAGCCTCTCCCTGCCCTGCTAGAAAGCTAGAGGGGTGTTGGAGGAGGGCATAAAAGGGAACAGATTGTGGGAGGGGCCTTACAGTGGGATCAATGTGTTCTGGGCTGGGGGGTAGGGGCAAAAAGGGGAGAAAATCTGTAACTCAAAACCTCGTGGAAATGAATGATGTAACCAAGAAAATAAATTAAAAT
>CM053601.1:49571350-49605140 GCA_028646575.1 Pseudocheirus occidentalis
TGGTGATGCCTCCCCCCCCCCCCCCAACCATAAAATTCTTTTTGTTGCTACTTCAAAACTGTAATTTTACTACTGTTATGAATCATAATGTAAATATCTCATATGCAGGATGTATTTTCATTGTTACAAATTGAACATAACCCGCAGGCTGAGAACTGTTGCTCTAGCTCATTTTCAGCCAACAGGTAGCGTCGGGTGGGAAGATCTGCCTGCCCGTATGGCCTTCAAGGTCCTTTTCTGGGCCTTCATCTTCTCATGTGTGAATTGAGAGATTCAGCCAGATGATCTTTCAGATCCTTTTTCTTGCCTCTATGGTCCTTATCAAATCTCCTTTTTTTTCCCCCTGATCTTCTCAAAGAATCTGATTTGAAACTTTCTGACTCCACTCTGAGCACTCTTACCCAGCACTGGTCCTGTCACTTCTGTATCACACCCTTTCCTCCTCCAGTTTTGACTCTACCTATACCCACTTCTACTTAGGAACTGTCAAAAAACCTCAGGTAGTTTCTACCAGTGCTGTACATAAGCTTTGACACAGGTAGAAGATAGATTATGCCCATGGAAAAGAGAGGTGGGAGAAACACTTGTCAGTTTATTTAGTGTCTGTACATTAAAAATACTACAGTCACGATGTCAGCATATATCCTGTTAGTCAGTTTTTAAAATAAAATGACCACTTGGAGAAATAAGACCACTTACAGATATCCTTCCTATGAATGAAAGAATGGAACCTCACCCGGCTTGAGCAAACCGTGTCGGGCCATTCAGAATGAACTGCTGTGTCAGAATATTTAGAGAACTTGGTGGTAGTCAGAAGGTCAAGTTACCTTTGACTTGAGCTGCACAGAATTGGCCAAACACTGTAGCCACTGTGAGATGTGACGTGCCACAAGGATACTCCTAGAATGGTGCTGCAAGAACACTGACAGGCAATGAGATCAGTTTGTATTTGGGAAACAGGAGCAAGGTCATAGGCAGCAGCCCCAAGAAGCTCGGGCAGACCCATTTGGCCATGTGAAGATTATTCACATTTCTCTTTATACAGCTGAACTATGATGTTCATACAAAGGGACTAAGCATTTACACAATGCCTACTATGTGCCAGGCACTGTGCCAACCAATTACAAATACCACTTAACTTGATTCCATAAGAACCCTAGGAGGGAAGTACTATTATTACCCACATTTTATACTTAAAGAGACTGAGTCTGACAGAGGTGAAGTGACCTATCCAGGGTCACACAGCTTGCACGTTTCTGTGGCTGGATTTGAACTCAGGTCTTCCCAACTCTAGGCCCAGAGCTCTAAGCAGTGCATTACCTAGTAGCCTCAAAGTGGTACTTTTCAAATTGGATTACAATAACCTATTATTTCCATAAATGTTATTTTATTAGTGGTTTAATAAATGCTTTTTCAGTGGACTTGGTGTATATTAGTCTTCCTGTAGTAAGATTTTTTTTTATAGTTTTACATTCTGACTTTGCCAAATGGCATACAGTCATAATTCCATCTTAGAAAAGAACGTCGTCATTATTTTGATTAATGTCTCAGTGGAGCCTGAGCTCCCACAGCTTTGTTGTTTGCAGGTCAGGTGCTCCATCTTCATCCACTTAGAACCCTTTTATCAAGTTCAAAAACCAGTTAGTCCTTAAATGGGCATTTTCATTCATTTATTCCATTCATTAAACAAGCCTTCATGGAGTGCCTTCTCCATGCTAGACATTGTGGAGGGATAAAAAAGAAGTATGAAACATACTTTTCTCTACTTTCTTGGAACTAAGAATCTAGTAGGAGAGCTAAGAGGTGCAGAAATGGGTGCAATACAAAGCAGAATGGTTGATAAGCAGGACCAGTATGTTTAACCTGGGGTCCACAGGCTGCAAAGAGGCCAGTGGAGAGATTTCAGGGGGTCTTTGAAGTTGGATAGGAAAAAATCATCTTTATTTTCATTAACTTTTCTAATGAATTCCTGTACTAGGAAAACATACAAAGTGCCATGGGGGCTTATAAGAGTAAGGAGTCTAGCTCACCTCCCATTCTGCATTTAATTAACCTTCTGTTCACTTCCCGAATCATCCTCTCTCTCCTGAATCCCTTCCCTTCAGTTGGAAGTGTAATGAAAATACCATTTATGCCCTTAACAGACTTCACCACGTTTAGCAGTGTTTTCCCTGTTCCTGGTATCATTTGTCCCCATATGAGTCACCAGGAGTGGGTCATGATCTTAAGGTCTGACAAATCTTGAGAGGCTGCCTATCATATCCTCAATATATGTCACTGCCAAACAGCAGACTTCTCTGTTGTTTATGTCAGGGCTACAGATAACTGTCTCAGGAATGGCTCAGCAGGAAGTCACCAATTGCCACCAAATGTCCTATTTTCTAACCATTACTAGATGGTACATTATCATTCCTTGGAGCAGATGGTACTGCTCCCACCTCTTATCAGAACAGCTTCTAACACTTATCCTCAGATATCCAATGGTCCTTCCCTTCCATCTTTATGTAACATTCTCCCATTTCCTTATATAAGTTAGGATTCCCTCTTCTTTTTCATAATCATTTTCTTCTTGCCCTTGAAGCATTTCTTCCAGTCTTTCAAAGACTACTTCATTCCTTCCAGTGATTTGGAGAATAGACATGTGTTCTTCCAGTACTTTGCTATTTTTTTAGACTGGAGACCAGTTTGTACCTTGTGCATATGTAACTATTATTTGGTCATAGCAGCATACTTTCTCTAGATCGCTGCAAAATTCTTCTTGCCTTCCATACCTGCTTAAATCAAGATCCTTACTCCTTTGTCTTGTAGGTAATTTTTTTTTGTCAAACCATAGCTAACTGTGTTGGTTTGTCTGTTTATAGATTGGTTTTCCAAGAAACTATCTGTTCAACTGCCTTTGCAAATTAGTACATTTCTTCTGTGTCCTAACCCAATCAGCAGCCTTTTTGTAAGCTGGAATCCAATTATCTAGTTAAATTGAATTATGTACCTACTTTCTCCTTGTCCTTTGAACTAATTATCTCTACAGTTTATTGATTGCTTAGCTCTCTGCAAAGAATAGAAGCAAAATGTTCAGTGGGTAGTTGAAAGCACTTTCAGTGCAGTTAAGTCACCGGAACAGGCAAGGCTGATTGTGGAGTTGTTGGTGATCTTTCAAAAGACTTTAAGAATGGAAAAAGTACAGCAAGATCAGGAAGGACAAGGGGTTTTCAAAAATGGAAGAAGGTAGTGTCATTATAAGTCTTTAATTTACTTCAGTTCCTATCAAGATTTTAGAACACATTTAGTAAAAAGATTTTAAAATAAGTCTTTAGAAAGGGAAGCAGGAATCATTAAGAATTTGTCTGATTCATTAATAAGAAGTCATATCAGACTAACCTAATTTCCTTTTTTCCCTCTTTTTTTTAGTCAGAGTCAAACAAGGGGGTGCAGTAGGCATGTTATAACTAGGTGTTGGTGAAGTATTTAACAGATTTTTTCATGTTATCCCAGTAGTCAAGATGGAGAAATATGTCTACCTTCAACAAGGAGGCGGATTCAGAACCAACAGAATGAGCAGCTCCAAAACAGGAGGTTTCTTAGAGAATTTAAGAAAAAGCTATCAGTCCATATTCCACCAGCGCTCTAGTAGAGCTACAAGATTTTGTCAGCATTTTTTGTCATTGAATAAGATGAAAGCATACCTGATATTATTAACTTTGCCAGTGATTCAAAGTTGAGAGGGGTAGTAACCAATAGAATAACAACATGGAGATCCAAAAAGATCCTGACATGATAGAATGATCAGTTGAATCTAATTAAGATGAAATTTAAAGGAGAGAAATGTTGAATCTTAGCTTTGAATTAAAAACACTGTAGCACAGGATGTGGAAATCATGTCCAGACAGCATTTCAGCTAAAAGAAATTTGGGGTATTTTAGTTGACTGCAAAGTTCAATTTTAGTCAAAAGGGCAGTATGACAGTCAAAAAACTAATGCAATCTTAAACTGCATTAAGAGGCACACATCCAGGAATAAGGAGGTCAATGGTTTTTTTGTGTGTTCTACCCTGATGAGTCAAATCTAGAGTGTTGTGTTCGGGTCTGAGTGACATTTGCAGACTGTTGCTATGATGGAGGGTGTCTAGAGAAGATAACCAGGATGGTAAAAAAAACGTCAAGTTCATTCCATATAAGGAATGGTTGAAGGAACTGGGGACGTTTAGCCTGAAGAAGAGAAGACTTAGGGAAAGATTTGATAGTTGTCTTCAAATATTTGAAGAATTGTCTTCCATGGACTGGACTTGTTCTGCCCTGACTGGAGGACAGAATTAAGAAAAAGGTTCAGAACTTGAAAAGAGGCACAATTAGGCTTGACATAAGGAGAAATTTCTAACAATTAGAACTGTGCAAGAGTAGAATGGGTGGTCTCAGGAGATGGTGGCTTCCCCTTCTTTGGAAGTCTTCAAGCAAAGACCATATGTCAGAAGTACAGAACAGAAGTAGAAAGTAAAAACTTCTTTTTAAGTATGCATTGGACCACATGACCACACTGAGCTTCCTTCCAACTCTGAAATTTTATTAGGTTCTTTAACATGGTAGCTTTCTCCTCACGTCAGGTAGAAAAGCTGTGGACACATAGTTGTCATAGCTGTCATGCCCTCCCTGGAGGGCAGAACTAGAATGAGTACATGGAAGCTTTAGGGACACTGAGATAAACCTTATATATGGAAAAAAAAATCATGAGTTTTCAAAGGCTATAAGAGGGCTTCCCTATAAGACTGTGAGTTTAACACTTTGAAGGTGTTTGAGTAAAGATTGGATGACCCACTGATACTTTTGAGAGAGTTACTGATCAGATAAAAATTAAACTCATTGGACTCTGAGGGCCTTTCAGCTCCTATAGACCTACTATGTACAGGTGAACTATTTATAGATCAAGATATCATAGATTATATAAACAGATCAGTAGTTTCCAAACTTTTTGCTTATTTTCTTTACATTCTTAAGAATTACTAAGGACCTCATAACCCCCAGAGAACTATTGTTTATGTGTGTATAGGTGCTGATGTTTTCTGTATTAGAAATTAAAATATCCTGGCATTATAAAATTATAGTACCTTTGTGAAAATAGTTTTAACATTGTGGATCAAGGTACTTGGTGACCCTGAGAGGCCCCTGAGAATCACTGGTCTAGACTTACATGAAGTTTTTAACTAAGTTAACTTCTGAAAAAACAAATAAACAAACCTTCTACTTAATCTTGAATCCAAGGTCCTTTTCTTCTGATTTTAATAATCTGTGAAGGGAAATTCCAAATTTATAAACTTTTCCCACTACTTAATTTACAGAAAGAAATTGAAGATCACCATCGGTTAATGAAAGGAACACCTTTCAAGTTAAATCTCTTCCCAAGAGATTTTTTTGACAGTAATCCTTATTCCTTTGACAAAACTTTGCCACCCGTTAAGAAATTACAGCTGCCAAAAGCATTTGTGGCACCTTTTAAGCCACCTTCTCCTCCTAAAAAGGTAAATGTATAGTTACAGATAAGCCAGTTAAGGAAAAATAAGAAATAGGTTAGACTCTATTGCAGCAGGTAGAATTCAAAAGACATGGTTGGGGTGAAAGAAATTTATTATAATTTAAATAACTGTAATGAAATATTGTGTGTATGGTTATTTCCACTAAGGAGTGAAACAGCAAAAATATGTCTAAATTGACATATGTATGTATGTATCAATCAGAAAATATTAGATTCTACCCTCCTGAAGACTTCAGTAAAAAAAAATAGACATCTTTTTTGCCATGGTTTAGATTCAGGACTTTTGAAAGCATGTGAATGAAGTAAATGGTGCCTATGGTTTCTACCAGCCTTACTATTCTATGTTTGTAAAAAAATTTTTTTATATATGGCAGAGATGAAAAATGAAAAATCAGTTTTTATTTTTTCTAAGACTGACAAGAAATTAAAAAACACCCTTCTGGCCAAACTACATTTGTCTTTTCCCCAATTTCCTCAGCTAGAAATGACTGGCTTTCTGAAACCAATCCCTACCACGTCATTAACATGACTGATTGTGGCTTATTGTATTAGTGTCTGTATTCTGGTGGCTAGAGAGCTGGCCTTGAAGCCAAGGACATCCAGTCTCAAGTCCTGCCCCTGACACATATTGGCTGTGCACTCCTGGGCAAGGCCCTTAACTTCTCAGTTCTAGGGGCAAAGACAGGATTTGAACTAAGGTCCTTTGACTATGAATCTACAGTTTTTTTCCCTGGAACGCTGGAGAGCTTCCTAAATTAAATAAAAGAATTCAGCCTAACCATATACACACGAGAAAGAAAAAACTGAACAAAGAATGCCTAGTGTTCAGACCTTCGCATAAGTGGTCCATCATATATGGCACCTATACCTCGGGCTGATAATGTAATTGGACAATAAACCAGGTAAAAAATTGAACAGGAGGAGACAACTGTGCTGCATTTCATTTGGGAAATTGCCAAGGGCTCTTTATGCCTTCAGGCTTCTCTCGGAAATGAGGACCATTCTTTTTTTTTTTTTTAACATGAGTCTATTAGTTGTGGAATGCCACAGCCTCCAAAGAATTAAAAATGTGGGTTGCTCATAGGGCAGTGGAATAGCTACATGGTAGGTTGTGAGTGCACTGCTGCAACTTATTCCCAAGAAAGGTAATAAAGAGCATTGTCAGTGATACACATGACCTAAAAAGAAGGGAGCCCAGTCTTCTGCCGAGAGAGAAGGATCACAGATGGCACAGTGGATGAGATGACATTTGTAGAGTGCTTAGCACAGGGCCTGGCACATAAATAAGCTTAATAAATGCTTATCCCTTTCCCATGTGCTACACTTGTATCCAGGCAAGGTCAAGAGAGCTGGATGAAGGGATCCAGCTTATTGGATTCTGTGGGGCACTGAAGGGAAGATATGGATCACATTCCCACAGGACGAGAAGGCATTGGGGTTTGCAGTCTCTACCCTTGGAGGTAGAGCTCCCATTAGTGAGATCATAGCTCCATGGAAGTGTCAAAGACGTATTTTAATAGTGGACTTCCTAAGCTCCAATTGCTTGACTGAAAGGAGTGAGTGGTAAATGAGTGGAGCTGGTGATAAAGTGAGTATTTGTAGTTATTTGGTGAGGCACCTTAAATCTATTCAGTATGCCCTGTATAAAGACAATTGCATTCATAATATTTGCTAAATGTTTTCATATCTAAAACTTTTATTCATAGGCAGGTGGTATGAAAGCAGGAACATTTGACCCTTTCCCTCTATATACTAATGACCAATATGGGAAAAAAACTGGGGATAAAGTTGTCATTAAAACAGACAGGATTTTCCATCCAAGCAGTGGACCAAAGACCCGACCAGTTTCAAGTATAATGTCTGCTAATGTCAAAAAGTAAGTATAGCTTTTTATTTTTTGCTTTGGTTTCTTTTGATTGGATCTCTGATTTCATTGTTAGAACTCTGAGTAAGGAAACTTACTCTCCTGATGAAATCAGCCCCTCCTCTGCAACTTCTCTTTTAAAACATTATGGGCACTTAGGTCAAGTAAATTTACATGGGAATCAGAGGCAGGACTTGAATCTGGGTCTTCCTGACTCCTAGATTAGACTTCTCTGTCTACTATGTCTCAGCTGCCTCTCTAAGTAAGGAGAGCTTTTTTACTCATATTCACCTCAGCATTTCCTTGATCTATAATTTAATTGGTTTGGGTATGGCCACCCATGCAGATTGCAGTCTTTTTAAGTTAGTAGAATGTCTTCAGAATATACTCAGCCAAACAGTTCACCTCGGAGTCACCAGCCTCGTTATGTATGGGCTTCTTCAAACTTATTTATCCTGACGCTTGGACAACAGACAATTGCTCAGATGCCAGGCCCCTTCCCAGCTTGATAGAACCTGTCAGAGCTTACATTTCCATTGCCATAGTATAGCCTTTGACAAGCGAGGGTGCTTCCATGCTGTGATGAAGCAGAGGACTTGAGCGGGAATTTAACTCATTAGTCCACACTAAACTGCTTTTAAGATTTCCTCAGAATGTTCATGTCGTATACTTTTTAAAAAAAAATTTATTTTTAGTTTTCAACATTCACTTCCCTAAGATTTTGAGTTCCACATTTTTCTCCCCCTCCTTCTTTTCCCCTCACCCCAAGATGGCATGCAACCTAATACAGGCTCTACATATACATACATATACATATCGAACATACTTTCACATTACTTATGTAAAGAAGAATTAGAACCAATGGGAGGAGCCATGAGAAAGACAAGACTCCATAGTTCTTTCTCTGGATTTGGATAGCATTTTCCACCATCAGCCTTTTGGAGTTGTCTTAGCAATGTCTTGCATTGCTGTGTAGTCTCCTAATGAGGATTTTCCCTCTCTCATGCTGAAAAGGATGGGTAATGGAACTTTGCCACTTTAAAATCCCCATCCTTGCACCCCACCCCATACAAAATTTAGACCTATTAAGTGTTTTGGAATCCTTGTTTGGTTGAGATTAAGTTCACTCTGCTAAACTATTCTTAACTAGCTGTGATTTCAGAGCAAAGTAAAAATATTTTATTGTCACTTGTTAAAGACTTTCTGTAGCCAAGCAAAGTATAATTGCTATTCAGGGTTAGCACTGAGTTTTGTTCTAAGAAATTCTCCTTCATGGATAATACAAAAAATACAAAATTGCATTTTCTATCTGTACCTCTGTAATAATTTTCCATGAAAACATAGCATTAGAGATAGACTGATTAAATCAGCTCAATGTATTGAACATCTAACAAAACAAAGAAGTAGGTCCTTAGGTGCTCAAAATCTAAATTAGATTCAGAAATTTTCTTTCTGAATTTTGTGGAAGCTGTCCATCAGGAAGTTAGATTATTTATCTTCATTCTTTATGCCTGTTTATTTCATAGACTCATAGGATTTAGAGCTGAAAGGGCCCTTAGATGACAACTTTTTGATTTTACAGATGAAGAAACAGAGTCTCAAGGAGACTGAAATTTCCCCAAGGTCACAAAAGTCTTACGAATTCCAATGCAATTCTCTTTCTACTACACCACAGAAATAGCCCTTCTACCATATGGGGTGGGGGCAGCTAGATGGCATAGTGGATAAAGTGCTGGGGCTGTAGTCAGGAAGACTCATCTTCATGAGTTCAAATCTGGCCTCGGACACGTACTAGCTGTGTCACCCTGGCCAAGTCACTTAACCCTGTTTGCCTCAGTTTCCTCATCTGTAAAATGAACTCAAGAAGGAAATGGCAGACCACTACAGTATCTTTGCCAAGAAAACCCCATAAAGGGGTCACAAAGAGTTGGCTACGACTGAAACAACTGAGCAACTGAACATGGGATCCAGACCCCATTCTTATTCTCATGGCTCAGTTATAATAAATACATTATACTTGGTCACAGGATTTGGTCATCTAGTCCTACCATATGAATTCACACATGAGGAAACCAAAGTCCAGAAAGGTAAAGGGACTAGCTAGGGGTCTCACAATTTGGAAGTGGCAGAACGAGGATCAGAAATTGGGTTCTCTGACCATAAATCCTGTGGTCTCACTCTACCATGTAGGTGATGGGTCTTGATTTTAAGTTGTCTAGAGCTGAGAATAATACTTTCCAAAAGTTAGGTTAACATAATAAAAACAATGTTTTCATATAAAGAAATGGCATAATAAGATAAGCATTCTAATTGTTTGTTGATGACAGTCCTTATTATTTTGACTGGTCTTTCTTGTGATCAGATTGCATGTAAATGATGCTGTTCATAGCTCTTTATTGAAAACCAGTAATCAGCTTGGAAGAATCCATACTTTTTCAGTATCACTTCTACGGCATTAATTGGGCCATATAGTCTGTGACCATTAACCTAACAATTCCAAAGGAATTCCATATTCTGTGACATTGTTTTCATTGTTACTATGCTGTAACCAAATCAATTTAATCATTCCATCCTTCCAGAGATGAACAGTACCTCAGAGAGAAAAGCCATTCTGGACCTTTTAGCTAGTAAGGAGAATTTGTAAAAAATTAATTTATTTTCTTGTTTACTTCATTCATTTTCATGAAATTTTGAGTTACAAATTTTCTCCTCATCTCTCCCCCACCCAATACCCCAAAACAGCCATCCCACTGTATAACCCCTCCCCCAATGTCTGACTTTCCAGTAGGGCAAGATGGATCTCCCTACCCCAGTGCAGTGCCTGTATATCTTAATTCCCAGTTACATGTGGTTAATAATAATAATTATTATTATAGTTATAGTTATTATTGTTATATACATATACATTTTAAACATTTGATTATAGAACTTTAAATTCTAGATTCTTTCCCTTCCACCCTCGTCATCCACCCCCACTGGAAAGATAAGCAATTCAATACAGGCTGTACGTGTGTGGTTATGCAGAATCTCTGCAGTGTGCGTATTGTGAGAGACTGATTATGTGTCCCTCCTTCCTATTCCCCCCCCCCCACCTTGTTCTTTTCTCTGCCCTGTCCCTGTCCCTTTACAGAAGTGTATGCTTCCAGCAACCCTACCCCCACCCTGCCCTCCCTTCCATCATCCCACCTCTCATCCCCATCCCCCCTACTCTCCTGTAGGGCAAGATACCCAATTTAGAGTTTATGTCATTCCTTCCCTAAGCCAAATTCAATGAGAGTAAGGTTGACCGTTTCCCTTTTGTCTTCCTGTTCTAAGGAGAAATTTTTTGACAAAACATCAATAGTGTCACCTTGGGAGGAAGTAACCATGCCACATTAGAGTTTGTGATAGATTAGAGAAGCAGTGTGGTTGGAAGGGGAGCAACGTATTGGACTTGGAATTCAAATCTTGCCCCTGACATGCATCATTAGCCCAATGGCCATAAACAAATCATTCTCTCTGTGCTCTAGATCAGTGCTTCTTAAAACTGTGGGCTATGGCCACATGTGGAGGTGTGAACCAGAGTTTAAGAAGCACTGAAGGGGTTGGGAGTGGAAAAAGCTTAAGAAGCCCTGCTCTAGATTCTTGAGGAACCTGTGACTTCAAAGCCACATGCTGCCATCAAGGTCCTTGGGTTGGCCTTTTGATTGAGCCCAAGTTTTATAGAACAGATCCTTTTATTAAAGGGATTTGTTTTGTGAAGTTTGGAATCAGTCAAAGGACTGCACTTGAGGACTTGGAGGGCCTCATGTGGCCTCAAGGCCAGAGGTTCCCCACCCTGGCCTGCACTTTCCAGGAAAGATGGCTCAGTAGCGAAGGCAGATTTTTCAAGAACAGAATTCTGATAGCAGAAGAACAATGAAGGAGAACTATCTAATGAGACTGATGTGGTGGAAACAAGGCATCACCCAATTTATACTTTTTAAAGATGTCCAGAAGAGAGAATGTGGCAGAAAGGGTAGGGAGCTAAGTAGGAATGCAGAAGAGGACCTGGGTTCAAATCCTCCCATGTTTAGTACCTGTGTGGTCTCAGATAAGTCATTTAATCTCCCTGGGCCTCAGTTTCCTGAACTCTGAAATGAAGAACATTAGTTGTCAGATCAAATAAATAAGCTGTTCAAATATGCTGTTTATTATATATGCTTACAAAGCACATGTAAGGCAGGTACAACAAATAGGTACTCCTATTTTAAAAATGAACAAGTGGGTACTTCCTCATGATACTTTTTAAGCAGCAGCCCAGAGCTCAAACCCAGGTCTCCTAGGTTGCGGTGCTCCTTCTGTTAAACAGTTATAATTTTCAACTCATTAAATTGTTTGATTTCAAGATTTTATGAACATTTTGCCAGTCTAGAATTATGTATTTTAAAAACCTTTTCAGTTAACAAATCCTGAAATAATAGCATTAGAATCTGTGGTTCATAATTTGTGTTCTTAAAGCCTAAAATAGGCTTTCATTTTTTTCCAATTAATTGGCTTCACATAATGAAGATAAAGTAGTTTGTTTTGAATTTGGTGGAATAAATTTGTCATCAGAAATGTAGAAAATTTGAAAGTAGATTAAAAACTTGGAAAATATTTTTTCACGTAAAAAGATGTATCTGCTAATATGACCTGCATGTATTTAAAAATTTTGTTTCTTTCTCCTCAATTTTAGGTCATTAAATTCAAAGAATTACCTGACTGCATCTGTACAGTCCTACTGAGAAAAGAAGCTTCCTCTGACCAGCTGAGTGTCAGTAATCCTTTAGCAATCATTTTTAAATAAAATAACATTACAGAATGTCTGTGGATTCAGATATATAAAACAAATTTTAATCTTTTATTATTTTAATGTCTTGAAGATAATTTTTATAATTAAATAGTATGGATGATTCATTGTGTTTACTATGATTTGTTCTATTTTTTTAATTTAGACATCCAAGCCAGCCACATTTATAAATTTTTAAGTTGTTCCAGAATTTTCAAGCTTTTACTCTGAGTTGAGAAATTAGTATAAAAAATGTTTTAAGCCCATATGGGGTTTGTACTTGAAAAAATATGGCCTGGCATACCTACCACCATTTATAACATGATTTTTCAGGAAAATATTTACAGAAGATGGAATATCATTTCCCCTTCTTGGCAAAAAAGTGGGGGGCTACGGGTACCTAATGTTACATATGCTATCAGACATCAATGTTCTGTCCCTTGGTTTTGCTTAACAACTTTTCTTTGAGAAAAGGGAGAGATTTATGGAGGAAGGTGGAAGGGATATTTGGAAGTATTTTGAACAAAAAACAAAAGGCATCAATGATTTTTTTTTTGGAGGGGAGAGGGCAGGGCAATTGGGGTTAAGTGACTTGCCCAAGGTCACATGGCTAGTAAGTGTTAAGTGTCTGAGGCTGCATTTGAACTCAGGTCCTCCTGACTCCAAGAGTGGTGTTCTATTCACTGTGCCATCTCGCCACCCCAAGTCCTTGTGTTTTGTTCTTCCTTCTTGAAAGTGTTCAAGAAAAGAATTTTTAAATGCCTTCTTGAAGATTAGTGTTTACAAATAGGAAAGGTTCAATGATTTTTTGTGATTCCACCCTGTCATGTAATTCCATGACTTTAGGTATTTATTTTTGCATTTAATTGTGCAAATTACTTGAATTTACACAATTTACATGTGTCTTCTGCTTAATATAAGAGTTATACTTCAATGTTATTTTATGGCATGAAGGTAATCCTGGGTTCTCAAAGGCTAAACTAGTAGAACACATGTTCTGACAGGTTTCTACCAAGCAGAAAAAATATTAAGAGCCACAGCTACATTGTATGCCTGATGCCCCATGTACCAGACTATCTAAGGATGGAGAGACGCTCAACACCAACTGATTGGTAACTAGTTAAGGAAGCTATTGGTTATGATATATAGCTGTATATGAAAAAGCTCTGAGTTATTCTGTTGGGACATGTGTTCCTTTTCTCTCTAGTCTAAATGGTACAGGAATCAGCCTCAGACAATTTGAATAAACCCCCTTACATTAGTCCCAGAAAGATTTGCGGGTTCTAAATAGTTTGGGGAAAAGCTGGGAACTCTGCTGAATCCTTAGACCAGGTGTCTCTCAACTTTTTGATCATGAACCCTTATCAATAAAATGCTTTTTCATCATAATCTTGGAGATAGAAGTAAAATTTTACTCTGCTTAGCTGTGTATATTTATCCCATTCCGCTGAATTGTACAGGAAGAAGTCCCAGGACTGGGAAAAGACCATTCAGTTGGCCATACAAAGACTTGCAGGTCTGTTGCTCTGGCTTCTTGGGGTCTTTTTGAACTTCTCTGAAAAAGAAGGAGGGGAAAGAGGATAATGGTAGAACTACTCAACCTGCATTTTGCTTGGTTTCTCTACCAAGGAAAATGACCTTCAGGCTAGAAAGGACAAGCCAGAAATGGCTGATCAGAGTTGAAATGAAAGCTAATTAGGGATATATGAAGACAGCATTTTATTGCTCTTCATGAGTTCAAGGCACCAATCCTGCTTTAGTTATATCCGACTGTACTGAAAGGTAGATATGATTGCTAAGCCAACGTTAGTCACCTCAGGAAAGACAGGCACAGAGAGACCAGCTGTGAAGTTGCAGGAGTGGAGAAAGGCAAATATCTTGTACAAAACAAGGATGAATGTAGAGAACATAGATGTAGAGAAAGCAAGTGAGCTCTAAGGTAATTCTTTGGCAGTATTCCAGAATGTATTATTAAAAGGATGGTTATTGAACATTCATAAAAGAAAACAGACTATAAAGCCACCTTGGCTTTATTGAGAGCAAAATATAAATCATGGAAGTTTGTATGTAGTTGACTTTCATTTCTGCAAGGCATTGGACAAAGTCTCTCATGTTATTCTTGGGGAGAAGATGGAGACGTGAGGGCTGGAATAGATGTGTATTTAGAAGAATTTGGAATTTGGTGAATGGCCACTCCCAAAGAGTAATGGTTCAATGTTCACTTGGAAGGAGGGCTGAAGTAGAGGGATCTAGGCATTTGTGCTTGATCATCCACCTAGCTAAAAGTATAGATGGAATGCTTATCCGGTTTGCATGACACAAAGCTAGCTAGACTATCTGAGGATGTGAAGAAATCAAGATCCAAAAGGACTTCAGCATTCTGGAACACTGGGCAGAATGTAGTCAGATGAATCGTAATAGGTATAAATGTAAAGTTTTAGACTTGGGTTCAAAATACCAATTTCACAAATAAAAGATGAAGGAGACAGGGCTAGATAGTTCATCTGAAAAAGATCTTCGGAGTTTTAGTAAAATAAGCTCAATACCTATGCAAAAAAAATATGACTTGAGCCTGCAGAGATAATTTTATTTATAATTTTTGCATTAATATTCACTAGGGAAATTGGTCTATAGTTTTTTTTTCTGTTTTTGGTCTTCCTGGTTTAGATAACAAAATTATATTTGTGTCATAGGAGTTTGGTCGACGCCTTTGTCTTCTGTTTTGTAGATGTTTCTGTGTCATTCATATTCACATTTATGACCATTTAGTGTGTTTTTCCTCCCTACTCTTATGTTTCTTCTAGAGCAGCGGTTCTTAACTTGTGGGTCACGACCCCTTTGGGAGTCGAACCACTCTTTCACAGGGGTCGCCTAAGACCATTGGAAAACACATATTTCTGATGGTTTTAGGAACTGAGACACCGCTCCTCTTCTCTCCAGGCGGGTCCACCCACATGCAGATACGTCCACATATGAGTATTAAGGGTCGCAGCATTAGGAAGATTGAGAACCACTGATTTAGAGGCAGCTAAATGGTGCAGTGGATGAAACAGCAGCCAGGAATCAGTTCAGATGTTACTTCTGATACTAACTGTGTGACCTCTGGGCAAGTTATTAACTTGTTTGTTTTAATTTCGACAACTATATAAAATGAGGATTGTAGTAGCATCAGCCATTTCCGGCTGTTGTGAGACTTAAATAAGATAATATTTGTAAAGCACTTAGCACAGGGCCTGGCACGTAGAAGGTACTTAATAAATGCTTTTTTCACTTCCATTCCCCCTCTTTTCTTTTACATAGAAAAAGATAATGAAAAAGGGGATTTGGATCAACTCTATCTACAGGTGGAATGTTTTTTTTCCCCTTTTTCTTTTGGAGAGGGGAGGGCAAGGCAGTTGGGGTTAAGTGACTTCTCTTCACTTAGCTCTGACCTAAGAATTTCTTTCCTTTCAGCCCCTTTATAAATCATACCTTGTAGTTGACATTTCTATTCCTTGCAACAGTTCTCTCCCCAGTTCTACCCTCTCCCCATCTCCACTTATTGCTCTATTGAGCTCTATGTATTTAACCTTTGTTGTTTCAGTTCAGGTCAGTATGATATTAGATGTCAGATGTGGGCTTCTCCCACCCCTACCTCAATGCATTTATATTCTTTTTTTGATGGACTGCAATTAGGAGAAAAAGCATGTTACTCTCACTTCCTTATATCCCCTCTCTATTGTATTCTTCTCCTTCTCTCCCTCCTCCCCTTAAATCAAGCTAAACATCACACAGGTGTACCTGAGCTGTTTGTCTTTACTGCTCCCTTTCTGACTCTTGAAGACCATGAGATATTGGAGGTTTAGGGACCTCTTTTCCTATTAGGATGTAACTATTATCATTTAGCCCTTCAACTTGCTCAAATATAATTACCTTCCAAGTTTTTCATCTCCTGTGTTTTTATATATATAACTCAAGGATTCCACTCAGCCCTGGTTTTTCTTAAGAAGAATCCTTGAAAGTTCTCCATTCTATGAATTGACTGATTCTTCTGCTGTAGAACAATGATGATTTTTGGTTGTAAGCCTTTTTTATGTCTTGATAAACTAGAATATTTCTTTTTCTTTTTAGTAGTTGCTGCTAACATTTAGGTGATTTCATTCAAAATTGCAATTTTTTAGGATTTAGGGCTGGTTTTTTGCTTTTACTTGAAAATTCTGGATTGGATTTTTGGCTACCACATTTCTGGATGTGTTCAACTTGGGATCTCTATCAAGATGGTACTGCCAATGCCTTTCTGTTTTCACTTTGCCTTCTCCCTCTAATAATTCTGAATTTGGGAGCAGTGTTTCTTTATGATTTCTTCAAATATGATATCTGGCTTTTTTGTTTGATCATGATTTTAAGGGAGCCCAATATCTTTAAGTCACCTCTCCTTCCTGTTTTCCAGGTCAGTTATTTTTAATAGTACATATATCACTTGCTCTAATTTTCCATTCTTTTGATCTTGTTCTCATAAATCTTACTGTGTCATTGAATCATTCAATTCTTTTAGCTCCATTCTATTTTTCAGGGTGATGACTACTTGGGAAAGGTTGTCTACTTTTTGCTATAAGCTATGTATTATCTTTCAAAGTGTTCTAATTTCACTTTTATCTTGTTTATGCTCATCTTTAATTTCTTGATCCTCTCTTAGAATCCTTATTTCCAGGGTGGCTAGGTGGTGCAGTGGATAGAGCACTGGCCCTGCAGTTAGGAGGACCTGAGTTCAAATCTGGCCTCACATACTTAACACTTACTAGCAATGTGACCTTGAGCAAGTCACTTAACTCCAATTGACCCTCCAAAAAGGAAAAAAATAAAATTCTTATTTCCCCTTCCTCCCTCCACCAGGGTCCTACTTATTTCAATAACTTCTTTCTTCTTAGACCTTGGTTTGGTATTCTTTTAACTCATAGCATTCTCCCTTCATGTCCCCAAAGTATGATGTTATTGTACCATTGCAGCACGTCTCTGGAGCTACTTTCCCAAACTTCCATTTGCGTTGCCTGCCTAGATCTCTACAGCACAGCTACATCCCCCACTTCAATGTGCTAGGGGTTAATGAAGAGGGGTGAGGGTGTCTTTTCTATTGCTATGTCTCACAAGCTCCTATCAGTATCTTTCCCCTGGGCCATTATCATTTGAAATCAATTAGTCAGACTTAATCAGCTTTTAGAAAAAGGTATTTTATTATGGTGGTTAAAAATAATTCTCCTTCTTAAAGTCTATAACATACTTTCCCACCAGTACATACAAAGTCCAAGAGAAAATGAACTTAAGCTTAGAGAGAGCATGTGGCAAAGAGGTAACTCACAGCTCCTGGAAGTCTTGTTTTTGGAATCCACAAGATATTCTCCTTAAGTATGATTTAGCTTTTCTGATGGGCTACTTGTAGAGTCTCACATTTGTTCTTCCTAATGTAAAGCCGAGCATGAGCTGCTTTCCAGAGAACTGCTGCTGTCAACTGCTTTTAAGGTTCTGATTACATAGTATAGTGAGCTCTCTGTTTATTCAATAACAAATCAGAGCAAAATATTCATAGAAAATCAAAATACAGCGCTGGTAGTGTTACAACTCATCACAGAAAATCAACATACACCATTCACCATGTCACAACTCAACAACTTATCACTAAAATGGCCTCATAGTTTTGACCAAAGTGGTCACGTAGTTTTGTTTTGTTTTTTTTTTTGCTTTTTTTTTTTGGAGGGCAGTTGGGGTTAAGTGACTTGCCCAAGGTCACACGGCTAGTTTTTTGTGTTAAGTGTCTGAGGCTGGATTTGAACTCAGGTACTCCTGACTCCAGGGCTGGTGCTCTATTCACTGCGCCACCTAGCCGCCCCTGCGCCACCTAGCCTCCCTGGTCACATAGTTTTAAACAAATTACATTCATTTAGCCAGTCTCAAAATCCTTAATTTAATCACAAAGTACAAAAGTCAAATTCTCCACCCTAGGTCACAGCAAATCATAATCTTCTCAGTCAGTACACAGTATCCAAGTAAAGTCTTCTTTCAGCTTGACTCAAGGCTGGCTCTTGGCTTCCATGATTCCTCTTCCATGGTCCCAGTTCCAACTGTCACCTGGGTTCACAGGCAGGCAGCTCCCAGTTCTTTGTCCAGTTACATATTGAAACTCACAGTGTCCAGTCCACCTCAAGTCCTTCACAGTTCCTGTTTCTGGGAAGACAAAGCTTAACAGAGCCACCGTAATATTCATACACATTGCCGGTACCATCATTAATTCACTATCTGCCTGTGAAATCAACACAGACCCACCAACAAGATCTGAGAACTCAACATAAACCATCAACATAGAAATCAACACAGACCCACAAACAAGGTCAAAGAGGTCAGCACAAATCATCAGTAAAGTCCCAGGACCTCCAAAACCCTCCTCCAGGACTTCTGTAAATATAAAACCAGAAAATCCTTTCAGAGCTTCCAGTAATGTCCCAGGGCTTCTGTACAAAGTACCATAAACAAACATCAACACAGACAAAACAGACAGAGTGCCAAGAACAGGTTTTCTCCTTGACTCTGCCACCACAAGAATTCTTTTTTTTTTCTTTTTGGAAGGCAATTGGGGTTAAGTGACTTGCCCAAAGTCACATGGCTAGTAGGTGTGTCAAGTGTCTGAGGCTGCATTTGAACTCAGGTCCTCCTGACTCCAGGGCCCAGTGCTCTATTCACTGTGGCCACCTGGCTGCCCCTAAGAATCCTCTTCTCAGTTCTGCTGTCTCTAGCCTAGGCCTCTCCTTATATATGGTCATTAGCTCCGCCCCTTCCTGTTGCAGGAGTTCATGAGTTCTAGGGTTCACAAGTTGTGGGGTTCACACATTCTGTTTCTTAAGACTTGATACAAGACTCAAAAGAAACTTGAACTGAAACAAGGTGTTAATTCAATAGCTGAAACAAGATGTGAACTACTTCTATGCTTGCCATCACACTTTATCATATCCATTCTGTCTTCACTGCCTTCCACTAATGACATCCTAAGAACATTATTAGGTTGTGAAGAAAAAGTCCAAATCCTCTGGTCTTCCAAAATTTACCTCCTGAGAGGCCTCCAGACAGGAGGTTAAGGAGGAGGAGGACCTTAATTCAGGTTTCACTCTGTGCCATCTTTTATTGCATAGAGGAATTGAGTAGAATTTTTCTGCAGTTCTTCATATGTGCTCTTCATTGTTGAATGGTATTTCTTGGAGTAGCTGGGTTTGCTTGGAACCTTCCATGTCAGCATCTTAGCCAGACATCACAAAATTAGATCTTATTCCTGAGCTAGTAGTTTACTCCTTGAGCTAGCTGTTAAGATTAAAGAATGCCATGTAGTGCAGTGTTCTTTGAGTTGAGCTCCCCAAAAGTGTAAAAATAAAACATACGGAGCCCAGAAGAAAACACTGGATTTGGAGTCCCACCTCGGCTTTACTGTTTACTAGTGCTGTAACCTTCAACATGTTACTCTCTTTAAGCCTCATCTCCTCATTTCTCATATCTAGTTAAATTGGATGACCCCTAAGAAGTCCCTTTCAATCCTAAATCCTCTAAATTCAGGTTATTCTAGAGTTAGAAGACACTTCAGAGGTCATCTGAAAGGGAGGACAGATGTATCATTCATATTGGTTTTCTAACCAAAATAGTACATCTATTATTGTTATAGACTTAGAATATGGACTTTTGCAGAGACAATTTTCATCAAGCAGGTCACGTGCAATCCTTTTTTCATTTATAAAAAGGAGCTTTAATATACTGGGGAAATATTGGGTTTAGATTAGAGTCAGAAGACCTGGATTTGGGTCCTGGTGTTGCTGTTTGAGCTTCAGCAACTTACTTCTCTCTTAGTCCATTTTGTCTGTAAAATATGGATAACAACACTTACAATACACAAGGATTCTGTGAGGACCAAATGAGACAATGAACACAGGGTCATCTGTGAACCATGGTGTGATATCTGATGTAAGCCACTGTCATTGCTGACTCACGATGCTTAAAGGAGATTCTCTTTAGTTTCCTAGTCAAGAGGATAGTCATTACAGATCAAGACACTGAAGAACTCTGTCTCCAAGTTAAGAAGTCTTGCTAACGGGAATAGAAGACTAATAGCTAATGTGACAGAATACAAGGGGCTAACATCTCCAACTTAAACCTTCCTAAGCTTGTCTTTAACTGGTATCAATAGCTCTTTCTTAAAATATACAAGTAAACCATTTCCCTAGGATATCTTGGAAATAATATTTATATGGGAGGTAACTTCAGACTTGTGCTCTCCTATCAAACCTAACACAGGGTCACCTCTTTTGATTATTTCAAATGAATCCTTGGAAGATAGATACACAAAGGTCTATCAAGCACTCATTCCTTGAATGAATATATATATGAATATATATATACATATTATATATCACATATAAAATATATACACAATATGTATATATACACATGTACATATTTATGTGTGTGCATATATATGTACATATATATTTCATTGTTATTACATTAACTTACTACAAACTCTTTGGGGATTTTATTTGGAAAATCAAGACCAGAATGAGGGGAGTACAGGTATGATGAAACGATAATAGATTCAGCACTGGGAGCTTAGAAGTCATCTAGTCCAACTGTCTCATTCTATAGAGGAGTAAACTGAGGCCAGAGAGGTGAAGTGACTTGTCCAAAGTCACATAGCTTCTAAGTGCATGAGCCTCAAATGCAGGTCCTCTAAATCCAAACAGCACCCTCTCTGCTGCTTCCATGCCTAATATTGTTAAATGGTTCTATAAAAGCAAGATGTTAAACAAACAAACAAAAAGATACCACGGGGCAGTTACAGCAGGATTTTACAAATTTATGGTGGGATTTGGGTAAAGTACTTTAATGATGTTGCTATAAAACAGTGCTGGCTGGGACAGACTCATATAAAACTGCATGTATGCAGTTTTTCTTTAGAAAACTAACTGTTCTAGGCAAGGTTTGAACACATTGCTTCAACCTGTTATTGGCTGCCAGGTTAACATCCTACCTTATCTTTAATATTATCAATAATGTAAAGAAGAAAAATATGTGGTCTACACAATATAGTAGTGTTCAGAAATGCTTACTATACATTGTGGGTATCAGTGTGGGTGTATACGAATATATATGTAGCAAAGTCCCATTGAGAGTCATTTATAAACATCCCCATGTTTAGTTATCTATACTAGCCTCTCTCTATACAAATGCTAATGAAATAATCTAAAGATTAGTGGGAGCTCAGAAACTATCTACTCTAACTTGTACCTGACCAAGAATTCCTTCTATAGCATTGTTGGCAAATAGTCATTTTGTTCCTACTTGAGGATATCCATTGAGAGAAAGATCTTGCTATCTCCAGAGACCTGTTCAACTTCTGAACAGCTTTAATTATTAGGAAGTTCCCCAATATATTATGCCTAAATTTGTCTCTCTGAAATGTGTATTTATTGCTAATAATTCTCTCTGGAGTCAAAGAAAACACATCTGATCCATCCACCATGTAATAGTCTTTCAAGTGTTTTAAGACTGCTGTCATGTTCCTGCTTAATAATAATCTCTTCCTTAGGCTAAACATAAATTTAAAGTGTCCTCATCTTTTCCCATAATCCTGATGCCCTCTTCTGGATGCTTTCCAGAGGATCTTTATTATGTTCTTCCTAAAAATGTAGTACCCATTACTCCAGATGCAGTCTAAGCAGGGCAGGAGACTGCAAAACTGCTCCCTTCCTCATTCTGAATACTAACCACCTTCACTAGCATTGAGGAGCAGTGGATTAGAGTGGATTAAAGAACCAATTTGGTTCAAGTCCTACCCCTGCCTGACAACCAGTGGCTGTGCCACCCTGCATTGGTCATTTAAACTTTTTTGCTTCCAGTTAACTGGAAATTAAGAGGCAGAGCAACAGTTGCAATCTGAATAGGTAGACAGTTTCCACACACAGTTCCTTGCAGAAATCAATGTTCCTACCTCTCCAACTACAGATACCCTCTTCTGTTTCACAACAGCATTAGGTCTTTGTGTTGCTATGTCATATTGACTCATATTATCCCTGAAGCCCACATGGAATTGAAAACTGATACCACACTTTATTTTGTATTCTTTTTAATTTATTATGTATTGATGGTCAGTTCGCTTTGTATTAATTGACCTCCTCATTATGTGAATTTGAGCTTTAAGCCTGTAATTTCAGTTGCTTGTTGTGAAATTTGAAGATTGATATTCAATGATTAATTATTGAGAATTGTGTTGTCTCAGTTTACCTAATCAGAATCATACTTGTGAACCAAATTCAGACTTGATTGTATAGGCCCTACAAGTAGAATTTGTTAGGAGTATTACTTCCCTATGTCTATGGGCTACAGTCCAACCACAAAAATTCTAATCTGAACTTTTAATGACCATGGTGGGAGGTAAGTCAATGTGGTGATGAGACTTTCCAGAGGATGCTAGCCATAGGATCTCTCTGGTCCATCTGGTGAAGAACTGATGTCAGTAGCACCCGTCAATCAGGAGTGAAATAGGTCTGTATGGTCACTGTGTAAATGCCATAAAAGAGTTGCTCTGCTTGTCAGTCTGATCCTTGACTACTGAGGAGTCTTCAATCCAATTTGCTGGTATTTCCTAGCTATACTAATAAGCTGATCATGGAACTTTGTGTCTCAGTTTCTTGTTGCTGTAGATTTTGATCGTGATACCCACTAAACACTTCTGGTGATTTTTCTTCCCAAAAAACTACTAGCACTCTTTCTCATTCTATACTTGTAGAGTTGAATTTTTGAACTCAAGTGTAGAATTTTACATTTATTAAATTTTATCTTATTAGATTTGACCCTTTGTTCTACACTGTCCCAGTTCTTTGGATCTTGACTTGATTTTCCAATATGATAAGCTATACCTTCTAACTTCATGTTATTTGCACATCTAACCAGAATGCCTTGTATTTCTTCATCAAGTCACTGCTGAAAATGTTCTGAGGGACAAGGCTAAGGGCAGATTCTTGGCACTCTTATCAGTGATAACTCTCCAAGGTAATGTTGACATTATGGACTACCCTTATGGTGGGTTATAGACATATACACAGACACAGTTGCTACCCGTACTGCTTATAATTGTCATTTAAAAAAAACTCACTAATCTCCTAATGGTAAATAAAAACTGACTTTTGGGAGCCAAGATGACAGAGTAAGCAGGAAATCAACTGAATTCTCCCATATTCACCTCCAAAATAGAAAATAGCACCTCAGAACGAATTCTAGAATGGCAGAACCAGCAAAAAGACATCTATCCTAAGCAAACTCTAAGGTCTGCAGAAAAGTTCTGTCTTGCTTGAGCAAAAGGGGAGTGCAGTCAAGGATAGGAAGCATCCTGGCAAGCCAGCAGCAGGCCCTGACTAAGCATGCCAGTGGGAGGCCTGGGGCCCCAGTGCAGCACCATGTGAACAGGCAAATGCCAACACACAGGATCCCTGTGTGCCTCAGCACAGTGCTAAGACTCCCTACGCAGTACACCCTCTGGAGAGCCACCAGACCCCTGTGGTACTGCACAGTACCAGCCACCTTCTATTTCCACCTCAGTACAGCATCAGACCAGACCCCTGCAGCTCCAAGAAGCACCAGCCTCCTCCCTCCCCACCCCCTCAGCAGACCACCAGGCAAACCCCTGGACTCCTGCAACCTCACAGCATGAGAATTCAGCATGGGCCTCAGGGCAGCACCAGTGCAGCACTAAGCAAATGGCCAGGGCCTGGAGCCCCAGGCACGAGAAGCTTGGAACAACACCCAGGAGCAGAGCTCAAGTTTAAGTAGGGGAAAAGTCTGTAAAAGTTAAGCAAAAAACAAAACCCAACTCTTAGCACAGAAAGTTATGGTGACAGAGAAGATCAAGACACAAACTCAGGACAACAATGTCAAAACACCTATGTCCCAAGAAAAATGTGAACTGGATTCAAGCCCAAAAAGAACTCCAGGAAGAGCTCAGAAAGGAGTTTAAAAATTAAATAAAAGAGGTAGAAGAAAAAATGGGAAATGAGAGTGATACAAGAGAAATGGAAAATAAGTCAATTTCCATGACAGTCACAGAAAAGTAAGTCAACAGCTTGATAAAAGAAGCAAAAAGATGGGGGGAAAGGTACAAAAATCTGCTAAAGAAAATAACCCCCTAAATAATAAAAGAAGTAAAAAAAAAAGCTAAGTGAAGAAAATAATTCCTTAAAAATAAAAATGGTATAAATGGAAGCTAATGACTTTATTAGACATCAAGAATCAATAAAACAAAATAAAAAGAATGAAAAAAATGTAAAATATGTCACTGGGAAAACAAATGAATTGAAAAATAGAACTGTGAAAGACAGTTTAAGAATCACTGATGTACCTGAAAGCCATAATCAAAAGGAGGGCCTGGACATCATAGCAAAGAAAAATGCCCTGATATCTGAGAACTGAGGGGTATATGTATATATATATATATATACACACACATATATATAAAATTCCAGAACTCCCAGGTAAAGGAAGAAAAATATTGCAAGCAATCAGAAATAAAATTCAGATATTGGGGCCACAGTCAGAATTATACAGGTCTTAAGCAACTGCAACACTAATAGACTGGGGGTCACAGAATATGATATTCCAAAAGGCAAAGGATTACAACCTAGGATTACAAGCAAGAATCACCTGTCTGGTGAAATTGAGCAAAATCCTTCAAGGGAAAAAAAGGTCATTCAATGAAATAGAAGGCTTTCAAACTTTTCTGAGGTAAGGACCAGAGCTGAACAAAAAATATGATTGTCAATATCAGGTCTCAAGCATAAAAAGTAAAAAGGAAAGAGAAAATATAAGGGATTCAATAAGGTTAAACTGTTTACAACCCTACATGGGAAGTATGATACTTGTAATTCTTAAGAACTGTTAGAAGGAGTATACATAGACAAGAGGGTATGAATATAAAGTGACTTGGAGGAGATGATATTAAAAAAAAATAAGGGGGAAAAGAGGATTAAACTTGGAGCAGAAGGAAAGGGAGGGGCAGAACAGGGTAAATTATCTCACATGAAGAAGTACAAAAAACCTATTACAGTGAAGGGGAAGATGGGAGTATGGGTAGTGGGCATCACTTGAATCTTATTCTCAGTGGAACTAGCTCAGAGAGCCAATAATGTAAACAATCAGTTGTGTATAGAAATCTATTTTACTTTACAGGGAAGTAGGAGGGGAGGGGATTAAGTAAAGGAGGGATGACTAGCAAAAAGGAGGGCAGACTCAGGGAGGCGGTGGTCAGAAGCAAAAACACTGGTGAGGAGGCAAAGGATAAAAGAGAAGGATAAACATGAGGAAAAGTAAGATGGAGAGAAATAGAAAGTAATCATAACTATGAATGTGAATAAAATGGAAGCAGATAGTGAATTAAAAATCATAATCCTACAATATATTGTTTACAAGAAACACACTTAAAGCAGAGACAAACACAGAGGTAAGGGACACAAGCATAATAATATTTCAGCCTAAGTTAAAAAAAAAGGTAGCAATCATGATCTAAGAAAAAGTAAAATAAAAAATAGATCTAATTAAAAGAGATAAAGAAGGAAATGAAATCTTGCTAAAAGGTACCAAAGACAATGAAGCAATATCAATACTAAACATATACACCTAGTGGTATAGCATCCAAATCCTTAAAGAAATTAAATGAGTTACAGGATTAAATAGACAGCAAAACTCTACCAGTGGGGGGACTCAACTTTCCTCTCTCAGAACTAGATAAACCCAAACACAAAATAAAGAGAAAAGAAGTTAAGGAGGTGAATAGAATTTTAGAAAACTTAAAAATGACAAACCTCTAGAGAAAGTTGAATGGGGAAAGGAACTAATATTCCTTTTTCTTAGCAGTACATAGCATCTACACAAAAACTGACCATGTGTTAGGACATAAAAACCTCAAAATCAAACGTAAGGCATAAATATTAAATGCATTCTTTTCAGATAATGCAATAAAACTGCATTCAATAAAGGGCAGTGAAAAGATAGATTAAATTAATTAGAAAAAGTGAGTCAAAGAACAAATCATAGAAACATAATTTTATTAAAAAAGAATGCCAAAAATGAGGCAGTATGCCAAAATTTATGAGATGCAGCCAAAGCAGTACTTAGGAGAAAATTTATTTCTCTAAATTCTTACATCAGTAACATAGAGAAAGAACAGATTAGTGAACTGAGCATGCAAATAAAAAACCCAGAAAAAGAACAAATTAAAAATCTTTAATTGAGCACCAAATTGGAAATCCTGAAAACCACAAGTGAGATTAATAAAATTGAAAGTAAGAAAACTATTGAGCTAATAATAAATAAAATTAGGAGCTACTTTTATGGAAAAAATCCCCAATAAGATAGATAAATCACTGGTTAATTTGATTTTTTTTTAAAAGAAGAAAACCAAATATCCAGTATCAAAAATGAAAAGGGTGAATTCAAATGAAGAGGAAATTAATTATTAGGAAACATTATGCCCAATTACATGCCAGTCAATCTGACAATCTGAGCACAACTGATGAATATTTACAAAAATATAAATTGCTCAGATTACCAAAAGAGGAAACAGAATACACAAATAATCCCATTTTACAAAAGAAAATTGAACAAGCCATCAGTGAACTGCCTATGGAAAAATTCTCAGGGTCAGATGGGTTAACAAGAAAATTCTACCAACAATTTAAAAAACAATTCATTCCAATACTAAATAAACTATTTGTAAAAGTTCCAAATTCCTTTTATGACACAAATATGGTGCTAATACCTAAACTAGGAAGAGCAAAATGAGAGAAAAAAACATTAGACCAATATCCTTAATGAATATTGATACAAAAATTTAAAATAAAATACTAGCAAAGGAATAACAGCAATATATCACAAGGATCATATATTATGACCAGGTGGGATTTATACCAGGAATGCAAGGTTAGTTCAATATTAGAAAAGCTATCATCATAGTTGACCATACCAATAACAAAGCCAACATAAATTATACAATTATCTCAATAAATGCAGGAAAAAAGCTTTTCTCTTTTTGTAGAAAAAAGCTTTTGACAAAATACAAAACCCATTCCTATTAAAAACTCTAGAGAGAATAGCAATCAATGGAGTTTCCCTAAAATAAGTAGTTTCTATCTAAAACTATCAGCAAGCATGATCTGTAAGGAGAATAAGATAAAAAGCCTTCCCAAGATGAGAGCTGTGAAGCATGGATACCCATTATCACCACTATTATTCAGTATTGTATTAGAAATGTTAGCTTATAGTAATAAGAGGAGAAAAAGAAATTGAAGGAATTAGAATAGGCAATGAGGAAATAAAACTCACTCTTTGCAGATGATATAATGACATAATTAGAGAATCAACTAAAAAATTACTTGAAATAATTTACAACTTTAGCAAAGTTGCAGGGTATAAAATAAACCCTCATAAATCATTGGCATTTCTATGTATTACTAACAAAACACAACAGGGAGGGATAGAAAGAGAAATTCCATTTAAAGTTACTGTAGACATAATAAAATATTTGGGAGTCTACTTGCCTAGACAAACCCAGGAACTATATGAACACAATTACAAAACAATTTTCACACATGAGTCAGATCTAAACAATTAGAAAAAATATTAACTGCTCATGGGTAGGCTGAGCCAATGTAACAAAAATGACACGTCTGCCTAAACTAATTTATTTGGTGCCATGCCAATAAAACTACCAAAAAATGTTCTATAGAGCTAGAAAAAATAGTAATTCATCTGGAAGAACAAAATATAAAGAATAGCAAGAGGATTAATGAAGAAAATGCAAAGGAAGTTGGCCTAATAGTACCAGATCTCACACTCTAATATAAAGCCTCAACTATCAAACTGGCTAAGAAATAGAACGGTGAATAAGTAAAGTAAGTATACAAAAGACATTAGTAAATGACTATAGTAACCTAGTATTTGATAAACCCAAAACCCCAGCCTCTGGGATGAAAACTCACTCTCTGATGAAAACCGCTGAGGAAACTTGGAAATGATATGGCAGAAACTAGGTTTAGACCAATATCTTACATTGTATACCAAGAAAACATCAAAATAAGCATATGAATTTATACCTAAAGAGTGAGACCATAAGCAAATTAGGAAAGCAAGGAATGGTTAAACTATCAGATCTATGGAGAAGGGAAGAATACATGACCAAACAGGAGATGGCATTATAAAATATGAAATAGACAATTTTTATTATATTAAAAGCTTTTGCACAAACAAGACCAATGAACCAAAATTAGAAGGAAAGTAGAAAGCTGGAGAACACTCTTTACAGTGTCTTTGATAAAGCCTCATTTCTCAAATATATAGAGAACTGAGTAAGCTGCATTAAGAATACAAGCCATTCCCCAATTCATAAATGCTCAAAAGAGATGAACAAGCAGTTTCCAGATAAAGAAATCAAAGCTACAGGGAAGGCTAGGTGGTGCAGTGACTAGAGCACTGGCCCTGGAGTCAGGAGGACCCGAGTTCAAATCTGGTTTCAGATACTTAACACAGAACTAGTTGTGTGACCTTGGGCAAGTCCCTTAACCCCAATTGCCCTATCTTCCCCCATCCAAAAAGAAAAAAAAAATCAAAGCTATAGTTATATGAAGAAATGCTCTAAATAATTTTTGTTAGAGAAATGCAAATTATAACAACTCTGAAGTGTCACCTCATGTCTATCAAATTGGCTAATATGACAGAAAAGGAAAATGAGAAAATCGGAATACTAATGCATTGTTGGTGGAGTTGTGAACTGATCTAACCATAATGGAGAATAATTTGGAACTGTGCTCAAAGGGCAACCAAACTGCGCATCCTCTTTGATCTAGCAATACCATTACTAGGTCTATATCCCAAAGAGATCATAAAAAAGGGAAAAGGACCTACATGCACTAAAACATTTGTAGCAGCTCTTTTTTCAGTGGCAAAAAAGAAATGGAGGGGATGCCCATCAGTTGGGGAATAGCTAAACAAGCTGTGGTATATGAATATAACGAAATACTATTGTGCTATAAGAAAGGATGAGCAGGCAGATTTTTTTTTTTGCTGGGGGGGAAGAGCCAGGGCAATTGGGGTTAAGTGACTTACCCAAGGTCACACAGCTAGTAAGCGTTAAGTGTTTGAGACCAGATTTGAACTCAGGTCCTCCTGACTCCAGGGTTGGTGCTCTATTCACTGTGCCACCTAGCCACCCCAAGCAGGCACATTTCAGAAAAACCTGGACTTACATGAAATGATGCAAAGAGAAGTCAGCAGAACCAGGAGAACATTGTACACAATAACAGCAACATTGTGTGACTATCAACCATGAACACCTTGGCTCTTTCAGCAATAAAATAATCCAAGATAATTCCAAAGAACTCATAATGGAAAATGCTATCCTCATTCAGGGAAAGAACTGGTGAACTCTGAATGCAGATTGTAGCATACTATTTTCACTTTATTTTTTATGTTTTTTTTTCTTTTGGTCTATTTCTTCTTTCACAAGATTTTTTTTTTTATAGATTTGTTTTTTTTTTTTGGAGGGCTGTTGGGGTTAAGTGACTTGCCCAAGGTCACACAGCTAGTTTTTTGTGTTAAGTGTCTGACTTTACTTAGGAGTCTGAACTCCTGACTCCAGGGCCGGTGCTCTATGCACTGCGCCACCTAACCGCCCCTTCTTTCACAAGATTAAGGTGGAAATGTTTTATATGATTGCACATGTATAATATATATCAAATTGTTTACTGTTTAAGGAAGAAGGGACAGCAGGGAGGGAGGGAGAAAAATTTGGAGCTCAAAATTTTGTAAAAGTAAATGTTAAAGATTGCCTGTACATATAATGGAAAAATAAAATACTATAAAATAATCCAGATCCCCCAGATTTGATCTGATTAAATTTATTGGGGGAACAAAGTACATAGACAAAAGTTTTGTTTTTATTGGTCACAAATATTTATTAACATTTCTTGGAAGAATGAGAGTGATGTAGTTTAGGTGATATTCCTGGGAGGAAAAAAAAAGTTTTCTTTTAAAGTGGGAGTTCTTTAGAAATTACAATTAGGACATTAGAAATTAGGACAATTAAAAGAAAAAAACCTGAATGCAACATCCCAAAGATCCTTTACATGTATATGATCTAAGTAAAGTAACATGGATTTGATTAGAATGGTAAAATGCTTAAATTAATGTACTATATCTTAAGCTAATCCTTAAAATATTTAATTGCACTCATCTAGAAATTGTCCTCTGGTCATGTTGATTAGTGGAGGAGCATAATGCAACAGGGTCAGAGTCTGAGTTCTGCCAAATATTAGCCATGTGATCTCAGCCTCAGTTATCTCATCTACAAAACAAGAATAAGTGCTGCCTTGACTGCATTATGGGATTGTTGTTAGGACCATAATGGATAATATTTAGCCAATGTTTAGTTTATAAAGCAGATTGTAATCCAGTATGCTATTGTTGTTGCTCTATATTAATGCTCAATTTTGTAAATTAAATTTAAATGCAACTATATTAGCCCAATACAATATACATACCTTATAAATCATGCTCTAAAATATTACTCCCGAAATTAAATTTTTCTTAAGTGTCACTAGTCATCAAAATGGCAATGTTCATTCCTTGCTATGTAACTCAGTTTCATCAGCTCACGATGTTTATTCAAAAACACTTTACCTGAGGTAAAGTAATCTTGTTGACGCTGCATCTCAAACTGCAGACTATCCCTTTCATTTTCTACTGTTCTTAAATAGTTTTCTAAAAGCACCTTGTCTTCAGTTAGCCTACTGATGTTCTTCGCAAATTTTAGATTTTCTTGAGTATGCTTTTTTAGTTCTTCTTTTAGTACTTGATTATCTGACTGAAGACCCTTGACCATTTTGGATAATTTGTCACATTCCTTACCCATTTCAGACATGCCATTCTTAAAAAAGCTGACTTTGGATTTTGCATTTTGAAGTTCTGCTTGAAATTTTTCTTTTGCATCACATTGGTAGGATTGGATTTTTTCAACCTCTTTCTCTATTATCTGTCTGGCAGCTGCAGATTCCTGTAATGTGGCTTCAAGATTAAGCTTTTCATTTTTAGCACTCTCTATCATTTGAAGAAGAGACTCTTGATCAGATTTTGTTGCTCTCTCTTTTTCTTTTAGTTGCTGTATCTCCAAATGACTTCCTTTTAGTTCATTTTCAAGTAAGCTATTTTCTTTTTGAAGTTGGCATGCTTTTCTTTCCAGCAACTGTTTGTCATTTTGTAACACTGAATTACTTGTTTTCAGAGATTCTAGTTCCATTGTCAATCGATTTACTTCATGACTGACAAGGACCATATCATTATGAGTTTTCTTTTCTTTAATTTTTAACTGATTTATTAAGTCAACCATCCGTTGTATCTCCAAACAGAGTTGGCCATTATTTTCTTCTAGAATTTTATTTGCACTTTGGAGTTCAGTATACTTCTGTATTATTCTTTTCAGTTCAATAATACATTCTTTATTATCTTCTTCTGCTTTAATTAACTTAGCCTGAATGCTTTTCTTATCTTCAACCAAGTCCTTCACTTGATTTTGATATGTTGAATTTTTCTGCATCAGAGACTGTATGGTATAAACCATGGGTTTTATTTTTGTCTTTAGGTCAAGATTTTCATTTTCCAGTTCTAGTACTTTATTCTGTACTTCCATAGATTCTTTTAGATAATTCTGTAAATACTGAATTTTTGCAACGTACTGATCAGTTACAGGATTGACTTTTGATGACTTTTCATTTTCAAGCTTTAGTGATCCTTGGTATAACTCAAATAGTTGCTTTTCTTTATCTTTCATTTCACGTTCTGTTTGGTCAATTAATGATGATGTATCTTTTCGATTGCTGGAATCCAATTGTAAATATTTAATAATGTCCGAGTTAGGAATTTCCTTATTTTTCTCACTCTTAACTTCATTTTGTATAGTGATATGGTTAAAATTCGCTGTAGTGTCATTCTCAGATAAGCTTTGACAGTTCTGACAATGATCAGTACAAAATTTTGACATTGTTTCCCCTAGTGGAATCAATTTGTTTACTAATGCCTCTAATTCTGAAATTTTGCTTGATTTTATCTCCTCATTTAATTCACCACCTATATTTTCTTTCTTAATAGATTCATTTTTTTCCAATTTTGAAGAAAATGGGATATTTGAACCATTACCTTGAGCATCTGTAGCACTCTTTAGCATACGAAGTTCATTTGCAAGAGCCAGTTCCCTTTCATGTGATCTTTGAAGTTCATCTTTCATTTTTTTGATAGAATGGCAAACATCTTCCAAGTTTCCACCAAATTCTTCTTTGAGAAAAGGCATGGTACTTTTAGATTCAATTGGAAAAGGTGTTTTGGCAGAAGATAGACTTTGATTTATGTAAGGTAGAAAACTATAAAAGTCACTGAAATTCTTGAGTAAGTTTGATTTTTCTGAAGTGCTCATATTTGGGCTTGAAGTTGATCTATTTGTTTGATTTTTCAAAGGTGATGCGTTCTTGGATGTAACCTGGGATGGAGTAGTTACACCTTGGGAGACACTATTGCCAGCGACAGAATTGGATTTTTCCCCCACAATATGAATAATACTGGACTCCTCAAAATGATTAGTTTTCTCCTTAGAAAGGATTTCTTCTTTATTCTCTGCAGACTAATAGAAAGAGCATGCTATGAAGGGCTGTCATTTTTAGCATTATTGATGACATAAGATAATATTTTGTGGGGAATTTATATGGAAAACAAATATGGTCTGTTTTATCCAATTCCTCAATTCTATTCTTATTACATAAAAGCTAACTCATCTATAAAAGATAAGGAACAATATTATAGAAGCTTAATTTTTGTGGACATCTTGATAGTTTACTGATATGACAAACAAGAATCATTATTTCCTTCATGCTGTACCCTTTGACTCAAATAGCTTCCTACTTCATATCAGCCAGACTATCTCCCTTTCTTTCATTCAGAGCACCCTGCAAATTCTCTATCCACTAGAAAATGTTCTCCAATACAAGAAGCATGATAAGGTAAACATGGAAAAGAAATCATAAGGAACTTATCAAAGTTGAACTATTTACATGCTAACATCTAAAAACGATAATTGTAACTTATAAAACTTTTCCCAATATGAGGACAGGTGAAGGGAATATAAATGTATATATACATATACATACACATATGTCTATATAAGAGGGTTTATATATGCATACAAACACATATCTGAGTGTGTATATATGAGTACATAGAGGGCACAGGATCAATTGAATAGCAAGGGACGATACTCTAAAAGGTGAAATTCTGAGGTGGGAGAGGATTAGAATGAGAGGACACAGGGTGAGACAAAATGGGGTTAATCATCTCATATAGAAAAGGCTAGGGATAATCCTTACAATGTAGAAGAAGAACAGGAAGGCAAAAGGGAAAGGGTCATCATTGCTCTCATTGAATTTGGCTTCAGGAAAGAATGACATAAATTCTAAACTGGGTATCATGTCACACAGGAGAGTAGGGGGGATGGGGATGAGAGGTGGGATGACAGAGGGGAG
>CM053601.1:49605640-49624366 GCA_028646575.1 Pseudocheirus occidentalis
TTGTGGAAAAGAATGATGTAGCCAAGAAAATAAATTAAAATTAAAAAGAAAAAGAAATAAATAAAAAAGAAAAAGAAAAAGAAAACCTCAAATGTGATCATGAAGAATCAGCCATGACTGAAATAACTGAACAAGAAACACTGAGACCTAAGTGCCTCACGCAGGAAAATCGTGATTTTCCTCATTTTCTCTTGCTCTTTTATCATCCTTCACAGTACTTCTTTTGAAATGAGGAAATGGAGCAAAACTTGTTTGGAGATTTCCTTAGTTATTCCATAACTGTGACTGCATATCTGTTCTCCTGAGTTCTAGCACCATCTATCAGTTCTACTGAGAATTCAACTGGATTCTAAAAACATTCAGTTCAAAAGTAAAGCCATCCTTTTGGTTTTATCATCTCTTGATAACAAATAATAAATTCTAAGTTTATATAAAAGGAAGAATTAGATATAAAGAACCATTGTAAGAGATGAATAGTATTTCCAAGCTAATTTGGTTATAGAAAATTTAGGGCATAAACTCAAAAAGATAAGGGGTAGAGCACACTAAAGGAATGGAATCTCTCTCCCCTCCAGATAAATGGGATTGGAGAAAATGGAAGTTAGACTTGGGAACAAAAAGAGAGAATTAAGGCATTTTGATACTAAATTTTAAAAAGTTAAAAAAGAGTAAAAGGAGGTATGTTTATAATTTTTCATTTAACATTTTAGTAATGAGAAGTATTAGATAGAGGGCCATTCTTGAAGTCAAGATGACCTAGGTTTAATTCTAATCTTTGATACGTAAGGACTGTGGCCCTGGTCAAGTCTTTGAAAGATTAAACAATCTTTCAGTATTCCAGGCAACTCTTTAACATTATAAATTGCACGCAGTTGTCAGTATGGATTGGTAGAGGAAAGGAACTTCTTCCATTTAGTGCGGACCCTCCCCCCCCCCAAAAAAAATTATCACCAGCATCTAAATTTTCTTATAAAACCATACTTCACAGATTAAAGATCATGCCCAGAGTAATCCTGCGACTAAGTGTCTGATATAGGATTCAAACTCAGATCCTCCTGATTCTAAGTCAAGCGATCTATCTTCTGTGACACCTGGCTGTAGTAGTACCTGAACATCAAAGGAAAGGCTTTAGACCATATTCCTCTCTCCCCCTGCCCCAGTCATCACTAGGAAGACACTAATCTTCAGTAATGTCATCTTTGAACCAAAAGGGCAGCAACACATAAGTGTACCAGGATGTTAAGGCAGAGAAGCTGGATCTTGAACATAAACTCCACAGAATATAATTTAGGAAATATTGGTGGGGGCTTGATCTTCTGCTTCCATGTTACATTTCTAGAAAAATCAGGATCATATTGACCTTTCAACTCTCTTTTCTTTCTTCCAGTCATTGCCCTAAAAGAGGAAAGAAATCTCTGTAATGTGTGGAAGGAAGAATCTGGAGTTAACATGAGAGAATTACAGATTTAGAGTTGGAAGGACTCTAGAAATCATCCCAATCTCTTCATTTGAAAAATGCCAAATCTCAGATTTACTGACAATCATCTTCCCCAATAGAATGTAAATTTATTACAAGGTTGTTTCATTCTTTGTATATGAATCTTCAGTACCTAACACATAGAAAGTATGTTTAATAAATACTTGATTGATTAATTGATTGATTGATTGATTGGAATAAGATTAAAGCCTATTGTCCTCTGACTTCAAATTCAGATCTGCTTTCAGCACTTTGTGTTGCCCTTCCTAGCTGAGCCAGTGTTTAATACTCAATCCCAAGGAGCAAAATGAGAAATTTTGAGTTAAGAGTTGGCTCCTTCAGGAATGTTTGAACATTGGTATATTGTTCTTACATATACCACACATGTGCATCACATACATACCCACGAAGAACAAAGAGGACACTTCACTACACAGGACCAAAAGGCTGCCTCTTGAGGGAATTGAGATTAGGACAGTGAGGGAATTGAATGAACCTTGATGTCGCCATCTTGTCACTCAATTCTGGGGGTGCTTCAGTTCCCTTTCTAGTCTATGGATCTGGTCCGACTTCTGTCTTGTGAGAAAACTTCATTCAGTTGCGGGAACTGGGAGAAAACCTTATTGTATTGTTTGAACCTAACCCTGTGTAGCTGGGAAACTGGACCATCTCTCCCTGATGTTTAAAGACCCTGAAGGAAGAACCTAGGTTATGCTGATCGGAAATCCCATCAGACCCAAAGACTGATGCAAAGAGTTTCCTCACAATTGTACGGCTCAAGCAATTCAAATGTTTTATCTGAAAACTGACCCCACGCCGATCAATAAGTTGTTGTTTCCTTGGGATCCCTCTTTTTCTGAATTCAGGGAACTGCACCTATTCTCTCTCTACCTCCCAACTTGGGAAGTCCTTAATCTTTTCCTCCAACTAGAAATCAGATTGCCTAATGTTGTGCTCTTTTCTTTTAATTAACTGGCTTTATTTGATTAATTATTGTTAATGTATAAAAATCTGTCTTCCCCTGTATTTGGGGTCCAGGTCTAAGCTGAGGAGATCTGGTACTAGTTTGCTGGGCAATTGCCATACATTGCATAATAAATCAATAATGCTTAGAAGATTGAACCTTTATTTCATTTTCACTTGCCACATTATGGTAGTGGAAGCTTCCTATCTCAGACTACTAATCTACAGTCTGGGGAAAAAAATACAAAGATGTTGTACAGAGATGTGAAATTCAGCATGAAAAGTGACAACACTGAAAGAGGAAGATAAAGAAGGTCCAGAGAAAAGTATCTCTTGTACAAACTGCCTTGCCCTGGGTTGCCTGGCTCTTTTCACGTTCAAGATTCAGCTTCTCTGCTTTAACATCCTGGTCCACTTATGTGTTGCTGCCCTTTTGGTTCAAAGATGACATTACTGAAGTTTAGTGTCTTCCTAGTGATGACTGGGGCAGGGCAAGAGAGAAATATGGTCTAAAGCCTTTCCCTTGATGTTCAGGTACTACAACAGCCAGGTGTCACAGAAGATAAATCACTTGACTTAGAATCAGGAAGATCTGAGTTTGAATCCTATATCAGACACTTAGTAGCAGGATTACTCTGGACAAGTCACCTAACCTATCTCAGCCTCAACTTTCTCAGCCAAAATAATAGCACCAAAAAATAGTAATGCCCAAAAATAGCACCAAAAAAGGTCACCGTGAGACACAAATGAGATGATGCAAGTAAGTACTTTGCATACATTAAGCATTATATGAATGCTAGCTATTATTATTACAATTATTGTTGCAGATCTATGATAACACAAATATTTGCTGTCTTGAATTTAGTCCCAATGCTTCTAACAGTGCCGAGGCCATACCTCCACCTCCCGAAGAAGAGACACAACAAAGATCAAAGGTTTCCAAGCTTTTTGCAAGGAGGTTTTACTTTTCATTTACCCAAAGCCTTGCTGTCCCAGATTTGAGGGAGAGGAAGTGAAAGAATTGCTGCTGCCACCAGAGAGGTCCATTGGGGGAGAGGATAGTGAGGAAGGCAAGAATTAGTATGTATTGAAAGAAAAGTCTCATTGCATATACTTTCAACTGATATGTTGGTTGGTTTTACCTGTTCTTCTCTCTGTCTCTGTCTCTCTGTCTCTTTGTCTCTCTGTCTCTCTGTCTCTCTGCCTCTTTCTCTCTCTCCCTCCCTCCCTTCTCTCATTCTCCCCCCTCCTCTCTCTCTCACTCCTCTCTCTCTTTCCTCTCTCTTGCTCTCCCCCCCATAAATAGATAAGAGATCATCAATTGAATTCAATAAATTGGAGATAACCAATTGAGGGAAGTTATTCACTTTAAGGGGGATCAAGAAAGGCCTCTGGTAGAAGATGGGACTTTAGCAGGGAATCCAAGAGGTAAAGATGAAGAAGGAAAATATTCCATGCACTGGGAACAGACAGTGAAAATGTTTGGAGCTGGGATGTGGAGTATCTTGAGAGAGGGGCTTTAAGAAAACCAGTGACACTGGATCACACAGTATATGGTGGCAGTAAGGTATAAGAAGACTGGAAAAGTAAGATGGGGCCAGGTTATAAATGGTTTTAAATACCAAACCCAGAGGTAGGTAATAGGAAGCTATTGGAGTTTTTTGAATGGGGGGGTGGTATGGCCAGATTTGTATTTCAGGAAGATTTGTTTGCAAGCCAAGGGGGAAGGATGGACTGGAGTAGAGAGAGATTTTAGGCGGGGATGTCCTAAATTTCTTTCATCTTCCATAATATACTTGATCTTTGTGGGAATTTTTTTTCCTTCAGAAACTACAGGGTTAACCCAATTAACCCAATACCACAAGTTCCTTAATACCTTTCAATCTAGCATGATTATGGAGATCTCTTTTCCAAGAGAAATAAGGCTTCACTAAGGTTAGGGTTTTGTTTTAAATTGCCTCCCAAATCTAGTTGTTAGGTAATTGTTTATACATAGTCTGTGCAATAAGCAGGATCATACTCCTGTCTCTGATGCTATTTATAGCATTCTCTCTGTGGCATTGAAGGATGAGGGCAAACTTTATGAGCAGTATTGTCTGTAATCAAGATCCCTCTGTAAGCATTAGATTCTTCTCCTAGAAGATCCCTGGAGAGCTGACATTTCACACTGAAGCTGACCCGGCTTGAGGAGTTTCATTAAGATTTCTTGTCTTTGATGGTGGTACTTGTCTAAATTCAGACAGAATGAACTATGATTCTTCCCAGCACCTACATCTAAACATCTGTGTGATATTACAAGTTTAAGATCATTATTATACACTGGTATAAATAATGACCTAAAACTGGAGACTCTGAGTCTCTGGACAGGTTCAATCCTAGAGGTTTTTCACCCAGATCTCTTCCTTTGAATGTTCTCCCTGTCTCCCCTTCCTCTGGGACTGTAATAAAATGAGAAGGACCTTTAATTTCTATGCCAGGACTCAGTGCAGAAAGAGGCAGCCACAGTCCTGGAGGCAAAGTGCCTCTGATGCCTACTGCCTGTGTGACCCCATGTGCTTAATTAATCCCAACAACAACAGAAAACAAAGGACCCACATTTTAAAATAGACTTTCCCTCTCTGGTGGACTACCACCTTTCTGGGGACTTAAATATTTATCTTCCAGTACTATCCTGGTTAAGTTTCTTTCTCTCAAAGGAAAAGCACTTGAGGACAAAAAGACAAGCCCTCTCTCTCTTTGGAGAACTTCTACTCATCAAGGAACCTAAAAAGTCCTGCACAAACGGAGCTATTCTGGGGCTGAGCACCTTCCCATCCCTACTAGGAGAAAGTTTGGGAGGCCACTGGAAATTCAGCTCATTTCATATTTACAGAACACAAAAGGCATAGACCACGGGGTGTCTCTCACTGTAGCTCTGTCCTTTGATGTAATCTCTCATAACCGTTGTTATTCTTAATATCCTAGAGCAAAAGAACAGGTGAGACGAGGAGGCACAGCTGGTAGATCCCATGGGATCATTGGGAATGGTTAAGAAGCTTCCCAGGTGGTGGGATAGATGGTGGGGAGTGAAGAAGGAGAAGACAAGTGAAAATGACTGTGTGTTCTTCTTCTTGGTCCAGAATTTATGGAAACTTTGAAGTTCAAACACTGTTTCCAAACTGGGACTAATTAATTAGAAGTAAGTACTATTCATTTGCTACCTTTGTCTTATTTTCCCTTTCAAAGAAATCTCATTTTGAGGGTATAGTCTATAATAATAGACGGCCTTTATCCAGACCAATAAGGGCACATTGTCTAAGAAGGAAGAAAATCATTCCTTGTCCATGAACAGATCCATAAAATTTAACCCTTTAGCAGACATTAGTAGCTTGCCATTTTGGAAGGCACAGAAGATAAAAGTCTGGACACAGAAGATGAAGAGCAGAGCTAGACAGAGCATCTTAGCGCCTCCTAGATGACAGAAACACCTCAGGCTCCTTGGGAAAGAGAGGGGAAGGGGAGTAACAGAGCATTAAAAAGAAGAGCACATTAAAGGAGAAATGAAAGACAGCCTTCAGAGGCTTTCTACTTTTGCTGTGGGTCAGTGCTGTCTTCATGTTTCCCTTCAGCACAGCCATTCCTAGATGAGAGATATGGGGACCTAGGACCCAAGATAAATTACAATGTACAGTCTTCCCCGATCCCTTAATTTTTTTTTGCCAAGTTAAATGAAATCTGTTAACAAAGGTGACATCTATATAGCACTTCGAGGTTTGTGAAACTCTTTACATATATTATTTCATTCAAATCTCAAAACAACCCTGTGAAGTAGGTGTTGGTATTCTCCTAATTTTTTACAAGTGAGAAAACTGAGGCTGAGAAAAGTTAAATGACTTGTCCAAGGCCACACAGCTAATAAAGGTCTACAGTTGGATTCATAATCTAGTCTTCCTGACTTTAGTGCTCAGAAAAGTTGAAATAAAATGGTACCAAGGTGGTAAAAAGACATAGTTAGAAATGGGGCATTAGAAGGGCTATTGGATTCGCTCTGGGGTTAATTGTTTAGATGGATGGTATATGAGCCTCAGGTCTTTCTTGGCACTAGCTGGTGAAGCTTCACTTAGTTTTTTCCACTGCCTCCCTGAGTCTCCCACCAAACTCTCAGGAGCCCCCATAGGGCCTTAAGGACAATATCGCCCTTGTGTTCATGGTAACCCAAATTATTGTTGATAAATGGCAATACCTCAGTTTCAGAAAAACCTAAAAAGACATACGAATTGATGCAAAGTGAAGTGAACAGAACCAGGAGAATAACATAGTGACAGCAATACTGTAACATGATCAACTGTGAATGACTTAGCTATTCTCAGCAATACAATGATCCAAGACAATTCCAAAGGACTTGAGATGAAAAATTCTATCCACCTCCAGAGATGGAACTGATAGAGTCTGAATGTAGATCAACACATACTTTTTTTTACTTTCTTTATTTTTCTGGGGGGGGTGGTCTTTATTTTCTTTTGCAATATAGCTAATATGGACATTTGTTTTGAATGAGTGTACATGTATCAAATTTCCTGCCTTCTCAAAGATGAGGAAGAGGAGGGATGGAGAGAATTTAAAACTCAAATGTTTTAAATGTTAAAAATTATTTTTACATGTAATTGGGGGAAAAATATAAAAAATAGTTCAAGCCTAAAAAAAGTCACTTTAGAAGTCCCCATCGTGATTTGTAGTCTGGTATAAAAATGTTACCAAGTTAATAAGGCCAGAAACATTTATTTTTGTATGAGGACTAAGTTACTAAGAATGCAGTTTACTTGTAGATTGGGTAATGCTCTGGGACTTGGTCCAAATTTTGAGATCTTCAGCTGTCTGTGGACAGGTGAAAAAAAAAAGCTTCCCTTAAGATCATTACTTAGAAAGAGATTATCTGAAAATTCCAGTACACTAACATGCTGGGACTTACTGACTCATGTAGAACTGAGAGTTAAGATTCTAATTCTATCACTCTTCAGCAGTGAACTTTTCAGGCATTAGATGTATGTGAACTGAGAGGAGACATTCCCTGGTAGAATTTGTTCCTGTCTATCCCATTTTGTTTCAAATGAAATAAACATTTTGTCAAGAGCCAACATGGACATAATGAGAAGCCACCCCTGAAATATAGGAACCCTGGGCTTTAACTCTAAATCTAGCCTTAGAGCGATCTGAGGTGTATACCTTCTGGCTTTGTAAAACTTTATGTATTTGTTTTGGCCAGGCCTGTAGGGAGCTCCTAGCAAGAAACTTTCTAGGGGCAGCTATGTGACATAGTGAATAGGACACTGGCCCTGGAGTCAGGAGGACCTGAGTTCAAATCTGCCCACAGACACTTAACACAAAACTAGCTGTGGGCAAGTCATTTAACCCCAATTGCCCTACATTCCCCCCTCCAAAAACAAAAAAAGTTAAATTGTATATACATATATATATACATAATTTATATAATATATTTTATTATATTATTATGTATAACATTTATTACATATAATTTATATAAATTATATATATATATACATATATATATAATTTAACCTTTTTTTTGCTTTTTGGAGGGGGGAATGTAGGGCAATGATCTTGCCCTACATTATCTTGCCCACTGGTCACTTGCAGTCTAAGCCCACTGCTGATCATCAAGGAAGCTTTGACCTGTTCTGTTTCTAACCTAGAATAGATCGTTCTTCCACAGGCAGCCTGGAACACTCCCATACCACTTCACTCTATTTGTCCCAGATGAACCACAGAAACCAGACTGCATTTAGCCAGTGGTATGACTAGAGCCAGTCTCATACTGGCTTTTAAGAATCAATTGTTAGATTTTCAGTATTAGCAACAGCAAATGCCACAAATCAGGGCTTGAATTTTTATTTTGCTGATTATCTAGATTTTTTTTAAAGTGGTAGAGAAAATTTGAAATCAATATTATACACAAAATAGTTAGAAAGTCTCCACTAACATCTACCTGTGATGCCTCCTCATGGTACAAAGAATCAAGGGGTTCCTAAGGGTTCTACCATCAGAATATAAGCACTGGTAGGTCCTCCTGACATGAAGAGAATTTGAGCTTAGACCCAGCAGCAGACTTATCGTGCTTTGTCATCCAAGGATCAGCCTAGCTATGTTCAAAGTGTCTCATCTTCTGAAGGCTGGTGATTTTTTCAGTCACAGCCAATCACAAAAACCATTTACTAAAACGTAGGAGACTTGTAATCTGTATTGGGAGAAGGAATGCCCACATAATACCATGGGTCTTTCTGAAATGCTGAAGTTCCCTTTGTATGAATACTGTAAAAATATTGTAAAATACTGTGTATTTCACCTTGATTGGTTTCATTTCACCGTGGACTGTCCTCCACCATTGTAATATAACATAACATAACATAGCATAACATAACATAACATAACATAACATGACATGACATGACATGACATAACATAACATAACATAATATAACATAACATAATCTCATGAAGGGCAGAGGCTGTCTTCCTTTTTACTTCTATTCACATGTCCAGTGCCTGACACCCAGTAGACACTTGAGAAATGCTTGTTGATTTATCCATAGTAAACATAGAAATAGGATACCAAGGATGGGGAACCTAAGACCTTGAGGCTACATGAGGCCCTCTGGGTCCTCAAGTGTGGCCCTCTGACTGCATCCAAACTTCACATAACAAATGCAATAAGGATCCTGGAGGATGTAAGCTTTCAGCAAATATTACCAAAGTGGAATAATCTCTATTAAAGGGAAGGGATCTACTGTGTTCTAGCATCTACTATGTTCCAGGCATTCTACTAAGCACTTTTTAACAAATGTGATCTCTTATGATCCTCCCAACCACCTCATAATAACTTTGGGAGGTGGATGCTATTATTATCTGCATTTTACAGTCAAGGAAACTGAAGCAAAGAGGTTGTGACTTATCCAAGGTCACACAGCTAGCAAGTGTCTGAGAATAGATTTGAATATGGGCATTGTACCACCAGCTGCTGCTGGTGGCTCATCATGGCTGTGATGGCTAGGAGGGATAGGATAGGCTTGTGTTTGGAAGACTGGTACCTCTAAGTTCAAAGAGCCTGATCTTCAGAAAATTATTCTCTAGATTATAAGTATTTTGTCACAGAAATTCGAAAATATCTGCACCAGTGTCAATGAAACTATGACTGCTGCCATGGTTTTCGTAATTTCTGGTTTGTATAAGCCTTTTCATTAGATAGACAGATAGATAACAGACAGACAATGAGAAATATACATATAGTAATATTTGCCGTTTGGGATTTTTGCAATTGTAAGTACCCTTCTTCCCCTAAGGAATCTATATTGCTTCCTAGAGAATGTATATATCTCTATATGTTCACTCTTTTTCCACTATTTATGTGTAGAATACCTTGAAAAACTTATAAACAGTTTTGTGTAGTCTCTATTTTTGTATGCTGCAGAGCAACCTCCAGGTCAGTTTCCCTTGAGGGAGAAAAAAACTGTTTTTCAAAGCTAAGGAAAATTCCTTAGAACATTTTGATTGGTTGTTTCTTTTTTTCTATGCAATTTATTACAATCCACTGCTCTGTTTGACACCCCTAAATTGTTGGCAATCTCTCCCTGTTATTGTGAAAACAAAGTCCAAATGAAAATTTTTTCGTATCATTTTCTTGTTCATAGACAACAGACTTATATATCCTTGACCAAAATAAGAAATGTAAACCTTTCAATGCTATTCTCAATCACATCCAGCCAGTTACTCCCTAGAATACCTGGGAGCTAGGAGTTATTGATGGACTTCACTGATGGAATCTTTTCTAAATAAAAAAGAAAGCTTGGTGAGCCATGTTGAGAGCTTCAGCCCTCAGGTACAGAACTTATTTTGGGCTTAGAGGTACCTAAAAAGTGCCTTTTTGTTTATTCATTCATATATTCATTGATCTGCAGTCTGCTTGTTGGTATTTTTTTCTCAAAGATGCCACCCAATTCCCCACTAGCCAACAGAAAACTAGGATTTGTGCCACCATTTAGGATGTGTTGTCACCCCAACTAGTGATTTGGGGAGCTTCCTCCTTGTACTCACTAACTAACCTAGTCCATCGTCCTCTGTTGTTCAGTCTTTTCAATCATGTTGTACTCTTTGTGACCCTATCTGAGATTTTCTCTGTAAAGATACTGGAGTGGTTTGCCCTTTCCTTCTCTGGCTCATTTTATAGATGTGAAAACTGAAACAAACAGGGTTAAGTGACTTGCCTGGGGTCACACAGATTATAAGTGCCTGAGGTCAAAATTGAACTCAGGAAGATGAGACTTTCTGGCTCCCGACTCAATACTCTATCCACTTCACCACCTAGTTGCCCAGTCACTCTCTGTACTTGCTTACTTAACCCATGGAGGCTTAACTTGGAAACAGAGACCTGAGAAATAACTGTATCTCATTTCCAGCCCTCCCTCAGGAAATTTGTACTGGCTACAAAGAGCACCCTTCATTAAACTTCATTAGGATACTTTAATTCTGTGTCATGGCCTCATTCTTTCTTCCTTGGGTTTGGCGAATTAATCACAAAATCCCTCACTGAGAGGGTAATTGCTGCTAAATGTAGGAATATGAATAGGACATGCTGACGGATTCTTCTTTTCAATTACTTTCTATAGTAAAAATTCTCCCAAATTAACCCTAACTTATTTGGAGAATGGAGAGGGTCAATGATTCACAATCTACTGAGGCATATAAGGGTTACACCTGTGTTGGTAGAGGGACTGCCCACAGCTGTGATCTCATGAGTCTTTGAATATCACTAATCCACTCTACTCAGAAGCCACTTTGACTAATGTGGGACTGAATGACTACACTCTGACTGCTTTGAGAACAGAAATGCTACATATTCTCAAAAATAAGCTGACTCAAAATATGACACAAAACCCAAAGTCATCAAGAGCCATTCCAGGTGAATGCTTTAGAATGGAAAAGGACATGATGAAGGAAGGGAGCAGCAATTTGCTCGGTGGTCCTGCATGTTTCTCTCATCCTTATTTTTACCCCCTCCCGTGAAGCCTCACCCCAAGCTCCAACCCCATTCCACCCTACCCTCCACTTTGGAGCCAATTTGCTGATAATTAAGATACAGCAGAATTGTGCTAGCCAAGAATTTTTGGAATACAGGAAGAATGATTAGGACAAATAAGGAATTTTTTCCTCTCCTCACTCAGGATACATTGTTTCTGATGCTCTGAACTGAAAGGAAGAATCAGATGCAGTGTTTGCCTTAGAAAATTGCCTATCCCCTTGGCTAAGTCTGGTTTATGCTTTGGATTAACAAAATAATCGCACTTTCTCCCTTTGGTGAATTAATTTAAAATGGGGGTAAAGATGGTTTGGATTAGCTGAAAGTTGAAAGTAAACTGTTCCCTGAGTGGCTGTAGCATTCAACTCTATAAATCTTGAGCTGGAACACAACCCAGACTGGAACCTTTGGGACTAGACCAAAGGAATCATGCTATGGGTGAGTCAGATCTTGCATAGTGTTTCAAGACTAATTATATTTGGGGAGAAACTGATGCTCGTTTAAATCAGATTTATCACCTCTCTAATACTGTTAAACATGAAAGAAGGCTGGTGGAAACTTTCAACTTCTATAAAATATTTTGCATGTGAAGAGGTTTTTAAAGTTGTATTAACAAGAAATTGTGTTTGTTTTTGTCCTTTGTTTTTGAAATGGACCCATTATGATGTCAGTGAGATGATGACATGACTTGCCTTTGACTTTGATTTAAGTGAGGCAGGACTGTGCAAGGCCACCAGCCTCACTTTCTCCTCCAGAGCCAGCTGGGTCCAGCGACCAGATATTCATCAAGATGACTGGAGATGACCCAATATGCAATGGGAGAGACCCTGGCCCTTTTACATTTAGACCTTTAAAGGTACTCACTTAGAGTGACATAATGCTCATTCAGTGATAGGCTTCTTTAAGAAGTAAGTCTAGGGATGATCCCTTTAATTAAAAAAAAAAAAAAAGAAAAAAATTCACACTGAGAGGGGAAGACCCTCCGAGTTGCTGTTCCAAAGAAAAACAATTACCATTGATATTCACTCTAAGCTTGAAGGGCCCAAAATACAGCCATTAAAATTAACATTGATATGTAATGACTGGGACCACTAGGTGGTGTAGTATGGGGGTTTGGGGACTGGAAGAGCTGAGTTGAAATCTGGCCTCAGGCACTTACCAGCAGTGAGATCCTGGGCAAGTCACTTAACCCTGTTTGCCCCAGTTTTCTCCTCTGTAAAATGAGCTGGAGAAGGAAATAGCAAACCACTGCAGTATCTTTGGCAAGAAAATTCCAAATGGGGTCGCCATGAAGAGTCTGATGACTGAAATGACTGAACACCAACAAAGATAGTAATAAGATAAATTCAAGCAAGACAGCTCAGTACTGGAGCACGTTTCTAAGCATTTTCTTTTTGCTTTTTGGAGCGGGAAAGCAGGGCAATTGGAGTTAAGTGACTTGCCCAAGGTCACTCAGATAGTAAGTGTTAAGTGTCTGAGGCCACATTTGAACTCAGGTCCTCCTGACTCCGAGCTGGTGTTCTATTCACTGCGCCATTTAGCCGCCCCTCTAAGCATTTTCTAATCTCCCCCAAGTCTGTGTAAGTCAACAATCATTTATTAAGTATTTGCTATGATCCATGATCACAGGCACTGCGTTAAGTGCTGGGAATACAAAAACAAGGGGAAAAAAAAAACCAGAAAGAATCCTTGCACTCAAGAAGTCCACATCCTTCTGAAGGAAAACAGTGTGGGGTGTGGTGGGGAGGGGAAGGGATGGAGAAAACTCTCGGTGCTACAAATCTGGAGAAAAGATTTTCTCCCAGAAGAAAGTAATCTTAGAAATGGAACTGAGTGGTACAAATAATAGCGAGAGAGCTTCAATCTGAATTTTATTCAACAAATTAAGTCCATTAATTCTATCTTGAAGGAGGCTTCCACTCTTTTGCACCATCCCTGCCCCACCAAGATATTCTGACTGTATTAAGTACAGAGAAAAATCTCCCACAGGAACAAACCAGATCTTTGCAACTTCTAAGACCTCACACCTTAAGATATTCTCCCCAAAATCACCTGACATATTGTCTCTATTACTCAATTTCCCAACTAAAGAAAGCAACCCAACAAGCTCACCTTATGTCGCTCTCGGGCTCCGCAAAAACCTGCGTAGGTGTGCATCTCCATTCATTTCTTGGAGCTGCCAGCCATGGGCCAGTCCCCATCAGCTAGTACTAAGTAAACTTTGCATCTCCTAGCCTTGCCTCTTAATTTATGAAACATTATCTCAAATGGATCAAGGTGGGAAGGATTACTCTCAGGAGGACATTAAGTCCTTTGGGTTGAGAAATGCCTCCAAAAGCTCACAGAAAAGGATAGAGGAAAGGTGCCCTTGGAGGTGAACGGTAGCAAAGTCTAGACAGACAAAAGCAGTTCCCGAAGACCAATACAGTATTCTTGGGCTGGGACCCTTCCTTAAATTGGACGTTCCTGGTAGAATTCAACCATAGAAGAAAGAGTATGCAGAGGCAAAGGGATGTTGAGCTAGAAAAGTCAAGTTCTTTTCATTCAATTCATCTTTATCACAGTGTCTAGTGTGTGAGACGAAAGAGTTCAGAGTCTGAACCTAAGGTCAGAAAATGTCTTTATTCTTTCTCATGAGAAAGGGCTTTGCCCTTGTCACCCACGTGGAGTCTGTATACAAAAAGAGAAATGACACAGGCCCTGCACTCAGGGCGTTTAGAATCTAATTAAAGGAATAGTTATTCATAAAGTGTCCGCTGCAATCCCTCTTTCTCTACCCTCCCCCCGACTCTTAAGACACTTCTCTTTGAGGATGGCTACCCCAGGTTCAAGATACATTGTGGATCTGTGCTCCAAAAATATGGTTTGTGAGCTTTCATCAATGTGTTTACCCTTTAATGGTCAAGGGAATTAAAATGCAAAGAGATTTATTAAAATTGCATAATATGAAAAGAAGTAACAAAATGCATCCCACATAAACCTGGAGGGAACTCTCCTGCAAACACACCCAGCTTCAACAGGAGAGCAGACTGTATGTAAAGATCCTCATAAGCAGAGAAGCAAACACTTGCAGAGTGGCCAAGGTGTCTGAGAGGAGGAGCAGCTCCTGACTGGGATACTGGTCCTGCTCACCTCGGTCTCACAGTCCCCACTGAGCTCTGCTCCATTAGTTACTGCTTGACAAGGCTTGCTTGCAATCCCCATTAGTTCCATTCTCTGGTTCTGCTAAAATCCTAAGTGGCTTTGCTTTAAAAGCAAGATATTGTTCAGGAAACCTGTGCATTGTCTCCTTTTTCCTCATGAAGCAAGAAGATTCAGTGCCTGGGACTGAAATTAAAAAACTTCTGGATTCACAGTCACCCATGAAGAAGCTCTCAAAGCTTGTGCTGCTGACCCAGAAACGTCTTTTCTCAGCTAGATTCTGAGCTCATGTTCTCTAGGAAATTCAGAAGCTCCATTCCCCTTCACAAAAGGCTGGGATTCAGGAAGCAATTGTCAGAATTCCCTTTTTAGGCTCTATGCGAACCTCAGGTCTCCTGCTGCCCTGAGCTTCAGCTGCTATTATAAATGATGAGAGAAAACCATTGCAACCTTGGCAAGAGGCATAAAGGAAAAGACTAAGAGCAAGTCTTAAGCCTGATGGCACCTCCATCCCCGGACTGCTGAGGATCAATGAGAAAATATATGTAAAGGTAAGGGAAAAGTGCATTTTATAGGGCTTACTTTGTCACCAGGCACTGATTTTGTAAATATTATCTCAGCTGATTCTCAGGACAACCCTGCAAGGTAGGTGTTATTATAATCTTCATTTTAAAGTTAAAGAAACTGAGGCAAACAGAAGTTAAATGACTTGTCCAGGGTCAAGTAGGCTTAACAGTCAGTGAGTGTCTGATGCCAGTTTCAACCCACTTCTTTGTGACTTTCACCCCAAACTGTCTCAGCTGGTAAAGCACTTAGCACAGCACTTGGCACATAATAAATGCTTCCTTCCTTCCTTCCTTCCTTCCTTCCTTCCTTCCTTCCTTCCTTCCATCCTTCCCAATGTTGGGCTAAAGTAGCACTGTACAATTATAAATTATACTGTTCCAATAGCATGTGGCTCAGTCCTACCTACTTCAATCTCTTTCTCAAAGGTCATGCCTTTCTTATCTATGTCTATCTTCCTTGCTACTCCCATCTGGAGTCCAGTTGCTACTAGGGACAAAATTAGGGGGTATTCTTTATGGGTTTTAGTAACAGGGTATATCAGAGGAGATTCCCTAATTAATCCTCCAACAGCATACAAGGAAACTTCCTAAACAACCTGATAGGCTATTGGATGAAGAAGCTGATGGGAAACAAAGCTCTTCTTTGTTTCAAAGGAAGGAAGGAAGGAAAGAAGGAAGGAGGAAGGAAGGAAGGAAGGAAGGAAGGAAGGAAGGAAGGAAGGAAGGAAGGAAAGAAGGAAGAAAGGAAAGGGAAGGAAGGAAGGAAGGAAAGAAGGAAGGAAGGAAGGAAGGAAGGAAGGAAGGAAGGAAGGAAGGAAGGAAGGAAGGAAGGAAAGAAAGGGAAGGAAGGAAGGAAAATGGAGCAAGATCTCCAAAGGCAATAACAGAGAAACTGATCAGAGAAATAAGCCCAAAGCTAGTACTTCATATATTTTAGACACATAAGTGTTACATGGAGAACAAGGCAGGGGAGGGAAGCATTAGTCAATGAATCAGAAAATAAAATTCAAAATAAACTGAAAGTAAAGAAAAATAATGAAGAGAACTTTTTTTAAATAAAGGAGTGGGGCTAAAAAGGAGTAGCAAAAGGAAATTAGTTAAAAAAGAGAAGTTGGAGGAAAGGAGAAGAGAGATTTTTAACTAACCATTTAACTGAGTGGGGGAAAGAAAGGGACAAAAAAAGTGGTGGCAGAGATAGATAATTAGGGAAAAGATGGTCAAATGTAGAGGGAGGGGAGCAAAGAATCCAGGAAGATGGACTAACACCAAATCAATTTGAGTAAAATTAATTCCAGGGGGAAGTGCTGACTTAAAAGAACTAGGGGATTAAAAAAAATGAAAGAAAACAGAATCTTAATAATTATAATGTTTAATGTAAATCTATTAAACAATCCAATGGAATAAAGGAAAATAAGGTGAGAAAATGTAAGAAAACCCAATAACATGATGTTTGCAAAAATACCCAAACAAACCTAAAAAGTAATGATACATTTGGAATTAAAATGAGAGGCTAGAACAAAATGAAACAAGCACTGCCCACCAGGACCTGGAGGTGGGGAATACACTATGTACACGCATATATATGAAATACCTATGTGTGTGTGTGTGTGTGTGTGTGTGTGTATAATAGACATAATAAAATCTATAAATTTGATAGTTTAAAATTAGGTTTATAGCTATATACTGTATATATTTATTAGCTATATATAAATATGATAGACATAATAAAAATCTATAAATTTGATAGTTTAAAATTAGGTTTAATAGCTATATACTGTGGGCAGCTAGAGTGCTGGGACTGGAGTCAAGAAAGACTCATTTTCCTGAGTTCAAATCTTGCCTCCGACACTTACTAGTTGTATGACCTTGGACAAGTCACTTAACCCTCTTTGTCTCAGTTTTGCCTTCTGTAGAATGTGCTGGAGAAGGAAATAGTACCTTTGGCAAGAAAACCCAAAATGCGGTCACAAACAGTCAGGCATGACTGAAAGCAACTGAACATTCAATATAGACTATTAAAGCTAAATATAAGCTATCTAAGCTTAAAATGACATCGATACTTTTAGGGCACCCGATATCCACAAAATAAATACAAGCCAATTTTTAGAACAGTAATAGTAATAGTGTTAACATTTATTTAGCACTTAATATGTGCCAAAATTTTACGATTATTATTTCATTTCTTAGATGAGTTTGTTATGTTTTGATTTATAAAGTTTGCCCACACTGAGCTGTCCACTTCTCACTTGTTTCTGGTTATCCCAGTCAGCCTGTGTCCTGACAAATTCTCTATGAACATGCACCAAGTCACAAAACCCAACTCCACTGATTCTAAAGCCTGTGCTCCAGCCTGGCCTCAGGACTTACGTTTGTTAGTCCTTCATTTTCAAAGACTACAAAGGACCTCCGGATGTGATAAGTGTGGCCTTGACTTGCTACTGAATTGGATTTTAATGAAGCAGCAGCATTGCCCAAGGTCCTCATCCTCACTCTCTTCCAAAGTCACTTAAGTCCAGTAGCAAGATGGTCAGGACGACAATGGCCCAGGCTGTGGCAGATGAGCTTGACATCTTCAGTACCTGACCAAGCTCCAAGTGCCAGACAGCACCCGTTTCTGTGGCTTTCATGGCCATTGGAGCAAGCTGTTCTCATTGGACCATTCCACCAGGGGAAGCCTTCACATGGTTGGGGTGGACTTGCCCCTGAATCACCAAGGCCTAGGAGGCCTGTTGGTCAGCCTTAACCTCATTTAGCCTGAGGCTGAGATGGTGGCCACCTTGAATGTTTCCCTTCCTGGAACCACAAGGGAGAAGTGAGGGCCGGGTAGATGCCAAAGGCGGATGAGCGACCCCAAAGGGCTCAGCGGCTCAGCACCTCACACCATAAGGGCAGGTCCTGCCGCGGCACCCCATACACCCCAAAACTGGGACAACTGCGCCAGGAGCTGTGAGATGCTTTGGCCAAGATCCCAGGAATGCATCCACTGCAGACCTGGGATTCAAAGCTATGTCCGCTAACCTACCAACCACTGCACCAGCCCCACCACAATGTGTGAACTTGAAGCGGGGCCCCAATCCTCCCAAACAGGTTCCCCTTCCAAAACCTTGCACTATCTCCCGGTGCATGAGGCCAGGACAGTGGAGCATGGGAGGAGGCGAGGAGGCGGGGGAACATGCGCAGACTGGACGCGAGCCCCACGTCCTCGTGCGCCCCTCTCCCGCGGCCTAGTCCCAGACCACGTGGCGTAAGGGGCGCGTGCCCAGAGCTGAGGCCCAGCACGCAATACCCCGGGGCCTTATTCCCTTGGCAACGCGCCCCTTGTGTCTGGGGATACAGAGGGAGGGAATGCGCGGGGATAGGCGGTTGTGGGGTTGGGCCGGGGAAGACAGAGATGTGCCCGGGTGAGAGGGATAAGAAGGGGCGGCTTCGGGAGGGGTGGGCCGCGGGGAAGCTCGGACTGGACAAGCATTCTGGGGATCCCCAGGGTTTCCGCGGGAGGGCCCCCCCCCCCC
>CM053601.1:49624866-49662883 GCA_028646575.1 Pseudocheirus occidentalis
GCAATGCATGACCTAGGAATTCTAAATTTAGTTTTTTATGTACACAGGTACATGCTGTTCTCATTGACACTATTATTCACAACCCTCAAGCATTTGATAAAATATTTTGACTTCACCATCACAGGGACAAAAAATCTGGTTATCTGATTGGATGAGAAAAGAACCCTGTGGCAATTAATGCAGCTTGGTAGAAGGTAAGAATGGATCATCTCATCAAGCAGAGAATAGCTACAAAATTTGGGGTCCATACATGTAATGGGTTATTACTGTGCCATAACTTAAATATGAAGAATACAGGGAAGACCTAAATGAATTGTGATAAAGTAAAGCAGAACCAGAAAAACAGTATCTGCAACCACTACAAGGAAGATGCAAATGGAGAGAAAGAGGAACAGAAAATGAAAGATAAACAATTATAATGACCATGCATGTGGAAGAGATGAACCTCCCTCCCTCCTCTGTGAAGGTAGGGAATCATGGATGCGGAACACCGCGTGCACTGTCAGAAGGTCTGATGTGTTGACTAGTTTTGTCTTTTTTTCCTCTTTATGAAAAATGATGGCTGTCTGGGTAGGGAAGGTAGAATATAGCCTTTGGGAAAAGAAAGGAATATAAAAACAAAAGATATAGAAATATACATATTCACACACGTGTGTGTTTGTATGTACATGTATACACATGTCTACACGTACATGTGTACTGTGTGAATATACATATTTAAGTGTGGCCCTATATGCATGTACACACATATGTAATGCAAACACACACATACACACAGATATGTATGTATAGATATAAGGAAAGAGAGACACACAGAGAGACAGAGAGGGGGAGAAAGAGAGAAAGAAAGAGAGAGAGAGACAGAGAGAGAGAGAGAGAGAGAGACAGAGAGAGAGAGAGAGAGAGAGAGAAGGAAACATACGATTGAATATGTCATCCAAGGAAAGCTGACTTCTTAAAATTAGTTCACCTAAATGGAAAAGGGTAGGACCGGGGGCTAAAAATATTCTCTAGCATTAGCATTAGTCAATTAATCCAACCCAAAGGCCAGTCCAAAACAAAATTAAAATCCTCAAACTTAAGGCTTCATCGAGCTGTCAGCATGCTATGATGAAAACCTCTTCTAGGTACATTAGACTCGCACATAAGACTCTCACCACATAAGAGAAGATGGTTATGTCAACATAGTTTCAATGAAATTGATAAATAGCATCTTTTGGCACAGTTCACTTGTCTCCTGGTTTGTGGAAGGAAGAAGATGGAGACAAATGAAATTTGAGGGACATCTTAGTCTTAAACCAGCCCAAGACAGACAATTCAGCAGCTGGCACAATACTTAAGTGACATGGCTTACTTTTCAGTAAGTCAGCTCCTAGTAAGAAAAACACGACACGTCTCTTAGGATCAAGAAACTTGACTTCTTCTCTCAAAATCCCCCCAATATGATAAATCCTATGTTATCCCCTAGGATGCTGTTGTTGCCGATTATCAGGGTTGAAACACACGAGAAGTTTGTGAGGTACAGCAAAGTAAGAAGGAAATAATGACACAAGCATTTACTTTATAAATATTATTTCCATTTTTTTTTAATTTTGACAACAGCCTTGAGAGGTAAATGCTATTATTACCCCTATTTTACAGTAGAGGAGACTGAGGCAGGCAGAAGTTAAGTGACTTGCCCAGGGTCACACAGCTAGTAAATGTCTGAAGCAAGATTTGAGACCCCAGGCCCATACTCTATCCTCGACCCTATCTAATTACCTCAAGTAGAGTAAATAAACAGGGACTTTGCTTAGCAGCATTTTTCCTAAGGTCATTTAAAAACACATATGATTTGATCATACCATGGCACATAGTTTCTCAACTGCTTAGATTCCACTCCCTGTCCTGGATTTCTTACCAGGATGGATATTCTTTGAAGTCTGATTGCTCCCTTCCTTGACCAACTAAATCGTGGGTCTACCAGAATGGGTCAGAATGGAATTCTCCCCTGTTATCCTACCAATTCAAGGCAAGTATGGAGCCTGAGAAAGCCTACTTATTTTTATTAGCCATGGATAATTAGTTGAACTATGGAAATGAATGAGAGATATGCTCAATAAACCTTTCAGGTGCCATTATTTTCACTGTCATTTCTAAAGAAAAGGTAGGAGGAGCACGACCAAAGGGCAGAAAGGGAAGGGGAAGACAAGGGAAGGTACTTCTGAACTGTCCAAGAAGGCAGGGCACGTCAAATGCTAAAGACAAAGGTCACACAAGTTGGAAAACTGAACATTCCCTTCACCTATTGATTGCTAAATGTTCCGCTGCCTTCCTATGATTTCTGGTGAAGAGGTTGCTTCAGAAAAGAGCTGTCTGGGACAAAAACTACAAGTATAAATGCATTTCGATGAAGCATATGCAAAAACGAAGGCCACAGAAATAGCAGTGGTATTTATGAAAGCCACCTGAATGTAGCCTTTAGGGGGGAAAGGCTTCTAGAATACTGAATGTGTCCTCTATGAAGGCTCTTTGAAATAACTTGGAAAAGAATCACACAGGATAAGTAGAATTCAATGCCACAAGTATTTGTTAAGTGCCTACTGTATGCCTGGTCTGGGTTGGACATCAACTAGCACCAACAAAGAAAATAGCCATGTTAATAAGATTAGGGAATCACTTTACTTTTTTTAAAATTATTCATTCAATAATGTAATAGTATACGTTTCCATAGCAATGAAATCCTAGCTAATTTCAAACCCCTATTTTGAGATTTTTGCCAGGTCAAATGACTCTCATGCATCTGAAAGTATTAGTTGTGACCTTTAAAATATAAAAGAATAAAGTGTTCTTGGTACAAAGCAATCAACTGTTATCCTGATATAGTATGATATAGTAATGGGATGTTCTGTTTATCAAATATTCTGGTTAACAGAAAAACTATCAGTTATGTCAGACATGCGTTCCCACTTTTCAACTATCCTGAAGGGAAAAAAGAAGGGAAGACAGAATGTTGGGCCTGGAGTAAGGAAGACTCATTTTCATGAGTTCAAATCTGGCCTCAGACATTAGCTTCATGACTCTAGGCAAGTCACTTAACCCTGTTTGCCTCAGTTTCTTCATCTGTAAAATGAGTTGGAAAAGGAAATGCAAACCACTCCAGTATCTTTGCTAAGAAAACACCAAATGGTGTCCAAAGAGTTAGACACGATTGAAGTGACTGAACAACATGTAACAGTCACTATGATAAGCACTTCACAAATATTTCATTTGGTCCCCACACCAGCCCCTGTGACGTAGATGCTATAATGGTTCCTATTTTATAGTTGAGGAAACTAAAGCAAACAAAAGTTAAGTGACTTGCCCAGGGTCACGCAGTCATTGAGGACAAATCTGAACTCAGGTCTTCCTGACTCCAGCCAGGGTAGAGACCCACTGTGCTACCTAATGCCTCAGAAAATTCTAGCACTCCATACTCCTGTGCGTCAGTTTGGTGTGGAGAATTCTCAAAGGCTACATCAACAAAGGACAAAGTCTAGCAGGTCTTATCCAAGTGGGAAGGCTGAGAATATGACCCTGGAAGTAACTCCGTGAAGTCTGGAGCCATGTCTTACCTAAACCCTGTACCTCTCCCAGGGTCTAGAAGATTACTCTGCATAAAGCAAATGTTGTGTTGAATCCAATTAAATTGTATGAGGCAGGAGGGAAATTATCATTTGTTTTGGTGGAGAGAGTATCCATGCCGATTAAATCACAGAAGTCTCAAAGTAGAATAAAACAAACTAGACTCAATATGAAAACTTTTTTTGATCTACACCTGTAATTCCATCTGAGTGGGACACCCCCAGTATGGAAAAGCTTCCCTTCCCCTCCCCTAATCAAATCAGTAACTCATTTGTGTCCACAGTCTGTTAAGTGTCTTACCAATGATAACAGTCATTTCAGAGGCCACATTTGAACCCATGTCTTTGCGACTCCAAGGCGAGCCCTCAATCCGCTATAACATGTTACTTTCCAGAAAAATTATATGGAATATAATTCATTGTTTCTTTTATGAATTAGCAAGAAAGAACAATGTAGTAACTACTTGTGATACCCGCTGTCTAGACCAGTGGTTCTCAATCTATGGGTCATGACCCTTTTGGGGTCAAATGACCCTTTCACAGGCGTCACAGGGGTTGCCTAAGATCATCAGAAAACACATATTTCCAATGGTATTAGGAACCTCCTCTATCAGTCTCCAGGTGGGTCCGCCCACATGCAGACACGCCCACATACTACTATTAAAGGGTATTAAAGTGAGAAAGCCTACTTATCTTTTTAATACCACTGCTATTTCTGTGGCCTTCATTTTTGCATATGTTTCATCAAAATGCATTTATACTTGTAGTTTTTGTCCCAGACAGCTCTCTTCTGAAAATGGCATTAGGAAAGTTGAGAACCACTGGTCTGGACAATCTAGTCTCTTATCCATCTCTCAGTTTCCTAGGAAGCTTTTGACTATAAGTTGCAGAGAGGATGCCAACCTGCATTGGCAGAGTGGGTGTCCTCATCTGGGAATTCCCTGCTCCAATGAAGACACAGGTCCAATCCCTAGCCCTAGTCCTATTCCTTTACGATTTAGAGGGCATTTCATCACCTTGTAGTGCCATTTGTTCAATCATGTCCATCTCTGTGTGATCTCATTTAGGGTTTTCTTGCCAAAGATGCTGGAATGGTTTGCCATTACTTTTTCCAACTCATATGACAAATGAGGAAACTGAGGCAAACAGGGTTAAATGACTTGCCCAAGGTCACACAGCTAGTAAGTGTCTGAGGCCAGATTTGAACTCAGGAAGATGAGTCTTCCTGACTCTAGGCATGATGCTCTATTCACTGTACCACCCAGCTGCCTTGGAGCACGTAAGACTAGCATTACACACATCACATCCCAGCAAACATCCCATCTTCTACAGGAAGCCCTTCTTAATTCCTCTTAATACTAGTGCCTTCCCTCTGTTGTTTTTCTCCAATTCATTCTGTATAGAGCTCATTTGTATATAGTTTTGAGACTGCCAGCCTCTTGAGAGCAGAGACTGCCTTTCACATTTCTTTGTTTAGTCATTCAGTCTTATCCAACTATCCACGACCCCTTTGGAGGTTATCTTGGCAAAGATACTGGAACAGTTTGCCATTGCCTTCTCCAACTCATATGACAGATGAGGAAACTAAGGCAAAGCTGGGTTAAGTGGGATTTGCTGAGGGTCACAAAGCTAGTAAGTGTCTGAGGCTAGATTTGAATACAAATCTTCCTGACTCCAGGCCTGGCATTCTATCCATTGTGCCACCTCGCTGCCTCCTGGCCCTTAGTAGGTGCTCAATAAATATTTATTGATTGACTGACATCAGTTATCCCTTGTAGTAGCAAAGCCTGGAAATGTCAGCTAATAGAGACTCCAGATATCTGGAATGTTGAATGACCCGCAGATAACTTAGGACCCTGGAAAGCTCCATAACCTTAGAGCATAATTACCTAGTCCTGATTCAGGATGGGGGAGAGCCATCTGACAGGCTGCAAGTATCCAAGGTCTTCCTTGGAGAGGTCCCAGTCAAGCACTAACTTAAATGACCTTGCTAAGCTCCCACCACATGCAAAATATTTCCCAGGTGAGCATGCTTGAAGAGTGGATTGTTTCAGCATCTCCAAATGACCACAGAAATTTAATTAAAAAGACACACGCCTTCTCATGCCTAGTCAGCCTGTCCCCTTAATTTTATAGGTAGCAACTGAAAGATGTCCAGGGAAATCAATAATGCCAGGCAACAGTGTACACTAGCAATTACAGATGAAAAAGACCCCGGCAAGGACAAGTCCAATTGTACTTGAAGCAAGCAATGCCATTGGTGCTATAAGGATGATTAAGCTCATATCAATTTAGGCTTTAGACAGGAATCTAATAAAAAGTAATTTTGTCTGTTTGTAACAGTGATTAGTCCTGGCCTGTGAGTAGGGAGTAATTTTTTATTTCAGATGAACAGTAAGTAGCCAAGCAACAGAATAATTTTACATATCACCTATTTCTTTTTAGAGCCAAAGAGCCATCTGTGTGATTGCTTGAGTGTGTCATTGGGTTTCTTTTTATACTCACTTTGGAAACAAGGAGAAACCCAAGTGTAACTCCCAGTGTCCCCCCAGGAGTTGACAAATGGAGATGGTGCCTGGGGAAAAGACATCCCAGGGTCAGGGTAAAAAGAAGGCTTTGAAATTGTGTGATGGCGAAAGGAAAGAGGAAAGGCCAGTGTGAGCCTGTAGCATCACTCATGAAGGGTAGGTGCCATAATGGGAAGGAGGGGATAGCAAGGGGCCTGAAGTCTAGAGAAGGTCTGGAAGGAGCCAAGCTTACTCTGTGCTATAAGATCAGAGGAGGTAATAACTGAGGGATGAACACTACCTTGCTGGCCAGTAAGAAGACAGTGGGTGAGTCACTTCCCTGCAGGCTTGGGCTTTCTCACCTATTAAAATGAGAAGGCTGGATGAAGTGATCTCTAAATTTCCCTTCCTACCCTAATGGTCAATGATTCTATGTTCTAATGGCAGAGTTAATCATTCTTTAAAAAGAAAAATATTTGTAGTATTTCTGGTGGGCTTTAGAATAATAATTAAAGGCATTTTAGAAGGCATTTTCCACTTTCACTTATTCCAAGGTTGTAAAATTGAACATGTTCATTGGATGGCAGAATCATAGAGTTGGGAAGGATCTGAGATACCATCTGTAACCCTCCTTCTGAACCTGGCTCATTACCCCCTTCACTGCCTGCTTGCCCTGTTCCGAAAGTCTGAGATGCCTTGTCTCTCCTTCATTATCCAAAGAATTCTCTTCCTGACTTTTAAAGTTCCATTCAAACACTACTTCCTCTAAGAAAATAAGTGATACAGTGAATAGAGTGCTGGGCCTAGAGTCAGGACCAGCTGATTGCAAATCCACCCTCAAGACGCCTCCTCCCTGTAGGCAAGGGGCAAGGAACAACCTCTGGCTGCCTCAGGTTCCTCAACAGTGAAACAGGGGTAATAATGGCACCACCTCCCAGGGCTGTTGTAAGGATCAAGTAAGATAATAATTGTAAGGTGCTTATTAGAGTGCTCAGAACATAGCAGGTGCTTAATAATTGCATGTTCTCTGCCCCTACTCTGTTCTCCCCAGTTAGGAAAGACCCTTTTCTGCTTTGACCCTTACACAACTTTTTTGCATCACTATTTTTCTGTGTGTGTGTGTGTGTGTGTGTGTGTGTATGTAAAATAACCCCTTACTCAACTATAAGTTACATGAGGGCAGGGATCATATCTTGGCAAAATTTTGTACTTCATACAGTTTCTAGCACAGTTATCTGTACATACAAAGTGTTTCACAGCATTTCTTGAATTGAAACCAAGGAAATAAGCTAAGTTTAATCACCCCCACAAAAAATCATTATGCATTATAGCAAGAATATAGGGTTTGAAGTAACATCACCTAGGTCTGAGCCCTGGCTATGTCACCTATGACCTTGAAGACGTGAGCCAATTCACTTTACCTGTTTGGTCTCCATTTGCCTGTCTGCAAAATGAAAAGTCTGAACTAAGTCAAGGCTAACTTAGGGGCTGTAAACTACTTTTTACTCTGCCATCTTGGCTCCACCTCCTGTAAACTTTTTAAAAAGTATTTTGGATGAGATCTAGGACTCTCTTGGTTGAGCTGAGTTACTTCTCTCCTACTGGGAGCAACCCTTCACTCTGTATGGTCTGCTACATATTCTCATATGTGTACTTTCTCTGAGTTCTGTTTTTCTATGATTTGGACAAACTATACATATGTGTGTATGTATGTGTGTATATATATTTCTGGACCTGCTGTATATACACACATACATACACATACATATACACACATATATTATATATACACACACATAGATAGATGATAGATAGACAGACAGATGATAGATAGACAGATAGATAGATGATAGACAGATAAATATGTATGTGTATAGCTAATATATACAACTGATATATATATAGTTTATATATACAGCTAATATATACACACATACATATGTACAAACATATACATACATATATAATGTGCGCATATATGCATACAGTGGATGTAAACACACAAATGCATATATACACGCACATGTGTGTACACAAATGTATGCACATGTATGTGTATATATAGACATGCATACATGTGTGTATATGGATACGCATACATGTTTTGTTTTAATACAGATTTACTTTGTAATCTTGTGCATTTTATGCATTTAAAATATTTCCTTTTGGAGGGGGGGAAGGCAAGGCAATTGGGGTTAAGTGACTTGCCCAAGGTCACACAGTTAGTAAGTGTGTCAAGTGTCTGAGGCTGCATTTGAACTCGGGTCCTCCTGACTCCAGGACCAATGCCCTATTCACTGTGCCACCTAAAAAACATTTTCTTGAGAAGGGCTCCAAAGGCTTCACCAAACTGCCCAAGAGGTCCAGGACACAAACAAGGTGGGTTAGTTGATTTCTAAATTTCCATCCAAATCTAGCCCTTCACTGATTCTCTGAACTATCAGGAAGGCAGCTCCCGAGAAGGAAGCCAACAAGAATGTGAACCCTAATATCTAACCCTGCGACCCTAAGACAGGGAGCTCCCAGTGCTGGGGGTCAACGGAAACCCTCAATACGAGCTCCAGCAGCTCCCACAAGCATCTCTGTAGCAGCAGGTCCAGAAAGAGCAGCAGTAGCCACAGCACCCAGAGTCAGAGCATTTCTGCCTCTGGCCAGCAAAGCAGAAAAAGAAAGCCATTAGGCAGCATGTGTTCAAGCTACTGTTGCAAGAGCACGTAATCAGTTTTATAGCCTTGGCATTTAAAGCTCTCAGCAATCTGATTATGGCCTCTCTTCCCAGGCTCATTACGTATTTGTCTCTTTCACACAGTCTAGGTCTGGCCAAACTGGACCTCCTCACTATTTCTTGTAAACAACATTCCGAGTCCTGTCTAAATGCTTTTCTACAGGCAATCTCCTCCATGCCTGGAATGCAACTGCTCCCTCCCATCACCTTTTTGTAGCAATAGACAGATGGATTAGACAGATACATAGATAGAGACATCCATACTTACATACATTGGTAGACAGACAGATAGAAAGATAGATATATGCATACATAGTGGATGGATGGATGGAAAGATAGACAAATAGATAGACAGACATACAGACAGACAGACAGACAGACAGATAGATAGATAGATAGATAGATGATAGATAGATAGAAGATAGATGATAGACAGACAGACAGATGATAGATGATAGATAGACAGATGATTAGATAATTAAATAGATAGATGATAGATAGATAGACAGACAGACACACAGACAAATAAATGAATGAACAAATACATAAACAAACATTTATTAATCATCTATTACATGCCAGGCATTGTGTTAAGCTCTGGGAACACCAGAAGAGTCAAAAGACAATCCCTGCCTGCAAGAATCTTACAATCTAATGGATCCCTAGGCCCCTGCAAAGTTTGGCTCATGTGCATCCCATTGAGGCTCTTCCTGACACCTCCCCAAAATTATTAGCGTGTCTCAAAATTACTTCACATTTAATACCTTATATATACTTTGTAGGAGTATGGAACAAGGGAAACATCATAGGCTCTGGAATCAAAGAACTCGATTTAAACCCCCTATCAGACATACATTATATGTGTGACCTTGAACAGGTAAGTCACTTAATTTCCCCAAGCTTCAATTTCCTCAAAGAATAAAATCAGGGGGTAAATTCATAGTTGTCAGATGATGGCCCTCAGACTTATGGACTCAAAAATAGATTAAAATAAAATCAGGAAATATTTAACAAAATAGGCAAAAATTACAATATAAATAAATACTGATGTTCAATTGCGGTTTTCTAACAATATTTGGCTTCTGAAGATCCTTCTATCTGAGTCTGACACTAATGAATTAGATGACTTCTGAAGCTTCTTTGAAGTCTAGACCTATAATTTCATGAGCTACTTGTGTTCTTTTCCCTGACAGAATGGAAGTGCCAAGGGAAGGAACTGTTACACTTTTGCTTTAATACTCCCAATGTATGGCACATAGTTCACTGACTGACTAATTAATTAATCGGTTTCAAGAACATTATTTTCCCTTCCATACATTGCAATCCGGTCAAATTAACTTTCTTTCTGGTCCTCACTATAATATAACATTCCATTTCTGGTCTTCAATCCTTTGCACTCTCTGTTTTCCATGCTTGGATGAATTCTCTCCTCTCCTATACCTCATTACATATCTTAAATATGTAGTTCGAATACCACCTTCCCCGTAAAGCCTAACTGCTAGTGACTTCACTCCATATTTAGCGTTTTGGAGTTTATTCTATATGTAGTTATATACATAATTATTGTCTCTCTCATTTGAATGCAAGCTCTCTAAGGACAGAAAGTGTCATACATTGTCTTTGTAGCTTGGGCTCTGTCCCAGTGCCTAAGCACAGAGTCTGGTACATAGTCAATCCTTAATAAAAGTAGTAGGTCCTTAATAAATTATCACCCCCTACTCCAATGATTTCCTATTGCCCCCAGGATCAAATAAAAAATCCTCCATTTGGTATAACTTGGTCATTTTCTTTAACTTAACTTAATTAATTAAACTAAATTAATTTAACTTAATTTCTCTACCCTAGGTCATAGTGGGGAGTCCTGACAAAAGGTGATGCCCCAGAAAAGGAAAAGGCTCCACTCCAGTATCTTTGCCAAGAGAACTCCATGGATGGTCTACAGGGTCATGAATTGTATGAAACCACAAAACAACAAAAAATAGACCTACTGATCATTTGGAGAGAAAACAATGAAATTAAGCTGATTTCAATCACTATAACTATATGGTACCCAATCTCCATCATTCCCTCACCTCTACTTAGCAGGTGATTTTTCTCCTGCACTCCTTGTTGACTCCCCACAACAATTAAAAAACAAAAACCAATTTTCTGAGACTTCTCTAAAGACATCAACTCCCTTCCCCAACACACAGAGCTGAAGTCCTGGTTGCCACTTCACTATGAAAAGTCATCAGATTTCTCTCGGTTCCACTTTGCCTCATCATTCATTCTCTCTTCTTTCCTTCCAGTCCTAGCAAAAGAGGTATCCTGACTCTTTGCTATAGCCAATTCTTGTGAAGACTGAGATGGATACCTCCTCCACCAAAAAGATTATAACCCCCTCCACACCTGCAGCACCAATGCAATATTCACAGCACCCACAGTCACTATAAATATACCAGCATGGTGCTCAGTTGCAAAATATAACAGATTCTCCATATATAAGACAGAAACAAACCATTTATTCAGACACCAGAAAACCAAATCCCCAAAGCAATAAGCCAATTCCACTGTAGTAACAAAGAAGTTAATAAGCCACAACAGCCCAGAGAGCCATGGCATCCTTTAGCCTTCCCACAAACCAACAAAAGACCAACATTTACTCACAATTCTATCTGTCTCCCTTGGAAGCATGCTCTCCTCCCAACAGTCTAGCTGGCTCTGACACCCAACTTCCTATGGGCTCTGCTTCACCCTTCAGCAAATTCTTCCCACCACAGAATCCATATGATTACATTCAGCCTATTAGGGGGTAGAGTTTATTTTCAAAGAAGAGAAGGTCTTCAAATTCCCTTAGGCTTATTAAGTGACAGGGAAGATCTTCAAATTCCCATTCCCATTACAATACGTCATCAGGAAGATGATGACATGACTTGCAGTTGACTTTGATTTAAGTGAGGGAGGGCTGTGCAAGGTCACCAGCCTCACTTTCTCCTCCAGTGCCATCTGGGTCCAGTGGCCAGATGTTCATCAGGACAACTGGAGATGGCCCAGGATGGTCCCCTGACTCCATTCTTATCCATATTTTCTCTCATAGGTCCGTAAACATTTACTAAGCACCTACCATGTAAGCACTGGATATTAAAAAAAAAGAGACAGACAAAAGACAGTCCTTGTTCCCAAGTTGCTCACAATCTAATGGGGGAGATAGAAAACAAATGTATTCATGCAAACAAGCTTTCACAGGATAAATAGGAAATAATTGGGTGAGGGAAGCCCTAAAATTAAGAAAGGTTGGGGAAGGCTTCTTGTAGAAGATGAGATTTTAACTAGGACTTAAAGAAAGCCAGAGAGGTCAGTAGGTTGAGATGAGCAGAGAGAGTGTTCCAGACATAGGGGGACAGGCAGAGAAAAGGCCGAGAGATGGAGTGTCTTATTTATGCAGCAGCCAGGAGACCCACATCACTGAATCAAAGGGTACCTGATGGAGAATAAGGTGTGAGAGTACTGGAGAGGTAGAAAGGGGTAGATTATTAAGGGCTGAGTTAAGAAATATTTAAGCTATAATGGTAAAAGTGGGGAGGGGAGACAGGTTAGAAGTAGGAAGAGGGGAGGAATTATAAGGTGCTAGTTGGAATCACTGAAGTGGTGGCCCATGGAATCGGGTCTGGGTATGAAGGCAAGTGAAGCCAGATGGAGGCAAATGTGTTGGAAGAATTTTTAGGGATCAAGGTAATGGAGATTATCATGAGGTTAAGGGCAGATGTGGTGAGAGTAAGTAGCACAAAAACAGGAGTGGAAAAATCACCCGGGGCTGCAATCTGACATGGTATTATCAGCAACAGAGCAGAGAGGCAAGGGATTCAAGGCAAGAGGACAACGTATAACTGAACTCATTAGCTACAGGGTCAAGAAAATGAAATGAACGTGAGAAGAGGGGGTGATGAATTGAGAAAACAAGGAGGAGTAGAAAAACTAGAGTTTATGATGAGGATGAAGAAAAGATTTAAGAGAAATGAGGGAGAGGGAAAAATAAGAGAGGGACTACAGAGTTAAGAATCTTGAAGGTAGCAGCACTTTGGATGATGATATCTTAGGTAGGAACTCTTCCCAAGGTAGAGTGAGAAGATAAGTCATGGGAATAGAGGAACTCAATGAACTGGGACCCAAGAGTGGTCAAGGAGATATCAACAGGTACATTGAAGTCATTGAAGAGGAGAGCAGGGGCTGGGAGTGCAGGGAAAGATGTGGGCCTACCAAGTACAGAAAGAAAGGGAAATTTCCCAGAGGTCAGGAAATGACAACATTAAAGGTGATTTACAGATAAATGGAGTAAACACCAAAGGAGAGGTTGCTGAGTGATGGAGAAGAGTTAGACTCCATTCCTCACAATATGGCTCCACTGTGCAAATGGGTTCTCATGGTTTGGTTGGTGTTTGTTTTCTCTCCTCTACTTGGGGCTGAGCTGATCATTTCTCCTGCTAAGACAGAGTCTCTTCAAAGGAATAGCTCTAGGGATGAGCAGCAACAGAAGTTATGAATGACCCATCACAACATCATTGGAAGAAAGGGAACCCAAAGAGGGCCGTTCCCTGTCAATGCATGTCAGTACCTCATCCTACAATACTCAGAGGTTAAGAGACTTGCCCAGAGTCACATGGCCAGCACTGAGAGACAGAACTTGGGTCTTCCTGACTCCACCACCAGACCTCTTTTCACTGGCAGCATCCTGGACCATCTCCAGTTGTCCTGATAAGTATCAGGCTACTGGACCAAGATGGCTCTGGAGGAGAAAGTGAGGCTGGACACCTTGCACAGCCCTCCCTCACTTAAATCAAAGTCAACTGCAAGTCATGTCATCATCTTCCTGATGTCATAGTCCTCTTTGAGAACAAAAGACAAACACACACAACAACAATTCACTGGCAGCTATGTGGTGCTGGGGATAGAACACAGGTGATGGAATCAGGAAGACCTGAGTTCAAATCCAGACTCTGACATTTACTAGCTGTGTTACCCTGGGCAAGTCTTGATTTTCTTGATTTTCTCATCTGTAAAATGGGGACAATAATACTATCTACCTCCTAGGATTGTTGCAAGGATCAAATGAGACACAATGCCTGGTACATAAGTAAGCACTATCTACATGAGCTAGTCTTATTACTGTTATGGTGCATTGCTTCTCCAACACACACCACAGGTATCAACTATTTAGAGCTATCAGAGGACATGAAACCCACAGCATTAAATATTTTACAAGTGAGGAAACTGAGGCCAAAAGAGGCCTACGGATTTACCCCGAATCTCACTGGCTCTGGTCCTCTGGCACCAAATTCTGCACACCGCCCACTGTCCTCTTCTGGATGTTTTATTTTAAGGAGAAAGAAAAGTCAACCCTCCCCCACCATCTCTTCAAACAATCCATCACCTCTGGGCCCTGAGAAAGCAAGCAGGTGCCCTTAACAACAAGAAGCTTTCAATCTGCATTAATCAGATATAACGGGAAAATTAACCATTCCAGCTGCCTCAAGGAAGAGGTGATTTAATTTAAACTTCATTAAACGACAAGATTTATAGACGTCCTCTCTTGCCACTTCCCTCCGCTCACATAGCTAGACCCAGGCTAGTGATGGGCCATGGTCACAAGCGAGGCCTCAAATACTCTACGAGCAAACATCAGGTACCTTAGCTGCTTCAGGAACTCAACGTCAGAGCTGCTGTTAATGAGCTTGATGAAGTCCTCGTAAGAAGGAGCGTACGTATAGGCTTTCTTGTGATGCTCATTCATCTGTTCTCTGTACTCCAGCTGGGCCAGTAGCATCTGGTTAATATAATCAGGGTCACTCAGCAACTCCACCACAGGCTGTAAGACTGAAGGAAATAGAAGACATTGAACAGCCATCCCCTCCTTTGTTTTTTTGGTCTGTTTTGTTTAACAGACACATAAACCAGCACGAACATTTCAGGCTGCATTTTGGACACATGTGTAATCTAAAGTTTATTTTTTGGCAGGGACTAGACCCGTGATTTCATTAGTTTAGAGCAAACTCTGCCTACCAGTACAAGTTTGGCACCTATTCTGCAAGTTTATGTAGGTCATTGAGAATTTAAGTGACTTGCCCAAGGTCCCACAGCCAGTATGTATCAGAGGCAGTACCTGAACCTGCGTCTTTCTGACTGACTCTATCTACTCTACCAACCACAGGCTGCCTCTTCTAACATAGCCAAAGCAGTCTCTTTGTTCACCTAAAATTAATAGATGCTATTTTAAAATAGATTAATAGCATCTAAAATGAATAGATGTTGTTTTAAAATAGGTTAATTAATAGCATCTAAAATGAATATATGTTGTTTTAAAATAGAAATGAATAGAAGCAGTTTTTAAAAATCTTCACAGATAGGCTCCCACCCATCCAATGAAATGGTCCAAGGTGATCTGTCCATCTCTGGATGTGCTGCCAAACACTGACATATCACTTCCTCCATTAAGAAACAAAGATAAGGGGCGGCTAGGTGGCGCAGTGAATAGAGCACCGGCCCTGGAGTCAGGAGGACCTGAGTTCAAATCCAGTCTCAGACACTTGGCACACAAACTAGCCATGTGACCTTGGGCAAGTCACTTAACCCCAACTGCCCTCCAAAAAAAAAGAAACAAAGTTAAGGGTGGGGGAATGAGGAAAGGAAGTCACCAGAATCCCATGCTTCTCTGCTAAAATGTTCCTCTTCTAAAATCCATAAATTATGCCTTAAAGGAAGGTTCCAGATATCTTAACTAGTCTAGTAGGCCAAAATATAAGGGCCAGCACTCTCATGACACACTGGCAGAGACTCCAGGTTAATTTTGTTTGTGACTCCAGAATATGAGAAAAGATCAAATATTACTTGGGTACTGTTAGTCACTCTACTCTTCTCGGATCCAAAAAACGTCCCTTACTTTTTAAAGGTGCTTTTGGTTGATTATCAGAACTCAAGAGAAAATGATGCACCTCAAACCAAACTGTCTATAAATGCACAGTTGAACAATTCTTTTATCTGCAAAATTCCAGGTTAGTTACTGGCTGGTTTTTCAACCATCTGGCCGTGCGTCACTGATCCTGGCAGAGACCAGTGTATACCATGGGAAAACACTGCATGTAAAAACAGTGCCTTGACCAAGTGAGACTTCACAGGTCTGACTCACTCCCTGAGGGCACACAAGTATTATAAGGTAGGCATGAGAAAGTTTACTGTCAGAAGCGTTTAGTTTTACTTAAATGTGCTTCTGCTAGGGGGTAGAGAAGGGTGGATAATGTATTATTGATTAGTTTGTTTTTAAAGAGAAAGGGCATTGGCTGAAAAAAAAAACAAAAAGTTTTCTTTCTAACAAGTTGTGTGACCATTTCTCTGAGACTCAGTTTCCTCATTTGTAAAATTAGAGGACTACATGCTTGTTCCTACTTCAAAAGGCTAACATAACATAACTGGATTCTTTTGGAATTGTATCCAAAGACCATAGACTGGGATCTGTCTTCTCAAAGACTCCTGCCTTTTAGTACAAAATCTTTTCTCACCTGAAAGTGAATTTAAGCAAACAACAATTTAGCTGTCTACTGAAATTCTGGGTTAGGATATGTTCTTCTTACATCAGGTACTTTAAGACTTTGCTTTTTTATTTTCTTTCAGGCTGAGCATTTTGCTGTGCATAGCTATTCATTCAATTTCTTTTAAGAGCGAAATCAAAGGGCTGTAATGTTCTTGCTCTTCAAATTTGTATAAAACCATGAAAACAAATCAAGAAGTACCAAGATCCACCGCCACTAATGAAATTCTAAGTTTCACAGCACTTAAATCCTCCATCAGGACATGGATTTCCTTACCCTGACATTTACGCCTGTATGGCCTGGGGCAAATCACTCAACTTTCTGTAAAATGAGGGAGTTAGATTGGACACCCTCTGAGGTCCCTTCCAGCTTCAGGTCTAAGATTTTAATGCCCCAGCAGACACAAAGGCTATCAAGAGCAGCTGTTGTCCTATGGAGAGCAGAAGGAACAGCTCTCCCATTTCAAAATAAATAAGAGAATGGATTGTTCATTTGGCCATCTGTCACCATCTATTTTTATGTTTCTCATGGATGTCCAAAGAATGCTCTCCTTGCTGCTCTATTTCCACATGAAATTTTCTTGAAATTTGATTTTCACACTTCCAAAACAAGAGTACAAAGTGAGTGTATGTGCCATAAAAAGTGTTACCAACACATTAGTACGCACAGAAATCTAGTCATCTAAAAGCAATCTCAATTTTATAAGTCTACCTTTTGTTGTGAGAATTTCTGCAAGGACTATGCGCAAGCTGAGAGATTGGACATCCTTTGAGGGGAGAAGACAAAACACCAGAACCCGAGAACATGTTTGTAGGAACCTTACTTCTTCATCCGAGTTCCTTAAGCATGCATGTAATAAAAAGGGCCTCGGCTGCTCTTCTTGTCTAAAAATAGAAGGAAAGGGGGAGTGGGGTGGGAGAAAATTGTGGAAGTGAGTCATCTAAAAGGACAATTTGTTATTCGTGCATAATTAAATAGAAGCTGCCCAAATGAGCAAAACAGGAACACATTTGAAAAAATATTTTTCAACATGTGACATTTTACCAACACCCACAATTTCCTTAGGTTAAAATCCCACTTCTGTCACTTACCACCTGTATGACATTGGGTCAGTAGTCTAACCTTCCTGAAATTCAGTTTCCTATTCTGTAAAATGAGGGGACTAGATTAGAGAGCCTCATGGGAAACTTATCTAAGGATAGACTCGCTCAAATACTCGTGTCTCAAGCAACTTTAAATTTTATTTTTAGTTCTAAATTCTCTCCCTCCCACCTCCACCTCCCCAACTTATTCACAAGGCAAGAAAAATAAAACCCATTATACATACATATGTGTATATGTGTGTATGTGTGTCTATGGTCAAACAAAAATAAATTTCTGCATAAGGAAAGGGAAGGAAAGAGTAAAGGAGAGAAAAGAGGGAAAGAATATGAAAGAGAAAGGAAAGAAGGAGAGGGAGAAAGAGAGAAAGAGAGAAAGAAAGAGAGAAAGAGAGAGAAAGAGAGAGAAAGAAAGAAAGAAAGAGAGAAAGGAAGAAAGGAAGGAAGGAAGGAAGGAAGGAAGGAAGGAAGGAAGGAAAGAAGGAAGAGAAGGGAAAGGAAGGAAGAGAAGGGAAAGGAAGGAAAAGAAGGGAAAGGAAAGAAAGAAGGGAAAGGGAAGGGAAAGGGAAGGAAAGGGGAGAAAAGATAAGCTTCAGTCTGCACTCTTGAGTTCATTACCCTCTTCCATTATTAGGTGGGGAGTACGTTTCATCATGAGACTTTTGGAATTAAAGCTGTTGATCAGAGTTCCTAAGTTGTGCAAAACTGTTTTACAAAATCTTGGGGGGGGGGGGTTGGGTCTTTTTTTGTTTCTTGGAAGAGGAAAGGCAGGGCAATTGGGGTTAAGTGACTTGCCCAAGGTCACACAGCTAGTAAGTGTTAAGTGTCTGAGGCCACATTTGAACTCAGGTCCCCTTGATTCTATGGCTGGTGCTCTATTCACTGTGCCACCTAGCCACCCTCTTTTTTGTTTGTTTGTTTTTGTTTTTCAAAATCTTTACAATATTGTTGCTACGATATAAATTATTCTCCTCGTTCTGCTCACTCCATTTTAGATCAGTTCATAAAGTCTTCCGAGGATTTTCTGAAACCATACCCTTCCTATCATCCCTTTAATAGTACAATAACATTCCACCACATTTATATACCATGAATATAATGATTTCTTCAGTCATCCCCCAAATGATGGGCACTCCCTCAATTTCTAATTCTTTGCTACCAGAAAAAAGCTGCTACAAATATTTTGTACGCCTGGGCCCTTTTCTTCTTTCTTTGTCTCTTTGGGGCATAGGACTAGTTGCAGAATCACAGAATTGAAGGATATGTCCAGTTTAATAAATAGTTTTTGAAGCATCATTACAAAATCTCCTCAAGCATGACCATGTTCAATTACTAAGCTCAAAGGTTTTTCCTCAATCCTCATTCTCTCTGACCTCATGGAAGGAAGACTTCTTGAAATTCTCTGCTTCCTTAGTTTTGGTGAGATGACACCTATTTCTTCTATCCCCTCTTCTTCTCTTTCCCTCTTCCCCCCACATATTTGGGCAATCCCAAGGCTGGGCTCTGGATCTCTTTCTCTTCATTCTGCATTTTCTCCCTTAGTGATCTCATCTACTACCACATCTTCAATTTTCATCACTCTGTGGATGATTCCTAAAGGTATCTCTCCAATCCTGATCTACTTACTTTCTGAGCTCTGGATCCACATTATACCAGAGCAGCAGTTCTCAACCTATGGGTCGCAACCCCTTTGGGGGTCCAAAAACCAGGTCACAGGTGTCACCTAAGACCATCAGAATTTTTTTTTCCAATGGTCTTAGGAACCAAGAGACACACTGTTCCTCTCTCTGTCTGCAGGTGGGTCTGCCCACATGCAGATATGCCCACAGATGAGTATTAAAGGGTCACGGCATTAGGAATGTTGAGAACTACTGCTCTAGAGACCCAGCTCTTCACCCAGCACAGCAAATTCAAAAGATGTTTGATAGTCCATAAAACTTAACTCCTCACCTTCTCTCTTAAACCATCCTACCTCCTGGTGTTCCTATTTCTGTTACTATACCTACAATGTTCTTATTTTCCCCCCTTTTTTACATACTTTGGTTCTAAATACAGTACCAATCAACAAAAACAAACTCTGAAATGCATGAACAAGGATAAAAAAGATGGAACACACAACCACAAACTACATTATTTACACGTTCGTTTTGAAAAGTGTACATTAACTTCGTTTTTTCCCACTTTAGAGTATCTTATTTTTTCCAATATCATGTAAAGATAGTTTTCAACATTCAGTTTTGTAAGACTTTTAGTTCCAAATCTTTCTCCTCCCCTTCCCTCTCCCGAGACAGCAAACACTCTGATGTAGGTTATACACGTACAAGAACTTTAACAAGATTAACTTCATGTTTGCTTCCACATCTCGTATATGTTTCCCCAGATATTTCTGTCGCTACCATTCTAATCACTTTTTTTTTACATCATTGGAGTCAGGATATGGATTGTTCTGATTCTGCTTGCTTCATTTTGCATCATTTTCCCATGTATTTTTGAAGTCTTCCTACTTTTAATTTCTTATAGCCTGTAATGTTTATATTCCAATATATTCCAATATTTATATTGCAATTTGCTTGCTAACACAAACAGTATGACTATGAAAGGTTAAGTCTTCTTTTTCTTTTGATAACATCTTTAGTGTATAAGAGCTGGCTTCACTAGGAGGCACTTAGGTGGCTCAATGAATAGAGCACTGGGCCTGGAGTCAGGAAGACCCAAGTTAAAATTCAGCCTCATTAGCTGTGTGACCCTGGGCAAGTAACTTAACCTCCATTTGCTTTAATCTACTGGAGAAAGAAATGACAAACCACTCCAATATCTTTGCTAAGAAAACCCCATGGATAGTATGACCAACAGGATCATGAAGAGTCAGAAACAACTTGACATCAACAAAGTGGATTCATTGGGTCAAAGTTTGTGAACAGCTTAGGAGCTCCTGTATCTTGCTATGTTGCTAGACAAGAAAATCTACCAATTTACGGTGTCCCTCTCCCCCACCCCCAATAATGCCTGTCTCTTCATACACTTGTCAAACAAAGGATGTTCTTATTCTTAACTGTCTTTCACAATTTAATGGGCACAAGGTAGTATCTTCAGATTGTCTTCGTTTGGATTATTGATTACTGCAGAGTTTAAACATTTTTTTTCAGGTGGTTAATGACATCGGTGTATCTTCTTTGGAGAACAATCTGTTCATAGCTCATCCTCAACCACCAGGAAACTAGAATCCAACCTAAGCATTTTGCCATCTGCACTCTTTTCCTCACAATGGCCATCCTCCGTATTGGCCATCCTCCATTCCTCCATACTGGTCACCCAGAGAGCTTCCTTTGTTCCCCAATTCCTTGTCCCTCTCACCTTCGGAATTCTGAATTATAGAGTTATAATTATAATTACAATGTATATAATATATATATAAAATATATAATATTATAATTACAATATATATATAATATATAATATTATAATTATATTATAGTTATAATTACAACTCCTGGGACTGAGCTCTCTTGACTGGCGTGGAGGAATGGATGTAAATTCATCTAACCTACTAGATCTTTGGACTGACCCAGACTATACTTCATATCCCATGCAGTCACTCACTGGGAAACTGGTGCCTTTCTAAGCATCTTGCTATCTGCCCTGCTACCATATATATGCACATATAGACATACACAAACATATGTGTGTGTGTGTGTGTGTGTTCCAACCCTCTTCCCTCTTTTACCTCTTGCTCTGGGAACAATTATCCCAAGTCAATGCCACCATCACTGCATTACTGCAGGAAAGGGCTTGACAATCTACTACTCTAGTGGTAGGCTCTACTCTTTTTTTTTTTTGGCTTTTTGGAGGGGGAAGGGCAGGGCAATTAGGGCTAAGTGATTTGCCCAAGATAAGTGGTAAGTGTTAAGTGTCTGAGCTCAGATTTGAACTCAATCCTCCTGATTCCAGGGTTAGTGCTCTATTCACTATGCCACCTATGCGCCCCAATATGACTGTACTCTTAATCCCTGTGACTCCTCAGACCAAAACTCCCACCCCTGACCATTACTGTCCTCCTATTTCCCCTTACTATAAATATAATATAAGCTGCTTGAGGACAGGCCCGGCCTCACATTTGTGTTTGCATCCTTACTGCCTGGCACAGGGCCTGGAATGTAAGAGGTGTTTAACAAATGGCATTAACCTTGATTTAAATTTTTGATGTCATATTCACATTAGAAATATTCACAGCTAAAATTTTTCCCTAATATGCTCCTTGGTTTTTTTGCAATTTTTGATGTCATTGCTTTTTGTTGAACACAACTTTTATAAAATGAAATCCATCTGTTTTGCCATCTATACTTTCTAATTGTTGAAGTTAGGAATTCTTGTTCCACATCTATGATAGATTTTATTCTGATTCCTTCTTTTTTTACATCTCAACTATTGATCTGCTTAAAATTTAATGTAGTATTGTAACACCATGCACCAGCAGATTCCCAAAAGAATGCTACTGTGAACAGCTTTTAAGATTCAGCCCTAAGTTACTAAGCACTAAGTATCTGCTAAACTGATTGCTGTTACAAGTATGTAGAGTGAAATGTAGATTTAGTCTCATTTTTGTCATATTGCCATGTAATTTTCCAATGGTCTTTATTTAATAATGATATATCTCTATCCATCTATCTATCTGTCTATCTGTCTGTCTATGTATCGCTATAGCTATATATTCGTATCTTGGATTTCTCAATTACTACCCTGTTATAGACTGTTAGTTCTAAATTTTCTATCATTGATCTATTTTTTCTTAAATATCATATAATTCCTCAAAATGAGTGCTTTGCTCTGGTAGAAAAACAGGTGTAGACCAGAAATAATGAACATAAGAAATTCAGAGAATAAACTAAAAGTCAATAAACAAATCAATTTAATTCAAATGAAATAAAATAAATTCAGAGAAAGAAAACACATATGAACTGACATAGAGTCAACATTTAGACAAAGCAGCTACATGGCACCCTGGATGGAGTGCCAGGACCTGGAGTCAGGAAGATCTGTATCTCAAATAATCATTAGCTGTGTGACCTTGGGCAAGTCACTTAACCTATTTGCCTCAGTTTCCTACGCTGTAAAATGAAGATGATAATAATAGCACCAACTTCATAGACTTGTTGGAAGGATCAAATGAGACCATAATGTAAATGTAAAGCTCTTGGCATAGGGCCCAGCAGATAGTAAGTACTATATAAATAGTAGATATTAAATTTGATAACATTTTGTCATTATTGAAAAACTGTATTTCTCTTCATCCATTTTGCACAGAAATGCTAGTGGCTTTTGTGGATTTTTCTTATACCCCGATCTTACTAAAGTCATTATGTCAAACTTTTTTGCATGTATTTCTTGGATATTCTAAAGATCTGATCATACATTCTATAAATACAAATATTTTAACTTCTTTGCTTGTGAATATTCATTTTTTCATCCCATTTATTGCTAGTATTTCTAAGTGCTAAAAACCAATTAATTACATTTCCATTTTGAGGCTATAGGTTGATAAATGGACTTCTTTCCTTCCAAAGATGTCAATTTATCAATAGGAGTAATCTTCCCACTAATGCAGATCATAATTCAACCACGTCTTAGCAGATGGCTTCCTGAGTTATTGTGGCCAGACCTGGTGACCAGCCTTCTGGTGATGAGGCTCAGCCAACTTCAGCTAAGCCCATGCTCAGAGGACAGAAACACAACCTATCCCTGGGTTAGTAAATGAAGCATTTTGAGTTTTGAAGAATATTTAAAAGCTTACACTCCACAAGCACAGATTTTTGAGGACTCACAGCCCCATGAGCCATGGGGAAATGACTTTAGTAGAAGCTGATAAATATTTTCAAAAATGGAAATTAACTTAATATCTTGAAATTCCAACATGCTAAGATACAGTCCTTTGAACTGAAGCCTTTCAACAATAGTTGAACAAACCCTATTTGCTCCAAATGATGCAGCTGGAAGGCATATATCCAGACAAGTAATGGGTACAGGATGGCCTTGATTTTCAAAAAGAGAAAAAAAATTTCTTCTCATTTCTAGAGAGAAAGAATTTTCCCAGGAGTTCAATGAAAAAGGGAGAAAACATCAAACTTCCATTTCTTTATGCTCCACTGCTCAAAAAAAAATCCCAAAACTATAAAGGCGTTTTTTCCCCTGGAAATATATCCAAGTGTAAAATTTTCTCATATTTGAAACGAGTGGGCTAGCCAACATAATCTCTGAAGTTTTCTCCAGAAGGAGCAGCCTCTGACTCATGTGAGTGGGATGCTTCTGAGTGGGAGTGGGTGAGCAAACACCACCAAGAGGATTTCCATGGCCCCCACTCTACCTGAAACACCTGAAAACCAGCCCCGCAGAAAGCCAATTAAGCCAACAGTGAACATTTATTAAGGTCACACTATGCATCAGGCCCTATATGAGTCACTGTGCCCTTTAAAAGCTTATAAAACATCTTGGCAGTACAGCAAATTGAAAATCACTTCACCAATTGAAAATACATGGAAAACAAGTAAAGAAAAATTATATTGCATTTTTTGCCAGATTCATTAATTAAAAAGTAATTATATAGTGAGAGATAATGCAAAACATTTACCAAATTTGCTTTCAGGTATATTGAAAAATGTTTGCACTCTAAATTCTAGTGGAGTTGTTGGTTAATTACACACATGCTGGAAAAGTTTATAAATTTGTGATTGGTTTACATTAAATTTTTTAGAAATTTAAAAATGTTGGCCTCTCAGAGCAGCATGGGGGTAGTTTAAAAAGAGCAATGGATTTGGAGTCAGAAGTTGTTGTTTAATCATATCTGACTCTTTGTGGTCCCTTTTGGAGTTTTCTTGGCAGAGATACTGGAGTTGTTTGCCATTTCCTTCTCTAGCTCATTTTACATATGAGGAACCTGAGGCAAATAGGGTTAAGTGACCTGACCAGAGTCATACAGCCACTAAGTGTCTCAGGCAGATACGAGCTAAGGAAGAGAAATATTCCTGATTCCAGGCCTGGTTGCTGTATGCATTGTGGCACCACATAGCTGCCCAAGTGAAGAGATCTGGGTTCAAATTCTCTTTACTGCCTATGCGACGATAGGCAATTCATTTAAGTCACTGAGCCTGGAGTTCCTCATCTGTGAAATGAGAAAAGTAATATACTGCCTCACAGAGCCGTTAATGAGGAAAGCATGCTAAACATGTAAGTAACATATACACAGATCTCTATGTTGTAGTAAAGATTCAAACTGCAAGGAACATCAGGAATCATCTCGTCATAGACTCATAAAGATGACAAGGTCATAGGTCTACAAGTGGAAGAAACCTTAGAGGTCATCTTGTCCAATACTCTTTGTTTTACAGGAAAGGAAACTGAGGCCCAGAGAGATTACGTGACTTCCCCAAGGTCACACTGGCAATAAGTAGCAAATGATCAGAATCCATGATTCCAATCATACATACACACACACACTATATAACACATATAATACATATAGTTATATTGCATATATATATATAAAATATTATACACACACACACACACACACACACACACCTCTATTGCTTTTTGGAGGAGGGAGGAGGGTAGCGCAATTGGGGTTAAGTGACTTGCCCAAGGTCACGTGGCTAGTAAGTGTTAAGTGTCTAGGTCACATTTGAACTCAGGTCCTCCTGACTCAGGGCCCGTGCTCTACTCACTGCACCACCTAGCAGCCCCACGAACCTTATTTTAAAAATGAGAAATGAAGGCCCTGAAAATTCTGATGACTTGTCCAAGTCACATATAATAGCAGAAACAAAATTTGCACATAATTTTGCATTTCACCAAATGACCAACTGCTACCCTTCTTTACCTGTTAATTTTTTACTCATCTTTTAAAACTTAACTTAGATGCCGTCTTCTCTCCTCCATGAAGCCTTTTCTGAAACCTCCAAATCAACAACAACTTTTCCCCCTCTGCATCACACAAAGCACTGTTTTTCACATTCCTGGTGCTTTTATTATTTTTGCATATAACAGTTTTCAGTCCCTGTGGGATGAGCCCCCTACTAATCTCATCATGAATAATGTTGCCTATGGAAACTTGGTATCTTCCTCAGTATCTAGGCCAGTGCTCAGCAAGAGGTATGTGTTTAATGAATGTTTGTTAAATTAAAGTGAAGTCAGGGCAGCTGAACTGGGGGGGGGGGGGTAAGGGGGGGGCAGCAAGCAATGTATTAATAGCCCTGCTGTCTGCACCACTCTGTCCCATGCCAAGGCTGCCTTACTGTAGGTGGCTCATAAAAGTGCATAGGTAGAAACAGACACCTTAGCCTGGTGCTCTAGAATGACCCATTACACTGCTCCTTTTGAAGCTGGTTTTCCAAAATGAAGGGAAAATAAGGGAGATCCAGGTGAGACTTCTTTACAGTTGAACACCCACATTTCTTCTTAAGTGGCTAATCCTGTATGCCTGGTTTGGTGTGTCCCGTAGATGGAGTCTTAAACATTGGACCAAGATGCCCTGGGTCTTAGGCACAAAAAACACTGAAGGGCTGAGCACTGATGAGTATGTGTGGTTCCTCAGCAACACCTTCTGCAACTTTCCTTCTTTCTTTCCAGCATATCTTTGTAATAGGTAGCAACAGAATCTTGCAGCAAAAGGCCACAGGACTTTGGAAGTAGACCCAAGAAAGAATGAACTTCATAGTGTGATGTTTAAAAAGTTTGAGAGAGATGTGGTTTCTGGGTAATTACTCATTTTATATACAACGCTAGCATTTGATTAATAAAAGAGGTCAGTGGCACTCTTGAATGCCAAAGACCCTCATGGTGGTGGGTTCACAACTTATATGCACTTGGAAAAGTGGGTGTTCCTGAGGGTGGCAGTCAATTCTAACTGGTTAACAATTAATGAGAAAAATGAATATTACAATGAAGAGCTGGGCTATAATATAATGAGAGTCTTGGGGCACCTGACACTGAGCACCCAAATCTTGGTCAAAGAGATTTTTCAACTTCTATATCACCAATCTGACGAAAAGGGAGAATCCATGTTTTCCCAGATTAATCTGAGTAAACACAATGAGCAGAAATCCACCCATTCACCTAAACCAGGGGTGGAAAGCTTGCAGCCTCAAGACCGCATGTGACCTTCTAGGTCCTTGGGGGCAGCCTTTTGACTGAGTCTAAGTTGTACAGAATAAATCCTTTTATTAAGGGGATTTGTTCTGTGAAGTTTGGATTCAGTCAGGGTCACACTTGAGGACCTAGAGGCCCTTGAGGACACAGGCTCCCCACCCCTGGCCTAAACTTAGAATTTTTTTGCTGTCTTTGATTAGATCTTAACCTAGCTAAGTCTTTGAGCAAGATTTCCCACACGGGTTGATCTCTAGATGAAGGAGTAGAAAAGGGGAAAAGGCTTGTTCCCAATTCAAAAATTAGTTATTAATAAAAGAAGGAAATAATCATTTTTCTCAATAGTAAGTATGACAGCTTGAGCTCTCTTCTTCAAAATGCACGTTCATTTATGGAGGCATAAACCCACCCAAGGAAATTCTCTCTATTACACTAGCAAAGGATTCATTTTTTTACTATGTGCACAAACAGTAGTTCTTGGTATTTTTTTTTTATATTCTCACATTCAAATACCATCTCTAAATATCACACACAGTTTTCAAGGTGTTATAATGCTAAGCCATTCTTAATATGGTATTCCATAAGAAGAAACATGAACTATATTTAACTAAAATTGCAAAGTGTTCAACGATGCTCAAGATAGTTGTAAGAACCGATTTTTTTCCTAACTATGATGCTGAGAATATTTTCATGTGAAAAGCAGCTGCTATGGAAAACCAATCCCTTTTTAAAAATGGATTTGGAAACTGTCATAAAATTAGAAACAAACCACATCCATACAATTGTACACCGACCCCCCAGACCAACACACATTCTTATTCTGCACCCAAGTACAAAGGAGAGACAGTGTGACTTGTTGGAACATTTTGATTCCCAATCCAACAAGAAGAAATGGAAAACCAAGACAATGGGAAATTTCTTTTTCTGGCTCAAAGGTATTACCTGGCATGGGCAGCTTTGAGGTCACAGAAATGGGTGAGCAAAGTCTTGACAACATCACTACATACAACTTTCACCACATCCACATGACTCAGTCTGTGGCGCAGCTGTTTGGCGACTTCCCAGAAATCTTCTGAAAGCAGGTGGTACAGCTGCCCCTCATCTCTGCTGAGGTTCCCGTACCAGGACAGAATGTAATCCCTATAACTGTAGTCGAACACTACCAAGGGAAAAAAACAGAAGCATAAATGAAACCTGGATGGTGACACTTGGCGATGCAGACACAGCAGAATCACAATGACCATTTGTAGAGATGTCCTATCACCTTCTGTAGAACAGCTGCTGCTTACAACACACAGTCTACTCTACAGCAATGATTCTTCACCTTTTTCTGTGTTCCGGACCCCTTGGTTAGGCTAGGGAATCCTATGGGCCCCTTTCTCAGAATGTTTTTTAAAAGCATTAACAGGGGACAGCTACGTGGTACAGTGAATAGAGTACCAGTCTGGGAGCCAGGAGGACCTGAGTTTAAATCCAACCTCAGACACTTGACACACTTCCTAGCTGTGTGACCTTGGGCAACTCACTCAACCCCAATTGCCTTGCCTTCCTCCAAAAAGCAAAATAATAATGATAATAATAATAATAATAATAATAATAATTCATAGAATTACAAAAGAAATATTATATGGAGATATAGTTGTGAAAACATTTAAAAATATATTTTTAAAAATTCACAGATCCCAGGTTAAGAATTCCTGATCTGAAACCACATTGGATGAAACACTCAAGTTGTTCCCTTATAGGTTTTTCAAAATAAGAGAGTTTGGAAGGTGGTTAGGTGGCGCAATGAGTAAGTAGAGCACTGGCCCTGGAGTCACGAGGACCTGAGTTCAAATCCAACCTCAGACACTTGACACACTTCCTAGCTGTGTGACCTTGAGCAAGTCACTTAACCCCAATTGCCCTCCAAAAGAAAGACCAAAAGAAAAAACAAAATAAGAGAATTTGTATAATCACACATCCATAGCCTGTATTGAACTGGGTGTCCTTCCAGTGGGGGTGGGTGACAAGGGAGGAATCGAAAGAATCTAGAATTTAAAGTTCTGCAATACCTGCAACTAGGAATTAAGGTATACAGGGGCTGGGATAGGGAGACCCTCCCTGCCCTACCAGAAAATAAAAGAGCAGAGCAGGGGAGGGGCTTTACAGTGGGATTGCTGTTTTAGGGTTGGGGCAGGGGCAAGACGGGGAGAAAATGTGTAATTCAAAAATGTAATGAAAATAAATAATGTAAACAAGAAAACAAATAAAAACTAAATTAAAAAAAAAAGAGAGAGAGTTTGGGGAAGCCTGGTGGTATGATGGGAGTCAAGAGGTCTGACTCTCTCAGGAGAAACGAATTAGATCTGTTACCTTAGACAAGTTTCAGCTTCTCTTTGGACCTCAGTTTATCTCAGAAATGAAGGATTTGCATTATAGGACTATAGGATCATGGATTTATAGCTGAAGGGATCCGTGAGGCCGTCTTGTCCAATCTTATTTTACAAATGAGGAAACTAAGGCCCAGAGAGGTTAGGTGACTTCCCCAAGGTCACCTAGTTGTCAAGCAGCAAAATTAAGATATGAGTTCAAGTACCTGCACTCTTTCAACTGAATAATAATACGAAGAAATTGCTAACATTTATATGGCGCCTACTACAGACCTGGCACTGTGCTAAGGGCTTTATAGATATTACATCATTCGGTCTTCGCAGCAACACTGGAAGGTAGGTGCTGTTAGTAACCCTGTTTTGCAGATGAGGCAAATAAAGGCTAAGGGACTTGACCAGGGTCACATAATTGATGAGTTTAAATGCGTGAGGAAGTATGATGAGCCTGTATGAAAGGACCACGCCCATTAAAATTTTCTATCTTCACCAGCATCTAACACAATGTTCCACAGTGATCCCTTCATCCTTAAATTAAATTTCCTAATTACAACATTCCATGACTTGCCTAGGGAGGGATGCTGCTGGTGAAGACCACAGTCTCAGGATGTCACAGAGGACTCCCTCCTCCCCATTTCCTCTTATCTTTCCTGCAGTTCCACATAAGCTTCTCTGCTACAGTGTCAGTCAATTAACAAATATTTTTAAGTACCTTCTATGTGCCAGTGACTATGCCAAAAAACAGTCTTTGCCCTCAAGAACTAGCAGGTGTGACGACATGCAAAGAACCATATATACAAACAAGATATATACAGGCTACATTGAATATAATCAACCAGGGAATGGCATTTGAACTCAGGGAGATCAGGAAAGTCTTCTTGTAGAAGGTGGGACTTTATACGGGATTTGAAGGCAGTCAGGGAAGCTACACATAGATGGAGAAAAGGGCATTATTGATAACCTGTCTCATGAAGGCTACCAGCTCTATCGATAGCTGACCCAAGAGGCTGTGTGTGAACAAACCAGAGAAGTGAACAGAAGGGTGAAACTCGAGACTGAATGTTACAGCGTATCATCCTGTCAGGGCTCAGGGATACATCAAGGCACAGGCCAGCATGGAGCACAAGACAAGCCATCTGGCTTATTATTCTAGTCCCAGGAATTGTGAACACCAGGGACTGACTGAAGTCACTGAAAAGGAAACTATGTGATTCAGAATTCTGCTGGTGTCTGCCTGTCCCAGATGTACCTTTGCAGAGCTCACACTGCAAAATGGAATGAGGGTCTTTTCTAAGCCCAGCCCTGAGTGGAGCCTGGCTACCAAAGCCCACTGCTCTGAGGGTCCCCGAAGAGGAATCAATGAGATAAGTGTGAGGTTCCCTTCTTGCCTTGTCAATGGACAGAGCCTGGACAGGATCCAACATAGGCTTGAAGACAGGGAAAGGCTACTGGTAAGGAGTGGGAGAAAGAAGAAGAGAAGATCCTTACTCAGAACTATCAAACTGGTTTTCAGAGACCATCACTCTTACCTCACACACTCAGAAAAGCAACTTCAGTTGAAACAGAGAGTTCTTTATTTTGGACCCCCTGCATTTCCATTCCCTAGTCTTTAACAGATTCTGTTGGCTCTGAACTCTGGCAATTGGCCAAGTCTCTCAGCTTAGTCTTAGCCTCTTGGATATTAGTTGGATATTGGTGAGCTGCAGACCATTTAATAATGAACTAGCCTGGCCTTAGGATGCTGGCTTCTCTCCTCCTGTCTCCAGGCTTGTCTCACTATGCACCTGTCCAGGGATTTTCCTAATTACTGATATTAACCAGTCCTGCATTATCTCATCACATTTATTGTTCCAACTCCAGACAGGGAGCTTACGGTGACCATGACAAGGCTACCTGACCCTAGCAGAAAACTCCAAAGATCTTAGAGCTGTAGCTCATCCTTTCAAAAAACTAACCACCCTGTAGGAAGCATGGATGATACTAAAAGGCACAGATTTCTGGGCGAGACTGCTTGGAAGGGAGGCACAGAAACCCAGCTGGCATCTGGATGCCCCAGACTTTTTCTCCAGGCAAATGGAGGACACCCCCGCTCCCCACCGGGGCTCCTGGCACAGTGAAAGTTCTTTATGGTTCTCTGTCCACCAGGATTCCCCACAGACTGAGACCCTGCCTCATGGATCATGGTCCCTGTTGGGACTATAGAAAGACTTCAAGCAATCTCCTCCCCAGAACCCAACTGGTTAGCCAGCAGATCAATGGGTTCCAGCATGGGAATGCAACTACAACAGACCAGCTTCTTCTGTATTTGACATGGAATCCACTTGTGGTAAATTCGTTTTTGGAAGTCTTATTTACACCCATTTGGAATGAATTAGTCTGAGTGAAAAAAAATGACACTAAACTTCTCACATTTATTTGACAAGAGATGCACATTGACTAGTACCTCAGGTCAGAGCCAGGATTGTGGATCTTTCTATCACTTTCCCACCCACCAGGTGGACAGTGCTCCATCCCTCTGCCATGGTCAATGAGCAGCAGACTACACACATCATCCATGTTCATCCATGACTTCTGGTACACATGACTGAAACATGGAATGGCCAGTGATACAAAAGATATGCCCAGGTCAAGTACCCAAGACTTGCAAGAAAACTCTTGCCAAACCTGCCCCATCATTTGGAAGAACAAAAGGTCAAGAATTTCAAAGAAATCAGGGGGAAAAGATGTAAAGGAAGCAGATTCATCAGTATGAGACCTTCAATTATATTATAAGGTGAAAGCATTGTTTAAGTATAAAATGGATACTTTTTATTATATTAAATTAAAAGTGTCTTGTACAGATGAAATCGATGGAGCCAAGAATAGAAGGAATATAGAAAACTTGGAGGGAAGTTTTCTGTAGACAATCTCTCAAACAGGATGTGATTAGGTTGGAATATTGTTGTGGTGCAGGAAATGATGAACTGGTTGATTCAGAAAAACATGAAAAGACTTGGAATTATGAAGGGAGATGCTATCTACCTTCAGAGAAAGAGCTGACCAGTGGAAATAAGCTTAATACAGTCTCACATATGTGTATGTTTATAGATATCTCTGTATGTTTATAGCTATCTCTGTATATGCACATATCCATATTTAATTGTAGCCTTCGTTAGGGTGGAGAGGAAGGAAAAAATAAAGCAAAAAGTACAAAGCAGAGAACAAAAGAAAACCCACAAGGAAGCAAAGAAAAGCTGGGTAGCTTGGAAAATAATTTGCAGTATTTATTATGTGGGTTTTCTTGAAATGGAAAGTTATTATTTTATACTGAATCCTCTCATGTTCTGCAGTGTACATGACAATTTTTTTTCTCATTATGTATTTGTTTAAAGATAAATTTAAAAATTGTCAAAAAATACTGCATAGCTCATATAACATAACTCCTCCTCTTCTTCTCCATCTTCTTCATCATCATCTTCTTCTTTTCCTTCTCCATCTTCTTCTTCTCCTTCTCCATCTTCTCCTTCTCCATCTTCCTCTCCTTCTCCATCTTCTTTTCCATTTCCTCCTCCTCCTCCATCTTCTCCTTCTGCATCTCCTTCATCTTCTTTTCCATCTCCTCCCCCACCTTCTTTTCTATTTCATCCTCCTCCTCCTTCTCCATCTTCTTCTCCTTCTCCATCTCCCCCATCTTCTTCTTCTTCTCTTCCATCTCCTCCTCCACCTTCTTCTCCGTTTCCTCCTCCTGCTCCTCCTCCTTCTCCATCTTCTCCTTCTCCATCTCCTCCATCTTCTTCTTCTTCTCTTCCATCTCCTCCTCCACCTTCTCCATTTCCTCCTCCTCTTCCTCCTCCTCCTCCTTCTTCTCCTTTTCCTTCTCCTTCTTCTGCATTTACTCTGTGTCATTTCATACATGTCATTCCATGTCCTTTTGATATCATCTATTCCCTCACTTCTTATAGCACAATAGTAGTGTTCATCATATTCATTCTTTTATTGCTGTACATCCTCTTAGTTTGCAGAAGGTTTCGGGTTTGGGAGTTTTTTCCCCACCACAAAAGAGCTGTTCCAAATATTTGTATGTGGTCTACTTCCAATCTTATCTCTTATCTTCTGAGTGTTACTATTTCTATGCTCAAGGGTCTCATCTTCTTCCTTTCTTCAATTTCTCTTTTTCTCATCCTCACGTCTTCTATTTCTTTCACTTGACCAATAAAGAAAACCAACAACGTATCAGGCTTAATCACTGAGTCTTTAGGCTCTTTTCAGCTCCCTTTTTCCTCCCATTGCTTCTTGCTCAAAGTTTATTTGTTGTTTCACTTCTTGGTTTGGTCCTTGCTTGGATTCTTAAGGTGATGGCAAAGCTGACTTCTGAATTACTGAAATGTTACTGAATATTGTTTGTTAGTATTAACGAATAGGCATTTATAAGTTTGTTTTTATTTCTATGCAGTTTTTAATCTCTAGGATTCCTAAAGGAAAAAGGCATATGTTTATCACATACCTAGCATTTTAAGTGATAAATCCAACTGAACTGTGGATTCAAAACCGTTTGTTGATCATAAACCAAAGAATGTTAGAGCCAGAAGGCATGGAGGAATAACCTAACCCAACAACCTCATTTAACAGATGAGCAAATATTCTCCACCTACAAATCTAAGTTTATGTCAATTGCTCCTTTAGTCACTGGTTCAGAAGCTTAAGCGGAAGGGTAATTTCAAGTTTAAAAGGATGGTGAGAGAATGCTAGGGAATCAAAGAGGTTAAGCCACTACGCAAAATTTAAGCTAAACCTAAGAACAATTCACATCTCTAGTATGAAGCAAGCATTAGTCTTGCTTTAATATTCTGTGGTTGTTTTTTTTTCCTCATTCCTATCAACACTCCAGGTAAATCCAGGGAGTCTGTATCTTCCTAGAATTTCCAAAGGGACAGTCATACATTCTCAATATCCATTGACAAATTAATATCGCACAGCCTGATCTCACAGCTTACAACATATTTTTTTATCATCATTGAGTCATTTCAGTCATGTCTAACTCTCCACAACCCCATTTTGGGTTTTCTTGGCACACAGTATCAAATTAATAGTCATACACATAGAGAATTCTGGGAGGATTAATACCTTTCCTGTCAAGAGAAACACGGAGAGAAAAATAAGAAACCCTACTAGCTCACAGTACCTCCTACCAAAGACTAGAGAATAACTAGACAGAGCTGACATTTCAACTATGATTTCATTCACTTAACCTCTATTTATTGAGATTCTGTTAGCAAACGGATCCTATACTTCACAGAGTTCATGTGCAAAGTGTCAGCCTCACTATTCACTGGACAAAGGCAGAATGTGAAGCTCAACACTAACAAAAATAAGGATGCAAATGAGATTAATAATGATGAGAATGATCAATTTTTGTAATATAGAACAAAATCTCTTTAAAAGTCTTAACTACAAGCCCTATATAATCTGGCTCTCACTTACTTTTTATATTGCTTCCTAGCACATAACTCTCTGTTCTAGTCAAATTAGCCTGTTGGTGGTTTCCTCATACACATATATGTATATATATATGTGTGTGTGTGTGTGTGTATACATATATATGTGTGTGTATATATGTATATATACATATAGATACATATATCTCCCACCTCCATATCCTTTGTATACTCAGTCTCTCATTTCTAAAATCCATTTCCTTCTCAACTCTGCCTTATAGAATCCCTGGCTTCCTTCAAAGCATAGCTCAGGTTCCAATTCTTGCTTAAAATCTTTCTTCATTTATGTGACATATGAAAAGTTCAAGAGACATAGTTTGGGGGTAATTTCATTAATCATCATCAATTTATTAATCATAATTAATAAAAGCAGCCAGTGGCACTCTTCAATACCAAAGACCCCTCACGAACCCACTCTATATATTCACCCTTGGAAGAGTGGGTGTTCCAGAGGGTGGCAATCAATTCTGGTAACAAATAACGAGAAGAATTAATACTATAATGAGAGGTGGATGCATTTTAATGAGAGACTGGGGTACTGGAATTTGATAACTTCTCCCTCCTAAGACACTTCTAGCCTTGGGCAATCTAGACAAAGGATCTACCTCTACTCAGACCTGGGTGAGTGGAACACAATGTGCCAGAATTCATCTTAGATCAAATTCTTTGTAACTTTCTTTTAGTTGGATGGGGTAACATTTCCAAGATGTCATCTCATCAATCACTCTACCCTTTTCTGAAGCTTTGACTAAATTTTGACCTAATCTCCAAATGAGGGAGGGAAGAAATCCTGGATCTCCCCAATATTTGGTTAACAATCATTTCTCTCACCGGTATATTAAAATTTTGTCTTGAAATTCCTATGCACTCCTTTGAATTTACTTCATTGTGTACATGTTATATTCAGCTTTTCTTCCTCAATAGAAGGGAAGATCCTTGAGAGCTAATTTTGCTCTCCCATCTTCATCTTCAGTACTTAGCAGTATAGATACTTAATAAATGTTCCTTGAATTTAATTCAATAGATTCATCATGGCTTCCACATAGAGCCCAATGTGCACGGAATATATAAGTTGTCTAAGTTTTATACAGGGTTGCCAAACCATGAATGTGCAATCTAGATAGAAGTTGAAAGGATTATAGATGGGTACATGTAAGAGTGATAGGAAGCACTAGGAAAAGGGTTTTTTTTCCCCTGTATTCTGTTTAGATAAGCATAGTAAGGAAAAAGTACTCCAAACATAAATCATAAACATCATAGTCTTCAATGTGTAGAATGCAGATATGGATGTGGCCAGACTGCTCTAGGATTTATGGCACCTTAAACTACTCTTCAAATGACTTTGATAAAACTGAATTAAGTTATACTTTAAAATGAGCTTTCTTTCCAGTGTCTGTGTCTCTTTCTGATAACCAGTAAGTTAAACACACAAAAAGAATGCATAAATCTTTGAGAACATTAGGACACCAAATGTGACCTTGGGAAAGTCTCAGGCTCCCTGGACCTCAGTCTCCACATTTATAAAATGAAGGAGATAGAGAATTCAATTCAAATATTTTTTAAAAATACCTACTATGTGCAAGTCATAGGTCTGGATGCTTGAAACACTGCTAGAAATGAAACAGTTCTTGGCTTCAAGGAGCTTACCTATTCTACTGGGGAAGGAGGGGTGGACATAGGATAGACAAAGTGAACAAGAACATGCAAAAAGTACATGATATAAAGCACACAAGATTATCCCTTGTGGATCTAAATCTATGGTCCTATGTTCCTAATCAGTACATTTATTTTAATCTTTCTAAAGGTTTAATGTTTTAACTAGTTCAATTTAATTTAATTCTTCAACTTATTAACTGATAATTGCAATACAAATTAAGCAATGATACAGAAGTTTATTTTTTTAATATTTTACATACATATCTGATTTAATCTGCATAACAATTCAAGGAAACATAGATAGGTCCTGCATAGATCCTGTATTCTGACACAAAGATATGTTTAGTTTAATTAATCATTGTGGTATATTGGAGAAGGGGTAAGCTAGGTGGTGTAGTGGATAGAGTACTGGACCTAGAATCAGGAAGACTCATCTTGCCTTAGACACTTACTAGCTGTGTGATCCTGGGTAAGTTACATAACCCTGTTTGCCTCAGTTTCCTCATCTGTCAAATGAGCTGGACAAGGAAATGGCAAACCACTTTAGTATCTTTGCAAAAAAACCCAAACAAACCAAAAAACCCAAATGGAACCTCAAAGAGTTGGACACGAATGAAACCACTAAACAACAACATACTGGATAGAGAGCCAAGGAGGCCTGGGTTCAAATCCTGAATTTGACAAATACTGCCTAAGTGAACTTGGACAAGGCAGTAAACTCCTCTATGCCCCCAGGCAGCTCTCTAAGAAGGAACTGATCTACATTAGTAGAGTTCCCCATACCAATGAAATTACAGGTCCAGAACCTATCCCTATCCCATAATCACATCTTTCAAATGAAAGATTTGGGAGATGTCCAGATATCATTGGTATGTGTGTGCAAATACTTGAAGGTTATAAACACACCAATGCTAGAAAAAGAATGGAAAGTGGTTTCTTAGAGACCGTTCCTAAAAGATACCTTTCCCTGATAAAACTTCCCAAATGGAGAACTGAGTCTGGGCACCCAGATTTCAATGAGTAGTGATAGTTGTCTCCTCTTTAAATTAGACAAATGCATCATGTGGGTAATTGAGAGACTGTGTGTAAACTACTTGAAGACATGCAGGGTACCCATGTACAATGCACAAATATAACATATATCTTAGTGAGGCATTTAGGTTATATGTGTATGAAACTCTAAATGATCATTCATCAGTGACAAGTCCTTTCATAAAATCCTAGTATCTGACAGTTGGAAGAGATATCAATGGGCATCAAATATTACCTGCACAGAAATGGGAATCCCCATATATTATCCATGTTATTCCTAACCAACTTTTGGAATAATGAGCTTATTACTTCATGCCGTAGCACGTCACTTCGGGACAGTTCCCGTTATTAGGAAATTTTTCATGGAACAAAGCCCAAATTTGACAGTCCATAACTTCTACTCATGTTGCCCCTGGTTTTGCCTTCTAAGGGTCAAACAAAAGAAATCTATTTCCTCTTCCATGGAAAACATGGACTAGAATGTAAATGTTAAAAGTTCCACCTGGTTATAGGATCTCTTTATACAGACATAATGAGATTTGCTCAGTTGAGTTCAGCTTCTTATTCTCCAAAGGATCTATTTGAGGTCTACATGTCATGATCCCTCTTGCTATTAAACTAAAACAATTATCATCCAGTAGCATTTATAATAAGCAGGAAATCAAATAACCCTCAAAAATATTTTGAAAATGAAAGCAATCTTTCTATCTGTCTCTATCTCGCTCTTTTCCTCCCTTTCTCTCTAAGATGATGAAACCTATTATCCATTATATAGAAATAATGGATTTTGGGTATAGAATTAAGATAGATAGATAGATAGATAGATAGATAGATAGATAGATAGATAGATAGATAGAT
>CM053601.1:49663383-49679390 GCA_028646575.1 Pseudocheirus occidentalis
AGATAGATAGATAGATAGATAGATAGATAGATAGATAGATAGATAGATAGATAGATGGATGGATAGATAGATAATAGATGATAGATTGATGATAGATAGATGATAGATGGATAGATAGATAGATATAGAGATATATGTATGTATAGATATATTTGTGTGTATGTATATGGCCATTGAGGGAATTTGTTTTTGCTTGACTATGCCAGAAAGTTGTTACAAGAAATTTATTCTTTTCTTTTTTCCCCCAACGAGGCAGGAGATAGAAGGGAAAGAAAAAGAATTTCTGCTATGTTTCATTTTGCAGTGGCAAGGTGGAAGGGATGCTACAGATGTAATATATCATATAAACTTTCAGATGATTTTTCAAAAAATTTTAGTTTTACTTAACTGTTTTACTTTGCTACAAGAAACCTCTCTCAAAGTAGGAGTATACTGTAAATGCTTGATATGTAAAAGCAAGACACTCCCCTGAAAATGTAATTTCATGTGATAAGAGACATGTTGGTGTAATGGAAATAGATCTGTACTGGCAATCTTTACCCTAGCTTGACCACTAATTGATCATATGTCCTTAACCAGGAGACAATCTCTCTGGTATAAAGATCTTTCCTTATCTTTATAGAATGAGGGTTTGGGCCTAGTCTTAAATGATTCCAAACAATGGTCCCTTTTTATGGGGTGCTGGGGTGCCTTTGTAACTTTGTAGCATTGTTCTAACTTTATTCTGTAAAAATTTCACTTGTGTTCGGGTACCTATGTATGTAACATCAGTTTGTAACAAGCCTGTGCAATTAAGTTGTAAAAGTCACACTTCCCCCCAACCATAAAGCATTAACTCTGCCTCTCGCATTCACCCAGCCTAAAAGCGTTTTCCCTGATATCATTAACTCTGCCAGCTATAACTATCCTTGCCTGGTATAATAACAAGCCATATCTATGAATTCTTCAAAAGCATTCTATAAACAAATCCTTAGTTAGAGGAATGTATTTGTTCTAGTGGCCAGCTGCAAACCATGAATCTTTCAATGCATTATCAGTAAGGTAACTTCTCACCATTAGACACATACTGAATCCCCAATTAGCCCAGCTTCCTAACATCCATCATGTCAAAAGGGACTTTGATGGCTAACAGACTGGGTACCTCTCAGTCAGAATTGACGGCTAGCTGACTTAGTGACATTTCAAGGCAAAAACCACACCTCCCTCTAGCCCACCCCTAAGGAATTTACCAGTGAATTATGGGTAATCCACATGGGCAGTTGATATAAAAAGTGCATGTCCCTTTAAGCACTGACCATTCCTAAACTCCTCTTTAACTCCACCTTTACTCACCTAGTTAGCATAATGGCTATCAGATTTATGGTTTTATTACTATATAATCAGTATCCCTAATTCCAGCAAGTTGCAGGCTTTTTCTGACACTCCCCTGCCTGCTGAAAAGCGTAATAAACTTTTACAAACTTGCCAAGAGAGCCTGTGCCTGGTAATTCATTCAGACTTAGAACCCTCAAAGGATTTCATAGAAATCCATCTCATATACCTCTTCACTTTCAGCTCAAAAAAATTTTAACATGATGCTCACAGCATGCTAAGCTGGATTCCAAGTCCAGTTTAAATGGACTTATTTAAAAATGTTTAAATGTTTAATGTTTTTTTAAAAAAAAGGTTTAAAAAAAAAGGTTTGCTCTAAAGGATATCATCCTCTACTCCAATGTCTTAGGTATGTAATTCCATACATAAGAGCACACGTTTAGAGTTGGAAGGAAACTTAAAAGACCATTTGCCAACTCTTTCTTTTACCAATGAGGAAATGAAGACTCAGGATGATTAAAGCCTGGGCCTGGGTCACACAGGGAGTAAATAGCATGACTAGGATTTGAATTTTTTCATCTGAGTCCAAACCCAGATATCTATGCCCCTGTGAACTCAAAATTAAAACTCCCCGTTAAAAACAAGGACTTTATTTGTATACCCCCAGCATAAACTCAGGACCTTGGACATAGAAAATATTTTATCAATAGTTTGTTGGATTGCAGAGATAGTAGAGTGATTTGCCATTTCCTTCTGCAGCTCTTTTCAACAGATGAGGAAAAAAAAGGCAAACAGGGCTAAGTGACTTGCCCAGGGTCATACAGTTAGTGTGTGTCTTGGGCCACATGTGAGCTCAGGAAGATGAGACTCCACTGCACCACCTAGTTGTCCATGCTTGAGCACAACCTCTCTCAATACCAGGAGCCAAACTTTTAAAATACCACTTCTCCCACTGACCCCTTACTCAATCTCTAGGTGGTATCCTAGATTCAGGCTTCAACTTCCAGCATGCCTCCTCTCAAATCCATCCTCCCAAGACCTATCAAAATCATCTTCCTGGGGCGGCTAGGTGGCGCAGTGAATAGAGCACTAGCCCTGGAGTCAGGAGTACCTGAGTTCAAATCTGGCCTCAGACACTTAACACAAAAACTAGCCGTGTGACCTTGGGCAAGTCACTTAACCCCAACTGCCCTCCAAAAAGCAAAAAAAAAAAAAAATCATCTTCCTAAAGTAGGCATTACCAAGCCACTCCCTTGCTCAAGAATGTTAATGGTTTCCTGTCCCTCTAAGATAAAATACTGATCCCCGTTTTGCCGTTAAAAGTCCCTCTCAATCTGCTTCTGCCTATCTTTCCAGGTTTACTACTCATCCTTCTCTTTCATGTATCTTCCATTTTAGCTTAAATAGCCTCCTTAATTGTTTCCAGAGTCCGACTTCAATCTTTGACCTCTATCTCTGCACAGATACTGCCCTTGTGCCTGGAATGCACTCCCTCCTCAAGTCTGCCTCTTAAAACCCCTTAGTTTCCTTCAAGACTTAGCTCATGTGCTAAGGGAGTCTCTGCCTTTCCAGAATCCCTGAATGATTCTGATTTAAAACCTTCTCAATTTATTATACACATTTATATTTTATATATTATATTTATTACATAATTATATAACATAATATATAAAATATATAAATATTTATAACATAGCATATATATGTATATTATATATACACAACTTATATACATGTAAGTATCTGCTTACATGTTGTATGTTATCAATAGAATATAAGTCCTCATTTTAAAAAATAGAATATAAGCCCTTTGAAGGCAGGAACTACTTTTCATTCTATCTTTTTATCTCCATGTCTTGCATATAGTGTCTCCTAACAATATTCATTGCATTCAATAGCAATCATTATCTTGGCAGCATCCTCCCTTCCCCCTCAAAGCAATTCACATTCTGAATAGCTTCAATATAAAAGAAAACAGAAAGATGTCTTGATTCTGAAGATGCATTTTTATGTAAATAAGCCCAGAAACACAAACACATCTGTGAATGACAAATTTAAAATAAAAAATCTAACCCCCTTGGGTCAATACTTGGAAACTGCAATACAATTTCATAATCCCAAATGATTTTATAGTCCTTTCTTTGCTAAATGAAATACATATGACCATGACCATACAAAAACATATACACAATGCAAAGTAGGACCTAAAATAAATAAAAGGACCACTTATCATCCACGGGAAGCAATGGATCTTTCTTCTAACGCCACAATAGCCAGCTGTGGATAGACACCCAAGTGATGCTGCCACTCAAACAAGCCTATGTTCTCCGGCCTTGCTCCCGGAGATACTGAGAGGTCATGTAGGGCATAATCACAAGTACCCCAGTATGAAATGCTGAATCACTTTCTCCTTTGGAAAACACTCACATCTCACATCTGCTCCCCGAAAAAGCAAATGCCAGCCAAACTCTACTATTCATATGCAGATCTCAATGAATTTCTGTCCCTGTGGATAGGGTTTTTTACAGTCTCTGGGATCCTATTCCCTTGTCATCTGCTCTTCTGATTCTATACTGACTTTTGGATGCAGATGGAAATCAGTAAGATGAAATGCAATCTGAAAAGGAAATGAGGGTCTGCCCATAGAGGCCAGTAATCAGTCACAATCATGAAACCTGGAGGTAGGGAGGTGTCACATAAAAAAGTCTGAGGGACATGTTTTCTGGATAATTAATCATTTTATTAATTATTGCCAACAGATAATTAATAAAAGGGGTCAGTGACACTCTCCCATGCCAAAGACCCCTCATGGAACCCTTCAATGTTTATTTGTCTTTAGAAGAGTGGGTGTTCCTAGGGGTGGGAATCAACTCTTGATTGATTAACAAGTAATAAGAGAATGAATATTACAATGAGAACAATGGGCTTATTCTAATGAGTGTCTGGAGGAGGTAACTCTGATCACTCAGTGTTATCTATACCCATACCACCCTGTCTAGGGTTGTCTGGACAAAAGGGGAAATCCACTTCTACCCAGTCCTGATTAAAACCTAAAGGGCTTTTATCCACCAATTCACCTAACCTAGAATTTCTCTTTCCTTTTGATCGGATCTAAGTTTTCCCGGTTTTGCCCAAGATTTCATCTCATTATCAGCCCTATACTTCAAAGGCTTGTCTACAGGGGTAGATTTCTGAATGAGGAAGGAGGAAAACCTTAACCCTAATTCAATAATTGGTTATTAATATAAAAGAGAAATAAGCATTTCTCTCAGATAAAGGGGGACTCAAGAGGAAAGAAGAGAGTGAGAGGTATGGTCCAAAGAGATCCAAGCAGGTAAACAAAAAGCCAAGAGCTTCCAAAGAAAACTCAACCTGTGTGCCAGGTAGAAAACTGTTAACTAAATGTTAAAGCAAAGAATCCAAATTCAGAAAAAGTCTCCACGGATGAGGGAAACACAATGGGGAGAAAACACAAGTCATCTGCTACTGACAAGTTTGTCTCAAGTTAAACAAATCCATCTGTGGATTCAGGCAAGGGGTATAGAGGAGAAGAGTGATCAAGACAATTGATTATACTAGCTGTGTGACCCTGGGCAAGTCACTTAACCCCCATTATTTTGTCCAAAAAACAAACCAACAAACAAAAAAAGACAACTGATTACACTGCCCATGACCTAGACCCCAATTTAAAGAAAGGAATCTCTTACTATGTATATCTGCAGAAGAATACAAACCAGAGTAATGATGGTAACATTTTGTTACTACTGTTCTTACATACTACCTCAGCAAATGCTTTTGTTTTTAGTTAACAGTCTGGATCCCATGAACAAGGAAGCAAGGACTCCAGTCCTCCCAAACTCTTAAAATTCTGCCAAATAAAAATTATTCACAAGGGGTAAAGTAACTACATCTATCTCCACAGACCAAGGCACTAAGAAGTCTGCTTATTAACACCAGAGAAGGCAGATCCCTAAATCCTATTCCCTCTGTTGAATAGTCCCTTCCCCACCAGTCTCCTTGACATAGTAGGGTAGCAGAAACTGAACTTAAGCCTGTGCTCTGGAATAAACTCAGTACTCTCTTTGCTGCTGCTATAGACTTAGACAGAAACCCTACCTGACCTTCATCCCTACCACTGTGTGGCAACAAGCAACAAAACTCAGCACTTGGATTACCCTTCCCAATCCTCCTGTGCAGAAGAGGTAAAGATAAAGGAAAGAGTATATAGAGCAGCTTCTTCTCCCTGGGGTGGTAGCATACAACACAGCAGCAGTATTCAGCCAGGGAACTAAATAAGAGGGAATAAAGGCAGGGTGCCAAACTTGATGTAGGGCTGCCCCATATCTGAAGGAAAGAGGATTGGCATCCATCTAAGACCAATTCTGTCCTCCAAGAAGTCACTTAGGGCAAGGACTGAGGTCAGTGAAAAGTGGATTTTCTAATATGGAAGGAGGTTGAGATAGCTTTGAGGTTCAAAAGTTATCTGCAATCAAAGAGGAAGGAGTTAGAAAGAGAAATAAGGGGGGAAAGATTGAATTACTAAATATCTCAGAAGCAAAAAAAAAAAAACTCATTTAAAAAGCAGATTATAAAGCAGAAGATGGCCCTGCAAGACATCCAAATTGGTCCAAACATCTTTGAAAAAATGCTGTGAAACAAAGGATATTTAACACATGATGAGAAAGAAGACTCTGTGAAATTCCAAGAGAACAAGGAACAACAGCAGGACATTCTTGATTTGTTCAAGAGAGAAATAAGAATCATCAGAGCAAAATTTTTTGACATGCACAGCAAAAATAAACAGCAGAATACCAAAATATGAATTCGTTGTGGTGAGTCTTTCTACAGAAATAAAAGAAAGAATTGTTTGGGAATATAAGTACACAGAAGTAAAAGACAATTGGGAAGAAAAAAAGCAAAAAACAATTACATAAAAAAGAAATGGTCTCTATACAAGCAAAACATTTATCTCAAAGACAGGATACTTTTAGCTAATTGTGTTTACTACTAAGTCCCCACTCCTTAGCTGGAGTTTTAGGAAAAGAGATCCAAAGAATATCTTAAACCTGGATATAGTTGTTCTGAAAGGGCCCAAACCTGGAGTGTGGAATGGGGGTGTAACCTGGAGGGGTCCTACATGTCATTTTGACATTATTTGAATACATTATTGAAATATTCATTATTGAAAATAACTTGACAAATTTTGAAAAAATTTCTGGCTAAAAAAAACACACATCACCATTTTACAGGTAGGTGGTAGAGGAGAAGTCAAATATAGCAACTATAAAGCAACTATATAGCAACTATAAATTAAATGGATTCACTTTGTCCATAAAAGGAAAGAGGGAAGACTATGAATATTTCAATACTTTATATATTATAATGTAAAGGGTTAAAAAACAGAATTTAACAATACACTATCTATAGAAAATCTAGCAAGAAAAGAGGTAAGAAGATTTCAGTTGAATTAGATGGATTAAACTGATCATGATAGAAATAACTCAGAAAATGCCAGGCATCTTCAGTGTAATTCCAAAGTTGAATTCAAACCGTGAATCACAAAAAGAGATAAACAAGTTAATTACATCATGTTTAAAGTCATGATAGATAATAAAATTGTATCAACTTTAAATATGCATATGCCCAATAACACAGCAATGAAGTTTATGATGACAAAGTTAATATTTGTCCATAAAGGATTGGACAATAATAAAAAATAACACACTATTATTGATATAGAATAAAAATATAAATAAGAAGTTACAGATTTAAATAGTGTTTTGAACATACTTTTGATAGCCATATAGAGAGCATTTAGTGGGGGAAAAAAAATCAAGGAATATATTTTAAGTGCAAAGGAAGGTCATGCAAATTTACCATGTTCTTAATCACCAAGAAATTCTAAGAAATTTACAATGACAGAACTAACATATATTATATTTCTAGAAATAACAATAAAGTAAGATTTTATTGGCAAGTGTTACTAAAATTAAGAATTGCATGTCTACCTGGAATTTTTAAAATTATAAAGCCAAAAGAATAAAAAACAATTCTTCAACACTGGACAACACAAATGCAAATAAACGTCTGCATATTGAAGTCACTGTACTATTCAGAGGCAAAAACAGTCTTGAAATGATTATATTAATAGTAGAAAATAGAAAACTTAAATAAGTTGAATCTACAAAAGGAATAAAGCAACATGGCAAAAGAAAGCATTAGAAGTTATGGGTAATAAATTAGAATAATACAGAAAAAAATGATAATTTTATAAAGATTAATAAAAATTAATTAATTAAAATTCATAAGAAATTAACAAGTTTGAGGCAGGTAGGTGGCACAGTGAATAGAGCACTGGTCCTAGAGTCAGGAGGAGATGAGTTCAAATACGGCCTCAAACACTTGACACAGTTGCTAGCTGTGTGACCTTGGGCAATCACTTAACCCCAACTGCCCTGCCTTCCTCCCTCAAAAAGAAAAAGAAAAAAAGAACTTAGCAAATTTGATTTTTTTAAAAGAAAACTGAATATATCAAATTTATGAATGAGAACAGAGAGATCTGAAATCTCTGAGAAAAAAATTTTAATGATCAGAGATTACTATGCTTAGTATATGTTAACAAATATGAGAAAGTTTTTTAAAATGGCACTTATAAAAATATAAATACCTAAACTGAACCCCCAAAAAAGGGAAAACGAGAAGCTAAACAGAATAATCTCAGAAGCACAGAAAAAGGTGTTTATTAACTGCTCCATAACAATATACTAGGACCAAACTCACAAGTAACTTTCCCCATACTTTAAAGAACAAGTAATCTCTTTATTATAGAAACTACTTCTAAAGATGATATGCTCCCTAATTCATTTTCTGTATGATTTCTATCCCTAGTTTAGGCAAAGATAACACAAAATATAGCCATTACAATCCCATCTCATTAATGAATAGAGAAACAAAAATAAAAATTGAACAAATGTTTGCACACAGACTAGCACAGGAGAAAGACAATCAGTTCCACAGAGGACTTGGGTTCCAATTCTGGCTCTGCTTCTTATAGCCTATGTGACTTTGGACAGGTCATTTAACTCTCTGGTCCTCATCTGTAAAATGAGGAGTATGGACTAGGTCTCTTCCAGTCTCTGAGTCTATGAGTCTACGATCCTATCGCTAGAGAGATATATCACCAAATTTGACCACAATGCAATAATACCAGGAAGGTGACACATAAAGATGGTGCAGTTAGGTGGCACAGTGGATAGAGTGCCAGGCCTGCAGTCAGGAAGACTCATCTTTGGGAGTTCAAATCCAATCTCATACACTTACTAGCCATGTGACCCTGGGCAAATCAGTTCATCCTGTTTCCCTCAGTTCTCATACGTCAAATGAACTGAAAAAAGGGAATGGCTAACTGGCAATTACTCCAATCTCTTTGCCAAGAACTTTCCCAATACCCTTCCCCTCTAAAAAAACAGGGTCATAAAGAGTCAAACAACTGAAGAACAACCACAAAATATCAAGATGGCCTTATATTGTTTTTTTTAAAAAAAGGAAAAAATCAACGTAATAAATCACATTTTTAAAAATAGCAACTTATGTTTATGGTTGGCAACATGCTCTCCCTAAAGTCACCCTCTAAGGAAGGTAGTACAAGTAATGGCATAGGACTGAGAGTTGGAAAAGGGCTTAAAGATCATCTCCAATCCCCTCATTTTACTAAGAGAGATCCAGAATTATTCAATAAAAAGAAGAGCCTACATTCAGACTCAAATCTTTTGAACCCCATTTTGCCTGCACAGCTTGTAGTACCAGAGTTGGAATTTGAACCCAGATTTCCCTCTTCAAATCCAATGTTTCCTGCTACAATAGGCTGCTTTTCAAATCATATGATTACAACAAAACCTGCAGAGAAAGCTTTAAAAAAATCAGCACCTATTTGTTAGTAAAAGTACCAATGTGACAAGGTATAGGAAATAAGAATTGTTCCTTAGTATAATAAAAGCACCTATTTGAAAGTAAAGACCTGAGATTACATGAAATAGACTATCTTCATTTTCATATCCTCCCAAAAGCCAAGCAAATTTATATAAAAGGAGGAAATACCATCTGTTGTGATGAAAAGAAGCCTCAAATATTTAGCATTCACCTATTTGTGATATTTGAGACTTCTATAAACAAAACAAAATAGTTTTAACAGAAATAAAGACCAAAGGGATAATGCCTGTATGTCATTATAAGACTTTAATATAGCGAAAGTGTCAATATTTCCCAAATTAATTTGTAGATATAATATAGTTTCAGCCAACATATTTCATAAAATTAGAACAAGAAAATATATGCAGAGAAAAATTGATGGTCCAAGTGTTTGAAAACCTAATGATCCCTACTCTTGAAGTAAGAACTGATTATCTTGGGAAACAGTCCAGTGGAAACTAGATATAGAGCAACATGTCCCACTATATCAACATAAACTCCAAACAGACATAAAAGGTAACATTATAAATAAATAAGAAGGAGGAAGAGATCATTCATCAGGTATGTGAATAGGGGAATAGAGATAAAGAGACAGAGAGATGACAAAGGACAAAATGGACAATTTCAACTCAATAAAATTTCAGTTTCTTCACCAAAAAAATGAACACAGTTAAAATTAGAAGCAGGTAAATGGAAAACCCTTGCAGCGAATGTCTCATTTCTCATATATAGAGAGAAAAGAGTCAAATGTATCAGAATAATGACCATTCCCTGATTGACAAATGACTGAAGATTATGAACAGGCAGTTTTCAGAGGAAGAAATACAAACTACCAATAATCATATAAAAATGTTCTGAATCACTAATAATTAGAGAAATGAAAATTAAAACAACTCTGATATTCCATCTTACTTGGTAAAGTTGACAAAAGAAGAAAATTACAAATTCTGACGGGCTGTGAAAAAATGTATATTAATGCACTGTTGGTATTGCTATGAATTGGCCTAGTCAATTTGAAAAAGCAATTCAATACTATGACCAAAGCTATTTATCTGTGCATGTCCTTTGACCTGGTGAAGCTACTATTAGGTCTATATCCCAAGCATATCAAAGAAAGAGGAAAAGGATCCATATGTACAAAAATATTTACAGCAACTCTTTTTGTGGTAACAAAGAATGAGAAACTGAGTCGGCATCCCTCAACCGGAGAGCAGATGAACAAATTATAATAAATAAATGTAATGGAATATTATTGGGCTGTAAGAAATGATGATGAAGGGGACAGTTTCAGAGAAACCTGGGGAAATCTGTATGAACTGATGCAAAGTGTGATAAACAGAACCAGGAGAACAATAATATTATAAGGACAAACAACTTTAAAAGACTTAGAACTCTGATCAACACAATAACCAAACACAATTCCAGAGGACTCACAGGGAAACATGATACTTCCTGATGGAGAAGCAACAGACTCAAAGTACAAATAGAGAATTAATTTTTGGACATGGCTAAAGCAGGAAAATTTGTTTTGCTTGACTATACATGTTTGTAATGGGGATTTTATTTTTCTTACTTTCTCAATAGTGGGGAGGGGTGATGAAGTGGGAAAGAAGGATGATTTTCATTTGAAAATAAAATAAAATTTAATTTTTTTGTTTTTGTTTTGTTTTGCTTGGGCAAGGTAATTGGGGTCAAGTGACTTTCCCAAGGTCACATAGTAAAATAAAAATGTAATGAAAGAAAAACAGATTGGCAAGAACGTCAAGAAGAACTTCCACAAAATATGTATGATGTCAGAGTTACCTTTCCAGCTTTGAAAATATAGTATAAAGTGGTAATTAGCAAAACTATTTTATACTTGTTTGAAAAATAGAAAAATAGATCAATGGCAAAAAAAAGAATTCAAAACTAAATGTGTACAAGACATTAATGTCTGATAAAACTCAGATTGGGAAAGGAACCATTATTCAGTTAAAATGGGGTGGGGGTGAATGGTATTACAAAAAATGAGCTTATATTCACACTTCACACCACATGTGAAAATAAATTTCAGTTGGATAGATACACTAAAAATTTTTTTGAACCATATAGAAATTAGAATCACAACTAGCAATAGTTAGTTCAATAACAGAAAGGCAAAAATTTTATATATAAAATAGGAAAAATTATTGACAAAATGAAGGATCTATCATAGAAGAATAAAAGGATTTTGCACAACTAAAAACAGTAATGTTTAAAATAAAAATAAAAGAAGCAGTGAGGGAAAATGTCCTATGATAAAAAGAACAAAAAAACCTGATGTTCAGAAATCCATAAGAAAATTATGCAAACCTATGAGAGTGATAACCATTCCCTCAATGAATATATAAGAAAAAAGAAAACTAATAATTTTAAGCAGGAAATATAAATTGTAAATAATTAGATGAAATAATATTCAAACTCTAATAATCAAGTGCAGGGACAAACAATTTTTGAAACACTATCTTACATTCATCAACTGGCAAAAATCTTAAAGTTGAAAATTTTACTCCTGCACAGAAACTTGGTAAAACAGGCATGCTATCATATTCTATTAGAGATCTATGCAATAAAATCTTTTGGGAGCGCACTTGAGTAATGGACCTTTACGGCCACAAACACGATCAATTTCTTTCATCTAGACTATGCTAAAGCTAATACTAACTGGCAAATAAGACCTGTTTGTTGAAATACATTGCTTACTTTACGGTAATGGAGGCAATCTGAAAGCAATCTTGATATCCAGTGACAAGACAATGGCAGAATAGATTGTGGCTACATCAATGTAATGGAATATCACTGTACTATTTAAAATGTTAAATATGAAGATTATAAAAAATACAGAATGACTCAAGAGAAGTGATACAATGCTCAACACTTGCTTTCTGAAAAGGAAAATTAGAAGCGCAAATACATTGGCTACAATCATATAAGAACAATAAAGCACAAAACTACTTTGTTCAAGTTTTTTTCCTTTTAAAAATTTAGATCTCATCATGTGATTTTATTTATAGTTTTATTCTTCATTATTTGTATTGTAGAGGGGAGATTTATTCTTGACTCATCACTCTTCCTCTGACATATCCAGTTAGTCAGCCAAATATTGTCAATTCTACCTCCACAACATCAATCTTACCCATACTGTTCTCTCTACTCATGGACCACTCTAGTTCAAGAATTCACCACCTCTTGCCTGAGTGATTATAACAGCCTCCTAATTGGCCTTCCTATTTCAAGTCTCACCCCTTCCTAAGCCATAATTCAAACAGCTGTCAAAATGATATTTCTAAAGCATAGTGACCCTATTACTCCTCAATTCATAAAACTCAGATGGCTGAGCACTGACCCTGGAGTCAGGAGAACCTGAGTTCAAATCCAGCTTTAGACACTGGATACTTATCATGTGACCCTGGGCAAGTCACTTAACCCCAACTGCCCCACCCCCCAAAAAATCAAAATCAAAACAAAACTATAACAAAATACAAAGCCCTACTTGGCATAATTGATTACAATCTGTACCCAAACTACTTTCTCATACATATTTTACTTCATAAGATCACAGACTTAGGGATAGAAGGGACATTGGAGGGTATCAAGTAAATACACTTGGCCTCATGAAATGGTGGTCCAGGTTCACCAATCAGGAGATCTTGCCACAGAGAAACAAAAGTTTGACTGTGGCAGATACAGCACAGGCCCTAGCATTAAGAGGATCTGAGCTGAAAACAGCCCTCAGACATTAACTAGCTGTATGGCCCTGGGCAAGTCACTTAACTCTATTTGCCTCAGTTTCCTCATCTGTAAAATGAACTGAAAAAAGGAATGGCAAACCACCCTAGTATCTCTGCCAAGAAAATCCAAAATGGGGTTAATAGGGCGCTTGGGTACTTGTGCTCAGACCCCTAATTCCAAGACCATATTTCTCTCTAACCTCAAAACAATAACTCTGATGGCTTATCCCCAGCCCAAGGTCATTATGCCTAGCCATGACTCATGAGTGGGTCCCAGTGAAACACCTGTCTTTTTCCCTGGTACAGCAACAAACCACATCTGTAGGAATTGTTACTTTGAACTTGCTTTGTTCTGACTCATAAAGATAACTGGTACCCAAGGTACTATCTATACCAATTCTCTACCTCATTATTTGCATCTTAAACTCCTCATTATGTGTGTCTAGGACTCAAGACACATGTACACTCCCTACATCTATCTTGTCAATCAAGACATTGATTGGTAGCAGACTGGATAATCCTCAATTGACCGGGACCACTAGGTAACTTAGTGCCATAGAGGACCTAAAAAACATACCTCTCTGTGCTCCTCCCCCACGTTCCTTAACCACTCCCTAATCCTGCCCTGAATCACCTAATTAGCATACCTGGCACATGTTTTACTACAGTTTTTCCTATATAAACTTTAACTATGTCCCTCTAAGGTCATAGGCTCCTTAAGAATCTTTGCCTGCTGAATAATGTAACAATAAACCTTTGCCAACTTGACTTAAAGATTGCTTGAGTCTATGAATTCTTTACAGATGACCCTGTCATGTTCCCCTGTCCTTGAGGGGTCCCTGAACCCTGCAAAACTGCATTAGGGCCACAAAAAGTTGGACACAACTAAACACCTAATAGGGTCCTTTCATCTTTTGGAAAAGGGAATGTAACAACACAGTCAGTGGAAGCAGTTCTAATACCGATGGACACAATCTCACCATTGATGATGGAGAAAAGATACCATTAAATATATTAGACCTGAAAAATACTCAGTGTCTTTAAAAGTAGCCTAGTTTGGTTACTGGTAAATAATGATGATATAAAAGCAAAAACAAAATTATTACAAATGGGTAAAAGAAAGTAGTCTAAATTTGATTAGTACATAATTAATATAGCAAAAATACTAAAGTTCCCAGTCATTGCATAAACTCTACTTGGAATACACTGAAATAAAAAAGAAAAAAATAACCCTCTTCCCTTCTACCTAAGGTTCATAAAAATTCAACACACAAATCAGAAAAAAATATTTGGTCTAAGGATATGACAGAAACTGCTGTAAAAGTAAAGCAGGGTAAAGGCATCAGATCAGCGTGGGCTGATTCACCGGCTTTAAATGTTAAAAAGTACAGCGGCAAGAAAAATTCTCTCACCTCCTCAAGTCTCTGAAGTCAAGGGCACCTGCCATCTAAATGTGCTGTATCTGTGAGATTCTCAGGACACAGAATGAAAGGCAAGGCACAAGCTAGCATCATGAGATTTGCTCTAAAAACATACCCTGGTCTAAGTAGTATAGAGATGACATGGGAGTAATGTCTCTATTTTCATTCTAAAAGCAAAGCACTATATCTGCAAGTTGGGTTTTCTTTTTTTCCATTGGAGGAAAAAAGTAAGTCTAGAACTCTCTAATATTCTCTTCCCATCTCTCCACACTTACCCTACTCCCCCCACACACACTCACCATTTGAATCCCAAAAGATCTGTATTTCTCATCAATACAGTTTCTCTGTTAAGGATAGGAGTACAGGAAGAAAGACATCTTTAACTGAAAAGTATTTATCCACAAAGCTAGGTGAAAGAGAAGGAATTATCCTAGCAAAAGGTGGTAGACTACAGGTGTGAATATATATCTTCAGACATGGTCAATATGTTGCTCAGGTTTGCTTGACCATATTTACTTGTTATAAGAAGGGATCTATGGGGGATGGGCAGGGGACTCAGCTAGAGTTCTGGCATTATAAAAGTGTGAGAGATATAATTTCTAGGTAATTAGCCATTTTATTAGTAATTGTTGTGTTTGCCCTTTGTTTTCGCTGAGGACCACAGCATCAGGGAAATAATGGCTTATTAATAATTAGCATTGTAATAAGAAGTCAGTGGCACTCTCAAATACCAAAAACAATTATGGCAGCTGCCTCAAAGCTTATATGGCCCTGGAAAAGCAGTTGGGGGGGTCTGGGGGGGTAACAATCGACTCTGATTGGTTAACAAATAATGAGAAAGAATGAATATTACAATGAACTTTGGATTTATTCTAATTAACCTGGATTATGTCATTACTTCTCAATTGCACAGCCTTGGGCAATCGATTCAAAGAATTTTTTTTTCTTTTTTTTTTGGAGGGCAATTGGGGTTAAGTGACTTGCCCAAAGTCACAAGGCTAGTTTTTGTGTCAAGTGTCTGAGGCGGTGACTTCAGGGTCAGTGCTCTATTCACTGTACCACCTAGCCGCCCCCAATTCAAAGAATTTATCCCCACCCAAACCTAATTAGAAGGTTGGGTAGGGTCTTACCAAGACTGAAGAGAGTTCATTTAATTTCAATATCAGTTTCGTCCTTCAAGAGACTGAACTTTGAAATGAAAATTATAGAAAAAGGGGGAAGTCTGGATCTCTCCAAATCATTTATTATTAATAATCACTTCTCCAACAGCTGTGGCGATGGCTCTCAACAGTCCGACACCCAATTGTGGGCCAGTTATGCAATAATGTTGTCCGCTACTTTGGAGGTAAGAGGAGATTAAAAAGCACTTCACTGGAGTTTGAACTATGTGTATATGCTTTTATAAACCAAGAGTGTTTGTTTTTTTATTTTATCTTTGAGCTGTAGCCATGTTGGAAATGTTTCTCATTAAAAAGTGTAGGATTTTTTTCATGCATTAAGTCTTGTGTATAATTTTTATATATATATATATATATAAACAGTTGATGCAGTGCTGTAA
>CM053601.1:49679890-49737846 GCA_028646575.1 Pseudocheirus occidentalis
GAAAGAGAGACAGATGATCACTGTCACAATATGTCCACTATGAAGATGTCCTGTATAATCACACATCCACAGCCTGTATTGAATTGATTGTCCTTCCAGTGGGGGTGGGTGACAAGGGAGGAATCGAAAGAATCTAGAATTTAAAGTTCTGTAATACCTGCAACTAAGAAATAAGATATACAGGGGCTGGGATAGGGAGAGCCTCCCTGCCCTACCAGAAAGTAGGAGAGCAGAGCAGGGGAGGGGCTTTACAGTGGGATTGATGTTTTAGGGTTGGGGCAGGGGCAAGACGAGGAGAAAATTTGTAATTCAAAAATGTAATGAGAATGAATGATGTAAACAAGAAAACAAATAAAAAATATTTTTAAAAAACTATATGATCTAAATAGGGGAGGGGGAGGTCAGTAAATAAAAACACAAAAACCAACTTATTTCAGTTGTGTTCTACTTGTTTAGTCCCTTTGAGTACAAAAAAATAAGGCCATTCTTGATTATTTCTATTCAACAGAATTCAATCACAGGAGCCTTACAGTGTTCGATTTTTGTTTGCATACTGTTGACCTAAAAATGAAATGCCAGTTTTAGGAGAAATAAATAGAAGTTTATAAAAGTTAGATAACAATATCCTGAATGTCTAATTCAATAGAATGTCCTAGTTGCCAAGATTTAGAGAAGCAGGTTATATAAAACAGTCACATATAATTTTACTCACTATTTTAAATTTCTAAGTACTTTAAAAAAAATCTCTTTCAAAATAAATATATGGACTATAGATAATAATCCCATCAGGCTAAAAGGTTAACATTTTTTATACTAAAGGTCCTCTAATTCTTCTTTCTTATTTTGTTATATTAAACACTAAATATATTTCCCCTCTCAATCCCCCACTTTATTGACTATACCACTATATGGCATAAATGTTCCCCTTTAATAATAGACTATATAACTTCAAGATTTTCCATAGAAATACATCAATACCACTAAAATGTAAAATAAACATTTTATGATCAAATGCTCAAGGCTGTACAAAGTAGGCCTGATGAGAGTTCTCATTTAAAGGCTTTAGACAATTATTGATTCTACAATTTTCTTTATAATAAGAATAAATAAATAGAAATTACTTTGGGGGATAAGGTTAATAAAACAACAATGATCGGAGTTAACTAACTTTTGCCCCAACAAACCCAAAACTTAGCTCGTCACTCTTCGACTATTTGTGTATATATGCCCATCTTCAAATTGATACATACCCAAGTGAAGAGAGAAGCTGAATGTGGGCATTTTTAAGCATGAAAGTGACGCAAAAGTCCACCACTTGAGTTAATACTTTAAATATTTTTAGTTCAATTAAATCTCAAGATATTATAAAACAGTCATTTGAATGCAGTCCCTTATTTCAATAAGATCCCACAATCACTGGGAGAGGCAGAAGAGACAAGGGTTGACATTAAAGGATCATAGCTCTAGGGCAGGAAGGGACCTCAGAAGGAAAGGAAAGGAAGGCCTGGGGAGGTTCAATGGCATTCCCAAACTCACACAAACACAGTGTAAGGTAAGGGATTTAAATATCTCAGAGCTAGCATTCTTTCCACTGTATGATGCTGTTTCTTTGACGTGTTCCAAAAATGTGTCAATGTATGGACGTATTCCAAAAATGTGTCAAAGTATGTCAAAGTCAGAGCATGTTCAAAAGATGAGTCACAGGGCAGTAGAAGGATGATTATCACCAGAGCCAACTCACAAGACAAGAAAAAGCAGTTGAAAGGAAACCAAGGCCCCCAGAAAGGTTGGCATGAGGATACCCAACTAAGTCAGGTCATGCCAAGAGCATTTATAGATGAAACTGGAAGACAGTAAACAGATATGAAATGTAATAGATTTGCTAGAACTTCTATAGCCATCTGTTCTCAGGAGACTAAGCAAACTTTTAAAAATTAACCATGGAATGAAATGTGATTGTTGTATACTATACATCTGTAAGTTACATGTGTGTGCTTAGATATGTGCACCATATGTGTATACATACGTGTGTATGCATATTATATAATTGGTACATTATATACATATTTACATGTGTGTATATCTAGACACATATACATGCCTACATATATAAAATATATACTGTCTAATCTAAGTTCCCTCAAACAGAGAGGCTTCGAATATACGTATATTTTATAATCATCAGTAAAGTTGGCAACCAGGAAAATTTTTCAAATAATTTCAAATAACCCCACTAAGACCAAATAAATGGTAAAACATGCCAGTCAAAGGGGTAGGAGTAGGAGGGACTTCTCGATTTATTTTCTCTTGTTTACCATAATATTCACCTAATACTTCTAAACATGATTCTGTCATTATTAATTCAAGAACTTGGCCTTGCATGGGAGTTACCATTGAAATGCAATTTTTCTTATGGCAAACTGAAACAAATCTGGTTCAGGAGATTAGGATGACACTGAAAACACTTGTCTTTTGTCTATTTTTTTCCTTGTGTCTGGTGGAACAAACAGGGACTCTGAAGTACTCAGGAAACCACAAACTATTCAACATTACTATGTACAACCGGTATACAGAATTTTGATACAAATGCTCCCAAGGAAAAAATGCTCACTGCTATAGATGAATAATAGAAACCTTCATCAACTCCCTCCATCTTATTTGAATTTCAGAATATAATGGTCTGCTTTGTACTGAAATATGTGCGTGAATAGATAGATAGGTATCTATACAGATACCTATCTACCCACAAATATATATCTATATAAAATCCTTACCTTCTTTTAGAACTTTATCCATGTTATGAGAAATCACTACTCTTCTGGACTGGATAGACTCATGTGAATTTCCAGATGAAGGACTCTGAAATATAAATAGGGTACATATTAAGAATTAACATCAGGAAAAACACCATCTGATTTCAAATCCAAACAGAACACTTGAGACAGTACTGTATGGTGCGATCAGTGCTGCACCTGGAGAATGGAAGAGTGACATCTGTATCTTTCCTATGGAAGCTAGGGATTCAGACAAATCACACATCCTTACAGAGCCTCCATTGCCTTGTCTATAAAATTAGGACAATACTACCTATAATATCTATGTCATAGGGTTGTTTTTTCTCTAGGAAATGAGATCATGTATACAAAGCATTAGAAAGAGCCAGAACTAAAGATATCTTTATCTGTGTCCAAAATGGTTAGGAGGTAGAGATCAGTGGTTCAGAGAACAGTCTGATCAGAGGTGTTGAGTGCTTTGGGAGAGGGGTTGGTCTATCTATTTCCTATGCAGGGACTAGAAGGAAGGGGAGCCCATGAGAGAGGTATGACAGGGATGGTGAGGGGGTGATCAAGGGGGAGCTACACCATGTGGTATTGGAGGTCAGCAGAAGTCCTCAAGGTCAGGCGTGAAGGCAATGGGGGTAGGGATGGGCGAGAAAGAAGAAAGAAAGGAGAAGTGTGTAGCAGCAACCACACTGGCATACCCAGGATGGCTGCTAGCACAGGTTCTTAAGATCTGCTCTCCTAGGAAAGACAGCTGTTCAAGGGGTCAACAATCTTTTTAAATTACATTCATTAGTTCAGGGGAAAAATCAGCAGTCTGAACTTCATAGAGAATCTAAACAAAGAAAATACAAGTATAGAAATAAAGATCAACAGACAGGGCTTCTAACTGTATGAGAAATTAGCACAAATCAAGGGAGAGATCCAACTGTCTGAACAAGGCAACTACATATGTAGTTACCAGAGAGAGAAGTGCCAATATCTGAGTTTTTCAAAGTTGGGGAGAGGGGGAGGCTCCTTAACCACTATCCAGAATCTCATCTGGCAAAATCACAAGCATACTCTTCCAAATGAGTAAGCCCCAAAACAGAATGCTAACCTTAGCCTATATATAACCTTTTTTTTTTTGAACCAGAGGGCATCACTACCCTCCTGACTCAATGCCTATTTAGAAATTAACAAAAGGTGTGAAAGCCTTCCTACAAGCAAGTCTCCCCTAAGCAAGCTTCCCTTAATGGGCTCTACCTGAGGCTTATTAATGGTAAGAGAAGATCTTATATCCCATAAACAATACAAAGGGAAAGAGGAGGAAAAGAAGAAAGGGAGGGAGAATACTAGCAATGGGGGGAAGAGGGGGAGAGGGGGGAGAGGGAGAGGGGAGGGGAGGGGAGGGGAGGGGACAGGGAGGTTGTAATTGAGAAAGCTGTAGTTTGAACTTTGACTTTCTATGACTCAACCCTATTTTATTTCATTCTACCATATAAGGAAATAAAATACTATCTTGTCCAACCCTTTGGTTTAATATAAATGAGCAAATTAAGACCCAATGAAGGAAAATGAATGAAAGATTGTCTCTTAATAAAGGGAATAGGAGGTAGGCTTTTTTTTTTTGGTTGTTGTTTTTTAAGATCAGAGACCACTGAAAATTGCATGTTCCTGGCAGCAGCCTACTCAATTCAATTCAAATCGATGAGCATTTATTAGATCTATCCTTTGTGTCAGGCATTGAGTTAGGTTCTGAGAATACAAAGATGAGACCTCTCCAACCTATGACTAGGACTTTCTGGCTGTTCCTGAGTCCTCCTTTCCTGGGTACTCATGGAATAATTCTCATCAGAAGTTCATATAATATCAACCTAACCCTTAACTAATGAGGTTTATTTTAAGCAACAAAAAGAATTGATATTTCTTTTTATCTGTCAGGCAAAGGAAAGTACAAAGTACTAGGCAATGGAAGGAATTTGCAAGGGCCAATCAGACAAGAGGCTGCTAAAAAGAGATCTGAAAGCCCTAATGTTTTTATACTTTAAAATACTCTGGAGAGGTGATTAATCTCTTGAGAGTCCACTTAACAATGAAAGGAAATGCTGCTCTTTGATATACTTTGCAAAGCAACTTGGTGACAATAAGAAAGTACAATCACTAGAATAATGACAGCTAATGTTTATATACAATTTGACCATCTGCAAAGTGCTATATTATTTCATTTGATCTCCCAATGGCCCAATGAGATAAGTATTTAATTATTTCTTTTTTTCAATCAGCAAAAATCTGCCTTCTCTCCCTCCTACCCCAACCACACCCCCAAATGAGAATGAAAAACAAAACCTTTATCATAAACATTATAAGCAAAACAAAATTTCCACACTGGCCATGTCCAAAAAATATTTAGAGTCTTTCACTTCTCTATCAGGAAGTGGGCAGAATGTTCCATCATTATACTATTATTTAAAAGTCAGAATTTTCAAAGATTTAGGCTAAATTTCACTTGGTGGTAGGCTGGACCAGCCTTTGACAAAAACTAAGAACGAATAGAACTAAAAGCAGTCAATGGATCACCTACCATTTCTTTTCTAGGAAGATCCTCCTCCTCATCTAGGTTGCCAGGTTTATTTTCCCCCCATTAATCTGCTCCAAGGAGTGAGACAACAACAGGGAACCTCCCATGGAATTGACTGTGACTATAGCAAGGTAATCTGGTGTAGGCAGGGTCATGGACATTAGTACTGGCTGCGGTAGTGAAGGGCCAGAAGCAAGATGAAAGTTACACAGGGACAAAGGATTAGTTAGCATACAGAGGCAAGCAAGTAGGAACCAGAGAGATAAGCTAAGTCCAAAGTAAAGAAATATGGGTGGATAACAAAGGGGCACAAGAATCCCTGAGGCAAAACAAGAGAGCGTGATTGGACACATAGTAGGAGTCTGATAAGTGCTAGTTAACTGATTGACTGATGGCAAGAGAGGCATAGCATTAAGGGACAAACTTCAGTTTTTGCTGATATAAGGAACTTCAGATGAGTAACCCCTCCCCTGCCCATCCCCACCCGTCCCCACCCTCCCAACAATGCTGGTCAGCACCTTCTACAATTTATAGTCTTAGAGAGATGCCCAGACTAGGGCACTTTGGCTTGCTCAAAGTTGTGCTTCCACTTTTTGGATGACAACATCTGGATAGTCACCCACCCATTCTCAGAACTTATCTTCTGCATGAGCTTCAGCTGTGGACAGCTCCCCACTTGAAAACAATGAAGTTTATATGGCAGCAGACTGTGTAAACTGTTCTCCCCCAAAATCAATGAAATATAAAATTTCATTTCCATCCAAACTTCCTAACCCTATGTCCATAAATAGGGCTATTGGAACAAATCTGGAGTATGAGAATAAAAAACAATTTCTCCTGCCAGTTCCAGATTGCCATTTAGGAGAACCCAGTTCAATATGGTTCCATAGTCAATCAACCCATAAGCATTTATTGAACATCTACTCCGTGTCAAGTGTCAATACTGTAAGTACTACAGTTATTATTATTAGCCCCATTTCACAGATGACAGAACTGGGCCTGTGAGAGATCAAATGATACAAAGACAAAGCAAAATATTATATATATGTATATACATATATACATACATATATATGATGCATACAAAGCATATACACAAGGTAAACTTAGGCAGAAAGACACTAGCATTAGAGGAAGCAGGAAAGGTCTCCTGTCGAACATGGTTCTTAAGCCTTGTCCCTATGCCTCACCAATATTCCACAGATAAGTGAAGATCAATGTGGGGTTTCCCCAGTCACCATGAAGGACTAGTAATAAAAATAAAAGATTTATGGCTAAAAAGGACCTTGAAGATTAGTACAAGTCCTTCTTTTTACTCATTTTTTTTTTGGTTTTTGTTTTGTTTTTTTTTTTGCTTTTTGGAAGGCAGTTGGGGTTAAGTGACTTGCCCAAGGTCACATGGCTAGTTTTTTTTGTGTTAAGTGTCTGAGGCCGGATTTGAACTCAGGTACTCCTGACTCCAGGGCCGGTGCTCTATTCACTGCGCCACCTAGCTGCCCCTCTTTTTACTCATTTTTAAAGTGACTTGCCCAAGATAAGACAAGTAGTAAATAGCAGGAATTTAAGACCTAAGTCTTCATATTCAGAGCAGCCATCTGCCAAGATTTTTAAAAATGAAACAAAAAACCCCTTTTCATCTGCTACTCTCTGAATCACTCTCCAGTCATCCTTACTCCATACTACTGCCTCTGTGAAGGTGTTGCTCCATTGCCAACAAATGCCCTTTCTAGGCACTCTATCTTTGGGCTCTTACAGAAACTTGGATCTCTCCAGAAGACACAGTATCCCTGATGTTTCTCTTCAGTGTAGGTAGCTCACTTATCTACCTACCCCATTCCATACACCAAGTTAGGAGGAGGAATCTTCCTACTCTGTTTCCTGCTCTCACTTCTGTATCTTCCCTCTACCACCATCGATCAGCAGTTTATTTTACTTGGAGCCTCTCTGAATCTTCTATATCCCCTCTCCAGATAATCTATTGTAGTCGACCTCTACCCATTGATCCTAGTTCTGAATCATATAGAGGTTATATGCCTCTCATCTTCAAGGATTTCAGGACCTGGCTCATGGTTTTTATTTTTTAAGGTTTTTTTTTTTCAATCAATAAATGTTTATTTTCTCTTCCTCTCTTTTCCCCCCCTCACCCACCACTGGAGAAGAAAAAGAAAAAGAAATCCTTGTAACAAATATGCACAATCAAGCAAAAGAAATGACCATATTGGTCATGTGTCTCATCCTGCATATTTAGTCCATTGCCTCTGTGTCAGAAAGTGGGTAGCATCCTTTATCATCACCCCTCTGGAATCACAGTTGATCATTGTATGAGTCAGAGTTCTCAGGTCTTTCAAAGTCTGCCATTTACAAAATGTTACTGTATAAACTGTTCTCCTTATTCTACTCACTCCACTCTACATCAGTTCAGTTAAGTCTCCTCAGGACTCTCCAAAAACATCCCCTTCATCCATTTCTTATAGCACAATATTATCCATTACATACCCTGATTTATTTGTTCTCTCCTCTATGATTTCCCACTCTCATACTTCAGAAATTCAGTAGTTAGGTAGATATTCCCTGAAATATCCTGAACTCCCAACTCACCAACCTCAACACTCATGACTGACATCTTCACTCTTCCACAGTCAGAGATGATTATGTCTGTTGAGTGGTGGTTAAAAACACAACTTCACTCTACCACAGCCACCCAAAGAGTGATCATAATTTAGATCTTACCAACAAGAATAATTGTACTAACTCCAATCTTACACTCTGAAATTACCTTTTCCAATCATCACTTCTCATCTTTCCTTTTCTATCTATTTAATTCATCCTTCCAAAACCCATTCTTTATCCTCATTGTTGTCCTTAATTTCTCTATCTCTTGCTGTTTTTCCAGTGCATTACCCCTCTGTTCTCTTTACAATCTTGACCCAATAGTTGAAAGGTCAGCTATATACCATCCTCCATCCTTGAATTCCTTGTTCCCTTACCAACTGCTGCTTTCCATATCTTGCCAATCCTCTGCCCTGCATCACTCCTTACCTCCACCTTCTCTACTTCCACTTCCCTGGATAAAGTTATAGAACCATGATATTCCACTATAACTTAATGTTCTCTAACCTGAACTGGGTCATAGAAATTCTTTTATTCTTCCTTAACTGACTCTCACATCCTCAGTGATTTTTCCACAACTTTTCTTCTCTCCTCAAGGACCCAATGTTCTTACCATATAACCTCCACCCTTTCTGATTAGATATAATCTTTTACTTTACTTTTTAAAATAATTAAAACCATTCATCATGAGCTCCTCTATCTATCTTTACCTGTTCTCTCTTCCTTTAATCTAATATGTGAGGAAGAAATGAGTCTTTCCTTTTGTCAAGGCTTGATCCCACCCCCTTCTCCTCTCTTGGAGGTACTTGCCCCAGTAATTATTTCCTCCCTCTCTCACCTTCAATCTCTCCCTTTCTACTGGCACCTATACTGCCTACAATTTATTCAGGTCTCTACCACCCTTTAAAAAGTTGTCAGTTGACCTTGCCATCCTATATTATACCTACTGCTAAAAAGAGCTGCTCTTGAGGTTCCCACCTTCTCCACTCAGTGTGGTTTCTGATCCCATTATATGACTAAAACTGCTTTCTCTAATCCTACCAAGGACTTAACTGCCAGATTCTGTAGTCTGCCTTCGGTGATCATCTTCTTTGACTTGTCTGTAGCTTTTGACACTCTTACTGCCCTCAGCTTTCTCCTGTTTCACTTTCCAACGGTTTGACCACTCTTTCTATCTCCTTTTCTAGATCATCATACATAATTGACCTTTAACTGTCTAAGACTTTCTTTTCTTTTATCTTTGCACTCTCTCCCTCCATTAACCTTACAAGATCCTAGGAGTACAATTATCACCTGTATGCAGATGACTCCTAAATCTATAAATCCACTGCAAATCTCTTTGCCAATATCTAGTCTCTCAATTTCAGCTGTCAACTGGATACCTCTACCTCAATGTTCCATCCGGAACTTAAATCAACATATCCAAAGTGGGACCAATTATCTTTCTCCCTAAATCACTCCTCTCCTCTCTTATTTCTCTCTTATTTCACATTCCTAATGTGTCTGTATCCAGCCTCTCTCCAATCCATCCTCCATACAACCAACAAATTGAAATTCTTCAAGCATAGGTGAGACCATGTCACTCTTCTGTTTCAGAAACGCTGAGGTCCCCAGGATAAAATACAAATTCTTCTGCTTGGTATTTAAAGTCCCCTCCCCCACACACCTGCCCTGCTCCCAAACTCCCTTCAACCTTTCTTTCCAGAATGATTTAACATTACTCCACACTCAGGCACTCAACGTTTCAGACAACCTGGCCCCCATGTTGTTTCCCATATGTGACATTCAATCTCTAATCTCTGTGCTTTAGCAAAGGCTATATCTAAGAGCCATTTCTACTTTTCCAGGCTCTCCCAGTTTTTCAAGATCCCCTCCAATATCCCCTAATAAAGTTAATGGGATTTAAGACCTTCTCCACCCATTAATAGGCCTCATGTGGAGCCCATTACCGGAAGTTTGCTTAGGGGAGGCTTACTGTAAGAAGGTTTTCACATCTTTTGTTAATTTCTAATTAGGCACTGAGTCAGGAAGGTTGTGATGCCTTCTGGCACTGAGGAGTGTGTGTGTGTGTGTGTGTGTGTCTGTGTGTCTGTGTGTCTGTGCGTGTATACACACACACTCTGAGTTGGTATTTTGCTTTGGGGGCTCACTTATGAGAAGGATCTTGTGGTTCCCTGGTCAAGATTCTGAGTGGCCATATGTTCAGAGCTCCCCACCTGCTCAGGTGTAAAGGTTCTCTGGATGCAGGGATGTATGCAAAGTGTAGCAAAACTGCTTTGATTCAGGCAGTCAGAGCCCTGTCTGTTGGTCTTTATTTCTCTGCCTGTATTTTCTCTGAGGTTCATGGTGCTGATTTTTCCCCTGAACTAGTGAATATAATTTTTAAAAACTGTTGACCTCTTAGCTCTCTTTCCTAGTAAAGCAGATCTAAGAACCTGTGCTAGCAGCCATCCTGGGTAAACCGGTATGGTTGCCACTACACCCCTCCACTAAAATAATATGTATTCCTCCATTAGAATATAGCCTCCCTGAAAGTAGGGATTGTTTCACTCATCATATCCCCAACCTAGAATAGTCTAGCCTCTAATAGATACTTAATAAGTGCTGGAAGACTGATTGATTACTTTGTAAATATTTTATATCTAATTATTTGTGTACGTTTCCTACCCATAAATTAAAATTCCTTGAAGGCAAGAACTATTTTGATTATATTTCTATATTCCCAGTGCTTAAAACAGTACCTGGCTTATAAGTTTTTGCTGAATTGAACTTCTCTGTTTCTGCTGGAGAGAAGTATGACCATCCTACCAGTCCCCCAGGCTCACACAACCCTAAATGCCTCCAACCCTAACCCTAACTCTCTGTTCTTTCCTCTCTCTCTCTCTCTCTACCTTCCATATCCTATCACAAGGTCACAGATGTAGAGATGGAAGGAACTTTGTAACTCCTTGGTCTCACAGATAAGGAAACTAAGGCCCATTGAGTTGAAGTGATACCCCACCCAAATCACACAGATAGTAAATTACATAAGTTGGGTTTGGAACTACATCCACTTTCTTTCCCTGTACCATACCACTCCAACTCTGCACAGCCATAAGTAGGCTAACTGTGCCTGTGAGCAACTCAGTTGGGGAAGAGAGGGAGTGGCCAGCAGCCTAGGGACAGTCCAAAAGGTTGGGGGAGAGGTGGAGGGCATTGTTTCAGAGAACAGGCTCCCTCATCTGGTGCCTGACTAAGCAGATCTTTTGAAGGTGAATGCAAGACCTTCCATTCATCCCTGTAAAATTGAATCTTATTGCTTTTAGCCCCAAATTCTAACCTGCTCAGATAATTTTGCATCTTGATTCCGTTACCAACATTTTGTTACAAAAACCTGTGAAACTCTGAAGAAAAATTCTATAAAGGATTTGACATATAAGCTAAATGGGAACTTACAGGAATGGAAAAAAAAGAGCTCCCATTGCATCATGGCCTTCCAAATATAGGGCAAAACCTAAAAGCCTCCTCCACCTCAGTATGCATAACTTATCCAGAAAAAGCTTTGTGCTTATCAGCTTTCTGTTCTGCTCCTAAGCTGATGTTAGCTTGGAATCTACTGCCATGTCAAATTAAGATCTATTTTGTTTGCCTAATCACTAGCCAAAGGCATCCTCTCTTGAGGAAGGCAATATCCAGAGAAATTGCATGCGTAAGGCCTAAGTGCTCTGGCATCATTAGCAACTGGGCAACCAGGAACTACCTGGAACCCAGCCACATATACATGTGTCGCTCAAGATCCACTGTGTTTAAGTCTGACATTGCTGACTATGTTACTTCTCATGAGTACAAGGCAATCAATTTGAGTCAGGGCTTGCCATCTGTTTCATGGTGATTACATGAACTATCCAGATATAACAATTCACAAGCAAAAATCCCTCTGATTAAAAAAAAAAATAGGCCAAAGAATATTTTTCTTCTAATGAATGTTAACCACGTGAGTCTATGTCACATGACTGTCTTTCAAAATACTGTCAGCATCTAAACATTTACTGGGGTCAGATGACAAACACAAGAAAGCAACTTATCGTAGTATGAATAGCTTTGGATTTAGAGTCCAAAGATTTTGTGTTCAAATCCTAGCTTTGCAAGTCAAGTTAACAAGCATTTATTAAGCTCCTATGATATGCAAGGTATTTTGCTAAGCACCAAGGATACAAAGAAAGGCAAAAATAGTCCCTGCCTTCAAGGAGCTTACAATCTACTTACTAGCCATGTAAAGTTAGGCAAGTCATTTAAGCAAGATTCTAAGATTTATTTTCCTCATCTGTGAAATAAGGAGGTTGGATTGGATGACCTAAATCCCCTCTTATTCTGCTCTCTTATGACTCTCAATATGCATCCCTTTTTTTCCTTTTTTTAACCATGATCCCTAGCAAATAAACTCAACAGCTTAACAACCAACAGGAAGAGAAGGGCTTATTCAGAAATGAAGCCACAAACTAAAGAAGCCACATTTTTTTTCTTTCTATAGAAAATTAAAAAGTCACCAAGAAAACTTAAAAGGAAGGGGTTTTTTTATAGATTCATAAAATCCTGGAGTTACAAAGATCCTTAAAGATCAACTACGGCAACTGCCTATGAATCGCTGAACCTTGTCCTTGACAAAGTATCCAGCATCCTCTTGAATAACTCTAGTCATAGGGATCATTCTGAATAATGGAAAGTCATCTTTATACTGAACCAAAACATTCCTCTCTACAACTTCCTGCCAGGGTCCTCATTCTGAGACACAGAGAATGCAGAGAATGTCTTCCATGTGACCATTCTTCAGACACAAACAGCTATCATGTCTATCTATATTTTCTATTCTCCAAACTAAACACTTTCTTTCAACTAATCTTCATTTGACATATAAAGAAGTTGAGTTATGATAGCAGGAAAAAAACCCAAAATATTAATAATTTAACAGCCAGGGTCAGCATGAAAGCTGTCACAAAGAACAACATTCTAAACTAGCACGTTTTCTTCATTGAGAATGAATCTTAAGACATTACTGTTTCAGGGCAGCTAGGTGACACAGTGAATAGAGCACCGGTCCTGGAGTCAGGAGGACCTGGGTTCAAATCTGGCTTCAGATGTTTGACACTTACTAGCTGTGTGACTTTGAGCAAGTCACTTAACCCCAACTGCCTTGCCTTCCCTCCTCAAAAAAAAAAATTTCACAAGAAATTACTGTTTCCCACAAATAAGCAAGACAGCTTTGAAAGTTATGAGCTGGGGGCAGCTAGGTGGCACAGTGAATAGAGCACCAGCCCTGGAGTCAGGAGGACCTGAGTGCAAATCTGGCTTCAGACACTTGACACACTTATTAGCCCGTGTGACTTTGGGCAAGTCACAAAAAAAAAAAATTATGAGCTAAATTTATTATATATTTGAAAAGAAAAGCAAGCAATGTGTAATAGAGATTTGTATTTCTACTTTGTATGTGGAAATGCTCATTTTTGTGCTCATTATATTCAAAATAAAAAATAATCATTTTTTTAAATGCTTGGTAAATGAAAAATAAAAATTTATTTTAAAAGCATGTCACTGTGGTCCATCCAAAAAAATGACCACAACTCCTATATTTTTATAAAATGAAGTGATTTGGGGAGTGCGTAGGAACTTATTTCAATTCAGCCCAAGACACATTGATAAATCCGTCACTATGGGTAGTGTAGTAAAGAATGTTGAACTAGGAAGACGGAAAACCTACATTTCTGACCTGTCTCTGACCCATACCAGCTGTGTAACCACAGCCAAAACCCCTAATCTCTTAGTGCTCCAGACACCTCTCTAAAACTATAAATTAAAGCCAGACTGTTCCTCCAAACAGCTCTGGGAGGTCAAATTTCTCCACTGGAAATTTTCTGTATTGATGAAATCACAAATCTGGACCAACCTCCCTCCTCCCACAAAAATATTTAATGCAGATTATCTCTAGGTACTAGAGCTATAAAGATATAATGGCAAAATAAAACGTAAATCAACTAGTGAAGGCGTAGTATGAAGGACAAATAGGTTTGTTCTGCCTTAAAAAGAAGTCGGCCTAGATCTGTATGATACGTTCCACCGTCCCCATCCCTTTTATCCTTTTCTACAAGGGAGACGTTTTCCACAACAGTAGCTCCAAGCCCCACAACTAAATCAAGATTTGGAAAAGCCAGATTCCTGGTTTGCGTTTTTATAGTTTTAACTGTAAATGACATAGTACAACTTTTTATTTAGTTTCAATAATGACAAGCATCCACAGGCTGAAAATTCTTTATGCAGAGAGACACACAACTGAAAGGGGTTCAATATTGTTAGGTTTTTTAGATCAGGAAAGGAGAAAAGCTGCCCTTTGGAATTCAAACCAACAATTTTTCTGAAGGAGTTATTTTCTTGGAAATCAAGTATGCAATTGCATTCAAGGAAGACTAATACCATATACTTTGGGGCTTAACTATCAGTTATTTTGAAAGAGATTATTGGTATTTGGACATTGCACCATGGTGCATCCAGAAGTTTTGTGTCTTAGACAAGGCCTCTTATCTGAATATTTATAGCCAGAAGAGGCTAGCCCAACTACTCGCAATCCCCACAATTCATCTCCCTTCCTATTTTACAGAAGATTCAATTCAGATACCAGAGAAGCTATGAGTTTCCCAACATCACACAGATGGCAAAAAACAGAACCAGAATTTGAACCCAAATCCTTTGACTCTAAATATGGACTTTGTTCTTCTAGATGCAGACATGAAACCACTGTGCCCACCACAACTTCCAAGGCATTAAAGAAATCCAGCAACAAGAATTCAAACTGCAATAGTAAAAATCCAGCTCCTTAAGTTATGTTCATCCATTTTCCAATGCAAGACAGTCTACCACTAAATGGCTCTGTGGGAATGTGCTGAAGTGCTTGGGAGGAGTCCCTGAGGTAGTGGAGATAAAATGGAAGTAATAGACATTAAGAGGTAAGTGGGTTGAACCTTTCCTATCCTTTCTTATCTTATAATACATTCAAGCAGAAAAAAAACCAGACTATTCTTCAAGAAGTACAAATATTGCCTCAAAATAATATACCTAACAGGGACACTATGGGAAGTTTGTAACACTAATATTCTGTTGATGGGGTTCTGTAAAATACTTATTCTAGAAAAATTACTAAACTGCTTATACCCTTTGACCCTGTGATCCTACTACTGGGCACATATCTCAAGGAGGCCAAAGGCAAAAAGGTTCATATATGCTAAAGTATTGATAGCAGTATGTTTCATGATAGGAAAGGACTGAAGTCCAAATGGGCATTTATCAGTTTTGGAACGGCTATACAAACTGTGATTCATCAATATAATGAAAGATTATTAAACTATAAGAAGTCATAAATACAAGGAATCCCAAGAAACATAGAAAGACTTGTATGAACTGATACATAGTGAAGAAATCAGAAGCAGGGGAACAATACTGAGACTACAATAATGTGAATGAAACCAACTCTTATAAAACTATTAAATGTAATGATCATTACTGGGCATAGATGATTAAACATAGATACTCTCCTCTTAATAGAGAACAAGGGGATTACAGATGCTAAATATTGTATTTGGATACAGGTATAATTATTATATTGGTTGGTTTTACTTGACTATTTTTTCTTTATTACAAGAGATGTTGGGGGCAAGACAGAATGTTATATAATACATGGAAAATATGATATAAAAGCAACTGGCACTGATAAAACTTTTTAAATACGTCAATCTATTTGAACATCCATATTTATGAAAAGAGATAAGCAGTAGATGAGTAGATGAGGTCATCAGTACGTTGCCTAATTTATTCATCTGCTTAAAAATATTTTTGCTCTGTTAGGGATAATGCCCAACAATCCCAATGGTAGTTGTAGCAAGGAAGAATCAAATTCTGCAGTCAGGGAAACCATGGCAAATAATCATGTGTCAGATCCCATGGTATGTACCCCATGCTAGGTGTTATTGAGTGAAATTCATGATACCCTGGGTCTCTTTGAAAAGGCAAGAGGTCATGTCAACACATGATGTTTGCTCCTGGATAACAGGCATTTTTCATGAAAGAAAAAATAGAACTGAAACAGAGTGACCAGTGTTTTGTCTCAGGACACTGAAGAAAGTATAAATATTATCTGACAGTCCTTCAGCCCTCAAGGTGCTGACATTCTAATAAGGTAAGAAAATACATAAAGTTTCATACATGGTAGTATGGCTGGAGCAGTCTAGAAAGTGCTGTGGAAGCATGGAACTGAGCAACAGAAGCCCAAACCTGGCCTATCAAAGCTCAGGGTAGTTGAGAGCAAGAGGAACCCAATTTTCTGCTGGAGAAAGAATGGAGATGATGACCCACATGGCCTGGAGATGTCTGGAAATGGAGACAGCATGACTAGAGATGTGTGGAAAGTACTTAATATAAGCTGTTGTAATTAAATTAGTAACAACAAACTAATGAATTCAGTTGTTCTTCCATGTGATAGAAAACATTCCCCTATGATGATGTTATCAATCACTTTCTAAATTTGAAAACAGTTATAACTTTCTACAAGAATAATGTTTATTGCATTGTAGGAAATTCCTTATGGGGCCTTTCAGGCTTCCAGAGTTTACTATCACAAATAGATTAGGAAACAGAGTGCAGTGGAAAGATCATTGGCTTTGGATTAAAGAGGCTCAGCTCTCTCTCTGGACATCAGTTTCTTCATTTGCAAAATGAGTAACTAACATGTGATGAAGGCTAAGATTCCTTCTTGCTCTAAATCTGTGATTTTTTCAGGTGGACAATAATACAATGTCCCAAAGGTTTAAAAATTTAAGGTTCTTGGCAGAGCCAAGATGGCAGAGTAAAAGCAGGTACTTGCTTCAGCTACTGCTCCAACCACCTCCAATACTGGTTAAAAAAAAAATTACTCTAAACAAATTTTAGAGCTATAGAACCCACAAAGTGACAGAGAGAAACAAATCTCTCACTGAAGGCAGCCTGGCAGGCTGACAGGAAGGTTCTATTACACTGGACTAGGAGCCAAGAGCTGTCTCCCATAAACTGCCCAGGGCCCAGACCCAGGGCAGCCCCAACTAGCAGCACAGACCCACCAGAGCAGACTTCAGGAGAACGAATCACCAACAGCTGTGGCAGTTTCAAGACTTCTCAACCTATAAACACCAAAGAGAAAGTAAAAGGTCAGTAGGGAACTCTGTTGGAATTGAGTGATAGAAGAGCACGGTCTAGCCCTTGCCCCCAGGGCAAGAGGTGGTAGAGGTATGGCAGTTACAGCTGCTGCCATGTGACCACTTCCGGAGCTCCTGGCCTGCAGATCATAGGGGGATCAAGTGACCATTCAGACAGTAATAGCTTTTTCTTTGACCTGCTTGGATCTGGGTCACAATCTTGGGTGGTGGTCCTGGGGTGGGTCCAGTATGTCAGAATTTGTGGGGGCTGTAGAGAGAACACCCTCTTGATAGCTCTGGCAGCTGTGAAAACACCAGCCATTTGGGACAAAGCTCTCTCCATTCTGGAAGCAGCTTTCTAGTGTGGCAAAGATCTCAAAAGTCAAGTAATTAATTGGCTGGCAAGATGAGCAAGCAGAGGAAGCCCAATAAGACCATAGAATCCTTTTGGGGGGACAAAAAGGATCAAAACATGGAACATGGAACCAGAAGAAGAAAACAAAGTCAAAACTCCTTTATCAAAAGTTTCCAAGAAAAATAAGAATTGGTCATAGGTCATGGAAGAGCTCAAGAACGATTTTGAAAATGAAGTAAGAGAAGTGTAGGAAAAATTGGGAAGAGAAATGAGAATGATGCAAGAAAATCATGAAAAGTGAGTCAACACACTTACTAAAGGAGACCCAAAAAAACACACTGAAAAAATAACACCTTAGAAAAAAGATTAACTCAAATGGCAAAAGGGGCCCAAAAAGCCAATGAGGAGAAGAATGCCTTAAGAAGCCAAATTTGCCAGATGGAAAAAGAATTTCAAAAACTCACTAAAGAGAATAATTCCTTCAATATTACACTGGAGAAAATGGAAGATAATGATTTTATGAGAAATCAAAATACTATAAAACAGATCCAAACAAATGAAAAATAGAAAGCAATGTGAAATATCTCATTGGAAAAACCACTGACCTGGAAAACAGATCCAGTAGAGACAACTTAAAAATTACTGGACTATCTGAAAGCCATATTCAGAAAGAGAGCCTAGAAATCATCCTTCAAGAAATTCTCCAGGAAAATTGCCCTGATATTTTAAAACCAGAGGGCAAAATAGAAATTGAATTGAAAGAATTCATTGATCACCTCTTGAAAAAGATCCCAAAAAGAAAACTCCTAGGAATGTTATAGCCAAATTCCAGAGTTCCCAAATCAAGGAGAAAATATTACAAGTTGTCAGGAAGAAATAATTTGAGTATTGTGGAAATACAATCGGTATAACACAAGATCATCTAGCAGCTTCTACATTAAGGGATTGAAGGTCTTAGAATATTATATTCTGGAGGCCAAAGGAGCTAGGATTAAAACCAAGAATCACCTACTCAGCAAAACTGAGTATAATGCTTCAAGGGAAAATATGGTCATTCAATGAAATAGATGACTTTCAAGCATTCTTGGTAAAAACAAACAAAAAACAGAGATGAACAGAAAGTTTGACTTTCAAATCCAAGAAGCAAGAGAAGTATGAGAAGGTAAACAGGCAAAAGAAATCATAAGGAACTTAGTAAAGTTGAACTATTTACACTCCTACATGGAAAAATGATCATTGTAACTCATGAGAATTTTTCTCAGTATAAGGATAGTTGAAAGGAATACATACATACATATATATATGTATGTATATAAGAGTATATGTGGATATAAATATATATGTGAGCATGTGAATATGTGTGTACATGTATATATAGGCAGAGGGCACAGGATGAGTTGGATATGGAGGGATGATATCTAAAAAATAAAATTAAGAGGTGAGAGGAATATATTGGGAGAAACAGAAAGGGAAAGAGAACAGGGTAAATTATTTCATATGAAAGAGGCAAAAGAAAACTGTTACAATAGAGGGGAAGAGCAGGAAGGTGAAAGGGAATGGGACAACCTTACTCTCATTGAATTTGGCTTAAAGAGGAAATAACATACACACTCAATTAGGTATCTTACCCTACAGGAAAGTATGGGGGAAGAGGATAAGGGGGGGGGGTGATAGAAGGGAGGACAGACTGGGGAGAGGGTAGTTAGGAGCAAATAATTTTGAAAAGGGACAGGGTCAAAGGAGAAAATACAATGGGGGGAGGGATAGGATGGAGGCAAATATAGTCAGTCTTTCACAATATAACCACTATAGAAATGTTTTGAGTAACTACACATGTACAACCTATATTGAATTGCTTATCTTCCCAGTGGGGCTGGGTAAGGAGGGAAAAAGGGAAAGAAATATGGAAACCAAAGATTTTAAAACAAATGTTAAAAAGATTCTTTTTTTACATGCAACTAGGAAATAAGATATACAGGCGCTAAGGTATAGAAATCCCTCTTGCCCTACTAGAAAGTTGGGAGGAGGAGATGGGGGAGGATATAAGAGAGAACAGATTGGGGGAAAGGGTATTCAGTAGGCTCACTATATTGGAGGTTGGGTGGGGGAAAGATGGGGAGAAAATTTGTAACTCAAAATCTTGTGAAAATGAATGTTGAAAACTAAAAATAAATAAATAATATTAAAAATTTAGAGTTCTTTTATTCTTTTGATCTAAAAATTAAAAAAAATACTTGGATTCAGTTTGAAAATTTTCAGATCTAGAGACTACTGTTAGAAGAAGCACTCCAGTTTCCTAAATGCAATTTCTAATGTGACTAGATTTCAGATCAGAGGGGGGTTTGGAGGCTAAAATTCTAACACCACACTTGAAAGCATATATTTTATACAAATATCAAGGGCAGCACAAAGCAGCAATGGAAAGGAGGGATAGAGGGAAATGGGCACAGGAGAAGTAACTGGAAAACATATAATTAGCTTAATGCACTGTATTTATCCTTAAAAAGGTCTCTCTGCAGCCAACTTTTGTCATAACAGCTAATGTTTCTAAAGGGCTTCAAAATGCCTTTCTCAAGCTACCCTGGAAGGTAGGTACTCACTCTAAGTACAACTATTTCTACTTTGAAGATGGAAGAATTGGAACACAAAGAGATCAGGTGTCCTGCCTATGGTCACACAGTTAGCAAACATTAAACTTGAATTTTGTGCCTCATCTCTATACAAACCAAGTCTTTATTTTCACTATATATATGACCTCTCAATTTACTATGTATCCCCTATTATAATTTTGTAGGTGTTATCCTGCTTTTCCACAAATAATTTCTTTACCTAAGAGTTCCCCTGTACTTATGGTTCTCAAAGTGTGGTCCACAAAATCCTGGGAGTCCCTAATATCACAAAGTATTTTCATAAAAAGACTAAAACATTATTAAAATACTCTTTCCTTTTCCAAACACATATCTATGTGGGGCTAGATTTTCTTCATATACTTCAAACAAAGCAATATTATTACAGCATAATGAATCCCAAAGGAGTATATTAGAATACAGCTGCTTTCTACTGAGCCAGACAATAAAGAGATTTGTGGAAATATGTAAAACAATGCCACTAATCCATTTTTATTTTAAGCATTTTCATTAAAAGGTTATTTATATTAATATGGTAAGATTTATTATTGTTACTTTTGAATTAATAGATAAAAATTTTAAATTTATCAGACAATTTCTAATATGGTAAATATCAATAGATATAACCCACATAAACAAAAGCTCCTTGAGGATAAAAAAACAAAAAGGATGAATTGTATACACTAAAATATAGTAGCTCTTTTAGTGGTGGCAAAGAATTGAAAAGTGAGATGTCTATCAACGGGGTAGTGACTGAATAAGGTGCTGAATATGATTATGATAGAATACTATTGTGCTATAAAAATGACCAGCAGGATGCTCTCAGAAAAAACTTAGAAAGACTTACATGAACTGATACAAAGTGAAATGAGCAGAACTAGGAGAACAATATACCCAGTAAAACCAGTACAATGATCTACTGTGAATAACTTAAGTTATTCTTAGCAATACAATGATCCAAGACATTTCTGAAGGACTTATGATGAAAGGTGCTGATCATCTCTAGAAAAAAAAACAAACTGGTGGAGTCTGACTGCAGATTGAAGATACTTTTTCTTTTATTTTCTGTGGGCTCTTTTATTTGTCTGTGTTTTCTTTCATAGTACAACTTACATGGAAATGTGTTTTGGATGACTACACATGTATAAACTATGTCAATTTGTTTATCTTCTCAACCGGGGTAGGGGTGGGGTAGAAAGAGAATCTGAAACTCAAAATTTGGAAAATGAAAAAAAGAATGTTAAAACTGCTTTTTCATGTAATTGGGGAAAGTACAATAAAGTTCTTTGAATTCTTCAATAATTTTTAAGAAATTTTGAGACCAAAAAGGTAGAGAACTGCTGGAGTAGTTGTAGCAGCAACCACACTGGCATACCTGGGGTGGGTGCTAACACAGGTTCTTAGATCTGCTTTACAAGGAAAGATAGCTGTTCAAGGGGTCAACAATCTTTTTAAATTACATTCACTAGTTGAGGGGAAAAGTCAGCACCTGAACTTTAGAGGAAAAGAAACAGAGAAAATACAAGCATAGAAATAAAGACCAACAGTCAGGACTTTGACTGCCTGAATCAACTATATACTTTACGTATGTCCTTGGATCGAGATAGCTTTCACATCTGAGCAGTTGGGGAGCTCTGAACATAGAGCTACTCAAAATCTCAACCAGAGAATCACAAGATCCTTCTCATAAGTGAGCCCCAAAAGCAACATACCAACTCCAAGTATATATATACTTCTCAGAGCCAGAAAACATAACAACTCTTCTGACTCAGTGCCTAATTAGAAATTAGCAAAAGGTGTGAAAGCCTTTCTACAAGCAAACTTCCCTTAATGGGCTCTACATGAGGACTATATTAATGGGCAGGGAAGATTTTATATCCCATTAACAATTACAGTAGTAGGGGCGGCTAGGTGACAGTGAATAGAGCACCAGCCCTGAAGTCAGGAGTACCTGAGTTCAAATCCGGCCTCAGACACTTAACACAAAAAACTAGCTGTGTGACCTTGGGCAAGTCACTTAACCCCAACTGCCCTCCCAAAAGCAAAACACAAAAACAAAACAAAAACAATTACAGTAGTCCACAGAAATGACAGGTCCAATCCCAATACCCTAAATTGGACTGTACAGTCTCATTTCATAATAAAGTTCTCACTGGACTACTCTGGACTAAGAAGCCAGACTGGCTCTGTTCCTACTTTAGACATTCAAGAGAACTCACAAGGTATTTACTAAAAATAAGAGAAATGCACATCAATGTAACTCTTAGGTTTCACCTCCCACCTAATTGTCAAAGATGACAAAAGATGGGAATAGTTAATGCTGGAGGGGTTGTGGGAAACCAAACACACTAATGATGGGGTCTGGGATGTTTTTGTCTGTAGCCTCAGTTTGTAAAATCTCGCTTGTGTTTGGGTACCTATGTATGTAACATCAGTCTGTAACAAGCCTGTGCAATTAAGTTGTAAAAGTCACATATTCCCCTCAGCCATAAAGGCATTAACTCTGACTCTCCCCTTCCCCCAGCCTGAAAGTCTTTTCCTTTAGGTGGCTAGTCTGCCTAGAAACAAGCACCTATGAAATCCTTCAATAGTATTCTATAGAGTGGGCCTGCGGCAACGTGGCAGCGGTCTCAATGTCAGTGGCTCTGAGGCAGGCCCTTCGGATGAGAAGGGCAGCAGCCATGGCCTCCTGGCTTCCCACCAGGTCACTGAGCACTTCCACACAGTGGCTGGCAAAGGACCAAGCTCGAGACATGAAACTCATCACAGTTGATGAAAAATTGGACATCACTACACTGACTGGTGTTCCAGAGGAACATATCAAAACTAGTTAAGTTCAGATTTTTGTTCCTACTCACAATAATATGCAGTCTGGAGTAAACAACACAAAGAAATGGAAGATGGAGTTTGATACCAGAGAACGATGGGAAAACCCTTTGATGGGTTGGGCATCAACAGCGGATCCTCTATCAAATCTGGTTCTAACCTTCAGTACTAAAGAAGATGCAATTGCATTTGCAGAAAAAAAAATGGCTGGAGCTATGACGTTCAAGAGAGAAAGGTCCCCAAACCTTTGTGACCAATGTCACAAGCCCAAAACCACACCTCTCAATAGCCCCCCCAGGGGGATTTCCCAGTGAATTATGGGCAACACGCCTGCACGTTGATATAAAAAGTGCATGTCCCTTTAAGCAATGACCACTTCTAAACTCCTCCTTAACTCCACCTTTGCCCACCTAGTTAGCATAATTAAACTCTGACTGACAGTTTTATGGTTATAAAAACTGCACCTCTATCCCCTGCTCTTTGCAGGCTATAACCTTTTCCTGCCCGCTGCAGAGAGTAAAACTTTATAACTCTACCTTAGATCCCTGCACTTTGCAGGTCCCCCTATTTCTCCTGCCTGCTACAAAGTAAGCATTATCAACAAAATTTGTAACTTTGCCAAAAGACAGCTTGAGTCCTGGAGAATTTCTTTCCAGACAAGAACCCACTAGAGATTCATATGAGATCCTTCAGACACGCCCATCTCCCAAACCTCTTCACCAATAATGAACTCTTATTGGTGGAGCAGTAAAATGGTCCAACCATTCTGGAAACCATTTTGAACTGCTTTGGAGATGCATTCCTTCTAACCCAAACATTCCACTGCTGGGACGATCTCCCCTCCTTCAAGTAGGTCAATGGTAAAAACTAAGGTTCCATATACACCAAAAGATTTATAGCAGCATTATTTGTAACAGCAAAGAACTGGAAACAAAGTAGATGCTGATTGATTGGGGAAGGTCTAAACCAATTGTGGCATATGGGTAATAGAATATTATTTGGCTATAAAAATTGATGAATATAATGAACACAGAAGAAGAGAATCTGGGAGGACAAGGGAAGTGATGCAAGAAAAAAGATGTCAGTCCTGTATTTTGTTTGTTTGTTTGAAAAAGCAATTCATCATCTAGAGAAGCCACCCAAAGAGATGTTATAAAATGAGACTATACAGTAATACAGATATTGGGACTGGACCTGTCATTTCTGTGGACATCAGCAGTTCTTAAGCTTTTTGTTCTCAGGACCCCTCCACATTCTTAAAAATTACTGAGGATCTCAAAGAACTTTTACTTTATTTTATTTTACTATTTTATTTTTTCCCAATTACATGTGAAAGTCCCTTTTTTAGAGGGACCTCACACAAAGAAAAGAGTTCTTGTTCTTATACTTCTAGTGTCCCACAAATCCCTTTCAGTTTTCCTCATTAAATTTCTGGTCACACTGATTGCCAACAGAGAAGTAATTGAAAATATATTACCTGCTTAGGAAAATATTTGAAATGTTGATTAACTTGGCAGATTCTGGAATTGTTTTTGCGGTTACTTTGAAGCCAAAGTACAGGCAAGTCCTTGTCCCTATAATGCATATCCTTGAAACATCATCAGGACAGATAAAACAGAATCACTTAATCAATTAAGTGGCAGAAGTTCACAAATGTACTAAATGAAGATACCCAAAGAGATATTTGCCTGTACCCCTTCCCTAACTAGTGAGTAAACGCTGTTTTAATGGCCTAAAACCAAGTAACAAATGTTCAGCAGCAGAAGATGACAGGGTTGGAAACTGGGATGCTGAGGGGTAAAAACTGAGTGTGTGGCTGTGAAGTGGAGATATTCAGGGGAGATGGCTCTTTGAAGAAACTGAAGAGCAGAGGGAAAGAGAGGAGAAGATGATAAATTGAGGAAATAACAGGATCCAAGGGAAGTCTAGGCTATTTTATTTTATTTGGCGTTTTTGAGCATGTATACGCAGGCGAAGGAAAGGATACAGTGAAGACAACAGGAATGACCAATGAAGCAAAGTCCTAGAGATGGAAGGGGATGAAATCAAGCACGAGAGAGGTGGGGTAATAAAGGGATGTCATAAAGATGTTCTACTTAAGACAAGAGACCAGGTTCTCTCTGAGAGGCAGTTAAGGGGCAGAGTGCAGAGAGAGCTGGATCTGGAGTCAGGAAGCCCTGAGTTCAAATCCTGCCTCACTTACATACTGGCCATGTGAGCTTCAGCAAGTTACTCAAACTCTCTATGCCTCAGAGATCCATCTGTAAAATGGGGATAATAACAGCATCTTCCTCCCAGGAAGGCTTAAATGAGATAATACTTGAAAAGGATTTGGCAAAGTTTAAAGCACAATATAAATGCTAGCTATTCATCCGAAGAGGGATGGTTGGGGCAGGAGCGAAGGAAAGAGGAAGAGAAGGATAATGAAGAGATGTGTGTTAACAATAGAGGAAGGATCCTAAAAGCTGGAGAAAGATAAAGACTGGGTCTGAGGGGTGGCTAGGTGGTAAATAGAGGCATGGCCCTGGAGTCAGGAGGACCTGAGTTCAAACCTAACCTCAGACACTTAACTCTTACTAGCTGTGTGCCCTTGGGCAAGTCACTTAACCCCAATTGCCATGCCTTCCCCCCTCCAAAAAGAAAAAAAAAAAGATTGGGTCTGGGTAGGACTAAGATGAATGGGAGGGAGGAAACAGAGAGAAAATACTAAAGAAGGAAATTAAGGTCAAAAGAAAGTTCCAAGTGAGGATAAGACTGATCCTCAGGGTACCTAGGGCTATAGTATGAACAGAGGAAATAGGTAAAACTACTCAGATTTTTATTTTTCTCCTCATCTACAACAGTGGGAAAGATCTTCAGAATGGGAAATATAAAGCAAAAGCAGTTGAGGAATTTGAAACCCAACCCAAATGGCTGTTAATTTGGACAAACAACGTACCTCCAAAGTGCAATGCCAAGGTTTTAACATCTACATCCTCGGCTGATTTGAGAGTATCCAACTGCCCTCAATAATTTCAAGTCAAACCAATTTCCTACCAGGACACAGAATGACCTTTGGAATATGATTATTAAATCACCATTTCTGAAAAAGAAAAATTGCAAAGAATTGAGAAAGAGGCAAAAGAATTGGAAATGGACAAATGTCCCAGTTTTCAAATGCTAAAAAGAGGTATAGTCTTTAAACCATAGGTCCCTGAGATGGACTTAAATTATTGGCAAAATTCTAGAGCCTGTAAATGGAGAACCTCCTTCTAAGGTTCTACTTTGTGATTACCGGTCACAAGTCTAAGCTCCTAGAACATGGATAAGAGTTCAATTGCATCTTAGAGAGGAGCTGTGGGGGCAGAGCCTAGGACATGAAAAGGCTCCATTACAATGGCTTAGTCCCAGGCACTTTGATGCATACTTGACTGCGTAGTAGCTATGATGGGAAGAACCATGACAGTGCCACGCTTTCCTTTGAAATTAAAGGAGAGAAGGAAGCAGAAAGTAAGAAGAGTAAACAAAGTGGTGATAACAACTAGAAATAATAATAACTCAGATTCTTCCACTCAAGTTATATGAACTACCTGACAAAAAAGTTTATATTATAAACTATCTATAATATATGTAATATATAATATAATATAAATATATAATATAAATTATATTATGTTAACACAAATGAGAAAATGCACTGTAAGGATAAAACTATGCCCACAGAACAAAATGTTTTCTTTCTTTCTTATTTGGAGACAATCAAGGTTAAGTGACTTGCCCAATGTCACATAACTAGTAAGTGTCTGAATCTGGATCTGAACTCAAGCCCTTATGACTCCAGGGTCAATGATCTATCGACTGTGCCAGCTAGCAGCCCCTAAAATGTTTTATTTTTCTTATTACTTTTTGGAGGGGGGAAGGCAGGGCAATTGGTGGTAAGTGACTTGCCCAAGGTCACCCAGCTACTAAGTGTTAAGTATCTGAAGCAAGATTTGAACTCAGGTCCTCCTGGCTCTAGGGCTGGTGCTCTATTCACTGCACCACCTAACTGTCCCTAAAACACTTCAGAGGAAAGAGGAAGCATGATGGAAGGACAACATTTTGAATCTGGAACTAGAGGGCAAGGGTTTGAAACACAGTTCTGAGTTTTATAAATCTGTGTGTCCATGTTACCTCCCTGAAGCTCAACTTCCTTATTGGTAAAGTGAAGGGGGTCAGAAAGACAACTGCTAAGGTCTCTTCCAGCTCTAAATCCATAATCCTGAGGACTTTTATTTAAAGTGATTTTTTTCCTTAGACAAATTTAAAGTGCATGATCGGAGAACTGATGGGAAGGGAACATGAGCATATTATCCTCATATTCCCTCCATGCCAGGGAAACTGGTATACATCACTCCACTGTGCTATGTATACTCAATGCTGAAGATTCATCCTTGAATGACAAGAGTCTGTCCATTTCAACAATGATCAGAATCCACTAAGTTCTCTAAGAAGAAAAAGCATGATTCCAAAAAAGTATGGGCAAAACCAATGGATGATTTATTGTGAGGAAAGACAGAAGCATGCACATAATCATTTTAAGCTTATATTCTTTTCCCTTTCCTCTCCCCCCTCCTATGAACGTGAAGCAGAAAGAAGGGCAGGCAATGCTAGAAGCCAAAAGGCTCAACAATCATCCAAGAGATTTTGGTGAATTGCTTAAATATGACATAATTATATTTTATTTGTGCTTTTCTCCCAAATGAAAGAAGACATGTTGTTTTAAAGTATAAGTCATAAGAGGCTTTCTCTGTAGGATTTCTATTCCACAGTGTTATTAACAAATCTTGGACTTCTTTAAAAGATGACGGGTTTCTCCTAAATCAAGGAGTCAGACAATTTTAAATAGCGTGCTAAAGTTTTTCAAGGCAAGTACAAATGGTGAGTTCTCTGTTCTATGTAACCACATGCTGCTATCACTCTTGCAAGGTCTCATATGGTGAAGAAAATTTACTTCATTGTAGAAAACAGAAATAATAGGGGTTTTTAACTTTGCTTTTGCCCCCTCTGACTCCATGTGTCAGCAGAATTGTTCATGGCACGCACCATATCGGTTTCAGAAAATAAATTTCAAGAGATGAAAGTCTCTGTGCCCTTGGCCAGGGCTGACCTTGTGCAAAACAATACTCCTTCCTATCTTCTCTCATTTTCTTCCTCTCTCCTCCCCTTCTCAGCAATGTAACAATGAGTGGCAAAAGTGGCAGTTTTATCCAATCACATTTATATTTTCACAGAGACCTCTAAAGTAAGAATGACTGTCACCTTCCACATACTCGTTCAATTCATGACATCCCCACACATGGTGGGGAGGGGCAGAAAAAGCTACAAAGAGCAAAGCTACAAACACACACACACACACACACTCACACACACACACACACACACACACACACACACGGTCCACCACTTGCTTATAGCCAAGACTCACCCACTAAAAATAAGAAGAGATGCTTAAACTGGGTTTCAAACTAGGGAGGGGTTGCCTCAGTAGAGAGAATTACAGGTAGATAGAGAAAAATGCTGGCTCTCCCCACCACTATGAGCTCCATTCCAAGGACCCTGGACCATTAATTCAAGACCTAATTAGCACCTAGTTAGCAAAAGTTAATAATTAAAACAAAAATAAGAAGCTACCAGATGGTCTCTTCCCTCCCCACCCCATTTGTCCAATGGTTTCTGGCTCCCTGGTCTCCCCTGAGCTGAGGGTGCCTTTATCCCCTCTTGTCCCTAATAGAAAACAACCAGATTACACTCTGCTCTTCAAGTACTCTGCTCTCTAGCTACAAGCTGTCCCCCTCATTTTATTCTGCATTCCCCTGCCTTGATCCATGCATTTGCTCAGAATGTGCATCCCCCATGTCACTCTTTCCACCTCTCCACCAGACTTCCTTTTTCCCATCCTTCATAAATTCGTCCTTGATCCACTCATCAGATAATGACCTCCTTCCTCAAATTTTCCCAAAGTCCTATGTCTTAGTCACTCCTTTACCTCTCTCAATCACTACTATTGCATTAGAAATTAAGGTAAACTGAGAGACAAGATTCCCAGAGTGATCAAGTTGTTAGGCTAGAAGTAACCAACAAATTGGGTAGCAGCCTCTCCCAAAGACTAAAGACCCTAAATGAGGGCTGCCAGGATCTTTTAAAACTAGGTGCGTCTTCCTTCTGATTGGCCTGACAGTTCATCATTTGGATCACCCCAGGCATAGGCAAAACAATCCCAATTAGTAGAAATTTTAATGAGGAGGTGAGTTAAGAGTCACCTCAGACTCCCCATTAATTCATAGTTGGGAGATGGGAGTAATCCTTAGGTGACAGGATCTATAGACTAGAGTGTAGTCTTAAAATTGAGTTAAGTGGGTGGTGGGTGTCTACAAAGGTAGATAATACAAGGTAGAGATTCACTTCACAATAGAATTGAATCTAGAGCAGGAAGTAATTATACAAAAGCTTAGTTTTTAGGCAAGTTCTAAAACATAGATGACTGACGTTATGAAAGTACTAGAGAGTATTTTAAAAGCTATGCTAGCTTGGCTTAATCTTAAAAATAGAATTTAAATCCATTTTCAGTACTATGCTACCTTGTGTTATATTTATCTGGACACAGATCAAGATATGTTTATTAGATTGGACACTCCTTCAGGGAGCATTTGAGGCAACTGTAGGGTTGAGAAGGAAAAAGAAAAAAGTCCTAGTCAGAAAAATGCTGGTGCCTGCAATTCCAGCCTCAACTTAGTGTTGGTCAATTTGTAGGTCTGGGAATAGTCTCAGGAACCAGGGAAGGAAAGTCAATTGTTGTGGTAGAAGCATGTTCTAGTATTAGGTTGCAATGAGTTTGAAGGATAAGATTGAATAGAGTTCAGGGTAAGGACGTTTTCAGTGGCTACATGTAGGAGAGTGAGAATGAGTGTTAGCCTGTTAGGAAAACAGCGAACCTTGGTACTTCTCGCTCTGCATTGGGCCTGGGGTGTGAGAAAGGCTGTAGAGTATAGGAATGGACCCTGATTGCTCGTTCTCAGCAGGCTTTGAGTATATAGTTATTATCCCTTCCACATCTTGACTCTTCCCATCAAGGATTCAATATATCATGGGTCTACATAAGAAATTAAATAGGACTTTTTTGGGAGGTTTGCAGGAGCCACAGACAGCATGCAAAGGCCAGCAGATGACACAGAGCTTCTGACCAAATACTTAACCAAATTTTACAATAAGGTGCTGTAAACACCCCATAAAAGAAAAAGAAAAAATTCAGACTTCTTCTCTGGTATGAAAGGAGGGCCAAAAAAATTTACAAGGATTTTCCAGATTGAGGGGGCACAGCACCCCTAAGTCCCATGTTGTGGAAGGGATAACTGTAATAGAGCAAGCTGTGAACAGAAAAAGGTGTGTAAGATCAGATCCTATCTCATAGAGGCTATATTAAATTCTAGCTCTCAAGGTCCTGGGTGCCTGTTCCAGAAGACATTCGAACAGGTTGAAGGAACAGAGTGAGATGGTTTCCATCACAGGCTGAGACAAGGGACAGGACTGTGTGGATCCTCCATCCTTGGACACCCTCACCTGTACTGATCCAGCACTTAGCATGGTTATGTAGTGGGTGCTTAACAAATGTTGAAGAGAAATTCTCCTACCTCTAATCATGCCAATTAGGAATTTGGACTGATGAGAGCTGAAAAAAGAAAAATTAAGCTCTAATTGTGCATATCCTGAAAGAGATTTAGAAGCAAAATAAAGCTGGAGGGATAAAGGGGCAAGGGAATAAAGTTTAGGACACTTGCAAACAATTGTGTGAACAACTACAGTTCTCGAAAGTATAGTGACTTTACCTTTGATACTATTCATTGAAAGGGATTCATCTTTTTACTATTTTTACACATTTAGTTAAGGGAGATCGATCTAACTAGGGAGTCTTAATGTAATGAGAGGGAGAGAGAAAGAGGGAGAAAGATGGAGGGAAGGAAAGAGGGGGAGAGAGAATGAGAATGAGGTAATGATCCCTAAAACAGCATCTGGCATGTTTCTCACCACTAAGGTAACACAAAAAGTGAGAGAGGAAGAAATGGATTAATGTTTGGGATCAGAATTAAGGCTACTCCTTACAGAGCATATTTAAGCTTGTAAGTGTTGGTGTATAACTCTTGGCTAAGGAGTAGAACACTGCAATGTCAGGATGCTTTATTAATAATATATATTTATATATTTTATTTCTATATTATATATTATATTTATATTATATATTTTATTTGTATATTTATATGTTATATAGACATATTATAATAATATATAAATAATATTAATTAATAACATTAATTATTCATAATATCTAGCATTTATGGAGTGCTCTAAGATTCATAAAGTATTTGAAAAATGTTATCTCATTTCATCTTCACAACAACCTTGGGAGGCAGGGGGTACTATTACCCCTATTTCACAGAAAAAGAAATGGAGGCAGACCTACATTAAGTGACTCACTTAGGGTCACATAGCTAGTAAGTATCTGAGATTAAATTTGAACTAAGATCTTCTTAAATCCAGGTCTAGTGCCCTATCCACTCTGCCACTATGCTATTGTAACAGTAATGAGACTTGAAGTTCCTTTTGTATTGCTAAACTAAGAGGTACTTAGCACCTAGTTCAGATTAAGCCTCTGTTAAAGAAACAGAAGGTATAAACTTCAGTCTCCTGTTGCTGTTGTAACAGGAAGGGGCTGAACAGGGAGGGGCAATAACTGTTTATAAGGAAAAACCCAGAGAGGGAGAGTTGGAATTTCTTAGGACAAGCATCTGGAGGCAGAAGCTGCTGCCACTGGAGAAAAAGATCATATCTTTCAGCAGCATCTGGAGGCTGGGCTGCTACTGCTGGACTGAGGATTGAGAAGAAAAATGAGAATTGGTAACTGAGACAGATCTTCTTGGAGCAAGCCCTGTGGAGGCAGAAGCTGCTACCTCCAGGGAGGCTGAAGATGAAAGCTACCCCTTTTTCCCCCCAAGGCTTAAGAGAATGATTTTGATTTGGAGAACCTGGATGAAGTGATTTTGATTCTGGAAACCAGCTGAGTCTAAGGGCAGCTGAAGCTGCCAAAAGACTGAGAAAACATGACTGTGATGCTGGTACTTTTTATGAACTTGTTTGTGGCTTTGTTGAGCCTTGACTTCCTGGGAACAGAGACTGTGAAGGATTTGGGGTAAACTGGATACTATGAGCTTCAGTATGGAACAGAGACTGCACGGAGAGCTGGACAAGGATCTGGGAACTGTTTGTACCCAAGTGACAGCTTGGTAAATCCAGGTAGGATATGGGACCATGGAAGGGGATCCAGGAAATCTGAGAAACCACCAGGAATCAAGCTAAAAGAAGACTTTACTTGGACACTGTGTACTGACTGAGAAACTGTATATTTACTAGTGACCTAGGGGTGGAGGGTCTGTATATTTTCTGATGATTAAACAGTGAATGATGAAGGATGATTGAATGATTGATTGACTAAATGATTGTACTTAGTGATTAATGACTGAATAAGTGACTGATTGAGTTAAGTTAGTGAGCCCCATGAGTGGAGAGCTTTGACTGTTATACTTTGTGTTCCTTGAGGAGGCAAATCTCCTTAAGGATGATTGAATGATTAATTACTAAATGATTGTTCTTTGTTGAAAACTTTGTGACCACTGTGGTAGAAACTATGCGACCATTTTCTATGATAAGTTGCTGTGAATGCTATTATTTTGATTTTCTGTGATGAATTGTAACATTATGGATGCTGTACTTTGATTTACTGTGAATGTTTTGCTTTGATTTGTTAGGAAATAAATAAAGTCTTCACTATACTGTGTAATCAGAACCTTAAAAGATGTTCACAGCAACATTCTTTTGAAAAGCTGCTTGTGCTTGGCTTTATAGCTATCTTTTTTTTAAATGAAAGATAACATGAATACATAATGAGTGGTTAATTTCCTTGATATCTGGAAAGACTGTTTCTTGAACCTATCAACCCACAAGACTTTCACTTGGCTTCTATAACAAGAATATTATAAGAATTGCTATAATATAATAATTATATATAAAATATAGCAATATAAGAATATAATTATTATAATATAATAAGAATAAGAACATCACAATAAGAAGAGCCATAAATTACAAGTCAAAAGACCCAAGTTAAAATACTGCTTCTGAGTGACAGTTGCTTCACTTCCCTGAGACTTATTCATCTGTAAAATGAAGGGGTTGTTTGACTGAGATGATCTCTAAGATTCCCTCCAGATGTAAATATTACAATAATAAGATTCTGAATCAAAGGGTAAGTTAGCCAGCCAAGGACAAGTCAAGTGCCCAAGACAAAAACGGAAGAAGATAAACTAGGTAGCCAGCAGAATTGTACACAAACAAGTTAAAGACAACATCAAGGAAGAGATTATGACTTCAAAGGTCAAAGGTTACCTTCTACCTGCCCTAATGAAACAGGATATATAGGAAAGTGTATGATGAGAACCAGAGTTAAGAAAGAGCTTGCCCCCAAAACATTCCATATTGCTGGAATAGTTGCTGATGGCAGACCAGCTAAGTAGACCTGTAGTCAATCTTTCTACTTAGAACTGGGGACAATTTCTGATACAATATGTGTTTGTAGGCTATTGTAGGCTAGCCACCACTTATAAACATCATTTCTATAGGAAAATGGATTTTGAGTTAGAAGTTAGGACAATAAACAAGGTATATCTACCTTTCTCCTCTTTTCTTCTCTTTGCTGGTCAGTACCCAGGCCTGGGTGAAGTTGGAGACACAAAAGATTCCCCTCTCATCAGCCCAGCAAGAGAAATGTCTCCTGTAGCCAGGAACAGATATTACCCCAGTACAAGGCAGCCCAACTCTGGCCAATGCAAAGGTTTCATTTCTATGAAAGTTACTTTCTTGTCTAAAGACTATTTGATTCCAGGTTCAACTTAATTTGGGCTTGGCTAGATCAAGGGGAGCACGTGAGCCCCTTTTAAACTGTGGCTGCTGTGGCAAAATAAAAGTATTCAGCAGTATTTACTGTCTTCTCAAGACAAAAATAATACCCCAGATACTGAGAGCAGAAACACAGCTTCACAGACAGATTTGTGTACATGTGCGCCTTCCGTTGGAAAAAAAAGCATTGCCAAAGCCAACTGCAAGTTTTCCCTCATAAACTGTGCTACAGTTCCTGTGTTTATGGTTACTGTTTTATTTATAAGTTTTTTTTATGCATTTAGAGTATGTTGTTCCTTGTTATTTTGGTTTGGTTGCTATCGTTTAAAAAAAAATCCATCATGTCTTTAGTAAGTATGTTAGTTCATATATTGTCAGATTTTTTTTCTATGCAATGATCAGGTCTGCTGTTTTGTTTTTGTTTTTTTTTTCCTTTTAATCTTTTTACTTTTTGTTTAAAAAAAACTTTGCTATAAGGTATGGTTCTTTGGGGGAAGGAGGGCGAGGGTGAATGACCATCCTAAACACACTTCTGGACATAACTATATCAAGACATGAAAGGTTTTAAGAAATTTTACTCAGAGATACCCAAAAACTGAAACATAAAAGTAAGATCATTTAAGCCAAATCAACCCCTAAACACCCATGAATAGCAATGGAGGAATCCTAAGGCTAGTCTACAGTGGTGACATTAATGTGGTTCCCGAAATTCATGCTTACCAAAACTCTTTTCCTTTAAGGGAGCCCTCCTTAAAAGGCAAATGAGGAGCAGCTAGGTGGCACAGTAAATAGGGCACTGGCCCTGGAGTCAGGAGGACCTAAGTTCAAATCTGACCTCAGACACTCAACACACTTACTAGCTGTGTGACCTTGGGTAAGTCACTTAACTCCAATTGCCTTGCCTTCCCCCTTCCAGAAAAAAGAAGGCAAATTAATTGCAGATTATTATGTTGTTGATAATAATCACGCACTCCATTACATGCCCTATCAAAGATTAGCTTATGGTTCAAACAAAAACTAGGAGGAAGTAGTTTTTAATCCCATCACATCAGTTTTTAAATATGCTTTCTTCCTTCTAATTCCCATAGCCCTTTCTCCCCTCTCTAGATCTCATGTTACTAGTCTCAGTCTATATTACCCTAGGTAGTTTTGCATTAAAAAAAAAAAATAAGAACTCCTTTTGGGTGCTATGAAGTCTGATCTAATGCAAGTATAGTATTTGATTCTTAATTCTCTGTATTCATTCATTTTTTTCTGTCCCTAAGCATCAACCATCTTATGCAGACTGTCCCTCTAAAAGGAGATTAGCACATTATCTGGGCCATCTGTTCCTTATGCTGGTTGCTAATTCATTACAGCAATTGGAAGATCTGACCCTTCTTTATCTTAAGGACCCACACTTGAAATTGAAGATCTGAGGAGACTAAGCTGGAGACTTAGATTTGTTTCTTTGTAAGGAAATACTCACCTAGTGCCAAAATACTATTAAGAGAAATAAGAAAATGAAATCATCTGTCAGGATCACAATTCTGGGCATAGAGTTGGGGTTCAATAAAAGCTGGTTTCATTAAATGTTCCAAGGAACTTCCTGAGTTTTCAAATGAACCTTGGCTGAACCCTGATGAAGGCCTTCTTCCATTCCTCAACGTCCTCTTGCAATGAGGCTAACTTTGAGTTTTCCCTAAGCTAAATATCTAAGGGTTCTTCTTCCAATTCTCCTGTTGTGGCTGAGTCATTTCAGTCCTGTCTGACGCTACATGACCCTATTTGAGGCTTTCTAGGCAAAGATACTGGAGTGGCTTTCCACTTCCTTCTCTAGCTTGTTTTACAGAACAAGGAACTGAGGCAAACCATTACGTGATTTGCCCAGGGTCACAGAAAAAAATAAGTGTCTGAGGCAAGATTTGAACTCAAGAAGATGAGTTTTCCTGACTCCAGGTCAACTGCGCTGTCTACTTTGCCACCTTGCTGCCCCTTCAATCCTCCTATATCTGTATTAATTTGTCTTTTGTACTCAAGACACCAATGTACACACGTCTAAACAATCCTTGGCAGATAGTTTAAGGACACAGGAAGAGTCTTTCTTTCTCATCTTTTAGGCAGACTTGTCAAAATAGAGCGATCTTATGTGATGTCCTTCATATAAAAGTAGAATATTTTTCTCTTTTCTACAACTAAAAAGACATGCTAAGTTACTTTTCCTCAAAAGTGATAAAGGATTTGTCTAAGCCCCTTTTCTTGTTCATTTTTCTTAGGGTCAGGTACTAAAATTATATTGTTCTTGGCTTCTATATTAAGCTAACTTAATATACCCATAGAAAGGTCAAATCTTGACTTGAATGAGTCTCTGATGGGGTGATGTAAAAGCTGTTACTAGGAACAGATAATATCTGAGAACATATCTGTAAAGTGAACTGTAGAGAAAGAGAACCCCAGAGCGGTGTGTTCCCTAGTGCACCAACCCAATGGTAAGCAAGCCTCCATTTTCCCAAGAGACATAAGTAGGAGAAATCAAATGAGCTCAGCCTTAATCAGATAGATTCTGAGGAAGAAACTGTGAGAAAGAAAAGGAATTCTCTTTCCACAGGATTAAAAACTACACCCAGGTTTGCAGGAATGATAGGAGTGATAAGAGGAAATGTATCTGATTCTAATCAGAGCTGTGACCCAGGAGATCCAGGTTTCTGATTAAGTAAAAGATCAGAAGCTTGCATGCATGCTTTAGGAGCAGCACCCCCAGGGCATAGCAAGCTAATTTTAATGCACATGGGATGCAAGACAAGGGAGGGGGAACATATCAAGGAGGAGAACAGGAAGCAGGCAATTCAGGGGGTTGCATCTAGCCAATGGAGAGCAAGGATGGGGAATTCAAATTGGGAACAGAGCATAAATAGTTTTGCATTTGTCTTAGCAGGTGTTCTTCTTTGGGGAATTACCCATTCACAAGGAATATAAAATAATATAAAATAGAACGACAACTATCCTGGCTTCACAATGAGTATTTTCTTTCTAGAGCAAGCATGCTTCTCACAAAACTAAGAGGAAAATTGATAAAAACAATGAAAGCATCTAATTGTCCAGTTAGCACAAGGGCAGAGCTAAAAATCTTCAGTTGTTAGAATCTGTGAGGGAGACAAGGTAACTCTCCCATCTTGGAAAAAGTCCCAACCTTTTCGGGCCTCAGATTTCCTATGTGTAAAATGAGGGGTAGGCTACATGACTACATGGGGCAACACCCACTTCCAGATCTATGCACCCATAATCCCTCTCAGTACTTTTGCCAACAGAATTTGACTTTTCATGCTGAACCTAAGAATTTGGGGTAACTATTCACCATTCTGCTAATTTTTCCATCTGACAGTGTTAAACAGCTTTTCTCTCTACATGGTAAATAAGAATAAAAAATAATAAATAGGAGAAAACGTGAAATGACCAAAACCAAAGAACAGATCCAAAGGGTAACAGCCACACAAACTCAATAGGTATGTCAACAAAGAAGTAATAAACAAAGGGTTCAGTCAAGTGTACTTATTTGCAGAAATATAGAAGTTCATACTCTAGATACAAGAACAGGACATTACTTCCAAAAAAAAAAACAAACCTATAGAACATTCTTTTTTTTTGGAGGGGTAAAAGGAAGGCAATAGGGGTTAAGTGGCTTGCTCAAGGTCACATAACCAGCAGGTGTGTCAAGTATTTGAGGCCATCTGCCATCTAGCTGCTCCTAAACATTTATTCCTTTTCTGTGAGTATATGATCTTCTCTTTTTTTTCGGGGGGTAGGGAGGCATGGGGAAATAGGGGTTAAGTGACTTGCCCAAGGTCACACAGCTAGTGTCAAGTGTCTAAAGCCATATTTGAATTCAGGACCTTCTGACTCCAGAGCCAGGATTCTATTCACTACACCACCTAGCTGCCCCTAGAAAGTTTGTTCTTAAGGAGTCTGGCTTTATGTACCAAAGCAGGCTTTGAAGAAGGCAGAAACCATCCAGGTCATATAACTGCATGTCACTGCGTGTGGCAAAAACTGAACACCTACCAAACATTTAGAGAGACAGTTGCCAGTATTATACACCCAAAACTTGCTATCCTTCCTAAATTTACAGAAGACAAATGACTATCCTGTGGCAGCATATTTAAAAGCTCATTTGTAGGAAAACTGAAAATAGTAAGGAACAAAATCTTTCTCTAAAACATTTTCCAGGTTCTTAGGAAAAGTCCTTTTGGTCAGGATGAAAGGATAAAAGGGCTCTTCATCAGGTCAAGAGATTAAGAGTAATAACCAAACTTACCTTGTCTTATTCACTACCTCTCTGCCCACTGGAAGAGTTCTGATATGTTATGGGTGACAGAGGTACTCGTGGACTATTAGCCTTCTCCACAAAAAAAATGAAGATATCATTGGAAAGGAAGAGAAAGTCCTTTGATTTAATCTGAAGAGTAAGGGGAGTTGTGTAGGAAGAATGGGATAGTGATTTGGTCGCACAGTTCTGGAAAACGAAGCCAGGCTGTATTTTAAGTTATCTTTTCCTTTTTCAAGATTCTTCTTGGGGCAGAGTCATCTTGGAGGGCAAGAAGGGCTATGCTAATTTGGACGTCTCATTATCTATCTATCTGGCTGTCTCTCTCAGCTAGAAATGATTTGGATATAGACTGATTTTCTCTCTTCATTTATCTTCTATGATCCTTACAACATCCCTGAAGAGGTAGATACTCTTTTTCATCTTTCAGTCATTTCTGACTTTCTGTGACCCATTTGGGGTTTTCTCAGCAGAAATATTGAAGTGGTTTCCCATTTCCTTATCCAATTCATTTTACAGATGAGGAAATTAAGGCAGATAGGATAATGACTTGCCCAAGGTCACACAGTTAGTGTGTCAAGTGTCTGAGGTCACATTTGAACTCAGGTCCTCTTGACTCCAGGGTTGGTCCTCTCTTCACTACACCACCTAGCCACCCCAGACCCCCTGTCTTTTAAAGCCTATTTCACACGCTAACTCCTCCATGCAGCCTTTTCTGAGTTTCCCAGACAGTACTAGCCTTTCCCTCCTCAGACTTAATGTAACATTTTACTTGTACCTTTTGCGAACTTACTGCATAATATTTTGTATTAACATTATTTGATTTTTGGCAAGCAGTTTTCTTTTAATGTCACAGAATTAAAATTTCTTTTCATGCTATTAGCTTATAAAAGCAAATTGACCAATTCATCTAATCAGCCAAGCTGAATTCTAGGTTCACTCAACAGCCATCCAGGTACTCTCCATGGCACAGTCTGTCCCTATCTGCTCAGTACCACATGTTATTACAGTGATTTGAGGAACAAAATAAATGTGTGGGCAGAGCCTGCAATTTGTACATTTTAAACAAACCAGCATCTTTTCTAGTGATCTGAGAAGTCTGGAGGACAGGATCCTTATATTTTCTTGTACCACAGACCTTTTGTTAGTCCTATGAAAAAAATGATCAATGAAGTTTTCTACATTTATAATCAAAGGAAACAGAATTTTTCACTTAGAGGATGGTAGAAATAAAGATACATCTTTTTTTGCCATTCAAGTTCACAGACCTCCCAAAGTCTATTTACAGATTCTTTGGGAGACCAAGGGCCCCAGATTAAGAACCCCTGCTCCTGGAAAATAGTATTGCAGAAACTAGACACAGACCACAACTTACCCCATATACCAAGATAAGGTCAAAATGGGTACACAATTTAGATATAAAGGGTGATACTATAAGCAAGTAATACTTTACCTATCAGATCTATGGAGAACAGAATAATTTATGACCAAACAAGAAATAGAGAACATTATGAAATGCGAAATGGATAATTTTGATTACATTAAATTAAAAAGGGTTTGCACAGACAAAGCCAATACAACCAAGATTAGAAGGGAAGCAGAAATCTGGGAAACAATTTTTACAGGCAGTGTCTCTGATAAAGACCTCATTTCTAAAATATATGGAGAACGGAGTCAAATCTATGAGAATACAAGTCATTCCCCAGCTGACAACTAATCAAAGGATATGAACAGACAGTTTTTAGAGGAAGAAATTAAAGCTATTTATATTCATATAAAATTTATCTAAATCACTACTGAGTAGAGAAATGCAAATTAAAACAACTCTCAGGTACCACATCATACCTATCAGATTAGCTAATGTGACAAAACAAGAAAATGATAAATGTTGGAGAAGATGTGGGAAAATTGGAACACTAATGCATTGTTGGTGGAGCTGTGAACTGATCCAAACATTCTGAAGAACAATTTGGAGCTATGCTCAAGGGACTATGAACCTGTGTATACCCTTTGATGCAGCAATACCACTACTAGGTCTGTATCCCAAAGACATGATGAAAAAGGGGAAAGGACCCACATGCACAAAAATATTTACAGCAGCTTTTTTTGTGGAAGCAAAGAATTAGAAATTGGGGGGATGGGGTGGCTAGGTGGCGCAGTGAATAGAGCACCAGCCCTGGAGTCAGGAGGACCTGAGTTCAAATCTGACCTCAGACATTTAACACAACAACTAGCCGTGTGACCTTGGGCAAGTCACTTAACCCCAACTTCTCTGCAAAAAAAAAGGCCAAAAAAAATTTGATATCTTACTTATGTTACTTCATCCTGGGGAAGGTGCTATCATTATTCCTCATTTACAGATGAGTAAACTGAGTCACAGAAAGATTAAATGACTCTTGAGTCAAATAAATAAAAATAATAATAGCTAGCATTTATTAAGCATCTACTCTGTGTCAGGCACTTTACAAATATTATCTCATTGTATCCTCACAAAAACCTCGGAAGCTACATAGGTGCTATTATTTCCCCCATTTTACAGATAAGCAGACTGATGCACAGACAAGTGGCTCTTGAGTCATTAATAATAATAAATATTATTAAGCACTTTCAATGTGCCAAGCACTGTGCTAAGCAAACATTACAAGTATTACTTCATTGGATCTTCACAACAAACCAGAGAGGTAGGTGCTATTATGATCCCAATTTTACAGTTGGGGAAACTGAGGCAGGGAGCACAGTGACTTGCTGAAGAAACTAAGGCAGAGTTCAGTGACTTGTCCAAAATTACACATCTACTAAGTGTCTCAGGTTTTCCTGGCCCCAGGCCCAAGGCTCCACAACCTAGCTGCCTCACAAAAGTCACAAAGCTAGTAAGAGTCTAAGACTGAATTTGAACTCAGCTCTTCCTGACTCCAAGTTCAACATTCTATGTAATATACCTTGACCAAGATCAGGTGTTTTATTTAATCTTTGCAATTCTACCACTGTCTATTACAGGGTACACACAAAAAGCACTTAGAAAATAAATATTTTGGGGTGGCTAGATGACACAATGAATAGAACACCAGCCCTGGAATCAGGAGGACCTGGATTCAAATCCAACCTCAGACACTTAACACTTATTAGCCGTGTGACCTTGGGCAAGTCACTTAACCCCAATTGCTGTGTCTTCCCCCTTCCTAAAAAGCAAAAAAGAAAATAAAAAGAAAGAAATATTTGTAGAATTTATTTTTGTTGTTCAACTTCTGATGTTCCCTCTTTCCTTAATTTTCCACCTTGCATCAGTTATCAAGTTTTGTTGATTGTCCATTTGTAATATTTCTTTTTTTTTCTTTTTTTTTACATCAATGGTCTTTATTTTTTTTTATTGACTTGTTTGTTTACTTTTAGTTTACAAGATTCAGTTCCAGAGTCACTTGAGTTTCAGATTTTTCTCCCCTTCCTCCCCACCCCTCACTCCTGCCATGGTGGCATACAATCATGTATAAGATCTGCAAACTCCTTCACACTGTACAATAGTCTGGTTATATAGGTGTTATAGCCAATGGAGTGAACAATGAAAAAAGAGAAACAAAAGCCATAGAAAAGAATGATAGCATGCATTGCTTCAGTCTCCATTTAAACTCTGGTCTTTCTGGATCTTTCTCTGAATGTAGACATCTCCTTCCACATTTGTAATGTTTCTTACAGCTGTGCTCTCCTTGTAGTTCCATTGTCCAAAACATGCAAAAACAGAAGTCTTCACTGTCAGTTGCCTGGACTATTCTATCTATTACCATGCTAAGGAAGCTGGGAAGCCTACCTGAGGGTGCAAAGCAGCAGCTTTGGACAATAGCATTTAGAACTTCATTCTCTTGCTCCTCTCTCTTACTCTGGTATTACCTAGAAGTAAGCAGATAATAGCAGACTTCCAGCCCAGGTCATTGTTCTTAGTAGATTCTCTTAGAATAAAGGAGAGATAGGGAAGCTGATGGGAGCTCTCTGAGATGGCACAGTGTGGTTTTGGGAGTGGAGCAGACCATTGTTCCTAGATAACAATCTGCATATCTGCATTTTCCCATATTATGTGTGTCCTGGAAAGTCATGTGCAAGCTCCCTGAGAGGCTCTTGGGCACAAGCAGCATAGGAGACTGTTGAATCTGTCCTGCAAGACGTCTGGCAGCTGCATCACTGATATCTTCTAAGCCAGTGGTTCTCAACCTTCCTAATGCTGCGACCCTTTTAATACAGTTCCTCATGCTGTGGTGACCTCCAACCATAAAATTATTTCCGTTGCTACTTCATAACTGTAATTTTGCTGTTATGAATCGTAATGTAAATAGCTGATATGCAGGATGTATTTTCATTGTTACAAATTGAACATAATCCACAGGTTGAGAACCGCTATTAAGCCCTTCCCTTTTCCCTCAAAGACTACAGAACTCTGACAGAAGTTTGGGGCTTCTCAGAATGGCAGCCTCTTACCTAGTCTCTTCCCATTTCTTCCCCTTCCAACACTGTTCTTCATAGCAGCCAAATCAAGTCTTCCTTATTCACAGACAATGATTAAAATACCAATCATTTTAGCAATTACAACTATGCTATTCCTCTGTCCAACACATTTAAACACAGCTTGGCACATAGACAATGCTTAATAAATATTATTATTAAGGACTCAAGAACCACTTTAATCTATCTGTGCCTCAGTTTCCTCATCTGTAAAATGGGGGAAATAATAGCATCTACCTGCCGAGATCAAACGAGATAATATTTGTTAAGTGCTAGCATAGTGCCTGGCACAGAGTGGATGTTATTATTATTGTGGTGGTGGTTGCTGTTGTTATTATTATTATTATTGTTAATTGACTCAAGAGACTCTGTGACTCAGTTTACTCATCTGTACAAGAGGAACAGACGCTCCCCAAGGTTGTTGTTGGGATGAAATAACACAAGTAGACAGCTCCCCATTGTCTACTGAATTCAATATGTAATTCCATTCTGCAAGCATTCACAGAATCAGAGAATGGTAGACCTGGTAAAGATCTTGAAGACTAACAATGGTGATCCTTTAATCCAGGAGTTCTTAATATGGAATCCATGAACGCTTTTTTTTTTTGGAGGGCAATTGGGGTTAAATAACTTGCCCAAAGTCACACGGCTAGTTAGTGTGTCGAGTGTCTGAGGCTGAATTTGAACTCAGGTCCTCCTGACTCCAGGGCCAGTGCTCTATTCACTACACCACTTACCTGCCCCCATGAACCCTTTTCATGAAGTCATATCAAGGGCCCACAAACTTGAATGGAAAAAAAGGAATCCTCATTTTCACTAAATTCTGGTTTCCTTTGGGATCCTATGTATTTTATTTTATGCATATGAAAACATGTTCCAAGACAGGGTCCCTAGGTCTCATCAGACTAATAACAAAACCTGAGACATAAAAAAGGTTAAGGAGCCCTGCTCTGATTCAATATTCTCATTTTACCAATGAGAAAAATAACTTGCCCAGGATCATAAAGCTACGTCAGTAACTGGCTGGTGGCAAATTAGATTCTTCTTCTGAACTACACCAGTCTAATCGCACCCATGTAACCACCATCTGTTTCGTCGCTTTTGAGCTGTCTACATACATGTCACTCCTCACCAGACTGGGCACTTCTTCCTTCAATAGCTTCTAAACTGCTTTATTCTAAACCACTTAATAGGTGTGGCTAGGTGGTGCAGTGAGTAGAGCACCAGCCCTGGAGTCAGGAGGATCTGAGTTCAAATCCGGCCTCAGACACTTAACACAAAACTAGCAGTGTGACTTTGGGCAAGACACTTAACCCCAACTGCCCTCCAAAAAACAGCAAAAAAAAAAACAACCCACTCAATAAACACCTATGGAACCCGTATTACAGGCTAAGTGGTGTCTGTTATCTGTCTAGAACACTGTATTAGGTGTTGGGGATATAACCATCTCAGAGATGAGAGTAACTAACACAAATAGCTTTATGAGAATGGTTAGTAATATGCAGTGCAGAAATGTGTGTATTGCTTTAAGGTTTACATAAAGCTTTAAGGTTTCTAAAGTACTTGATATATGTTAACTCATTTAATTTCATCACAACCCTGACAGCAGACACTATTTTTTTTTTTTTTTTGCTTTTTGGAGGGCAGTTGGGGTTAAGTGACTTGCCCAAGGTCACACAGCTAGTTTTTGTGTTAAGTGTCTGAGGCCGCATTTGAACTCAGGTACTCCTGACTCCAGGGCCGGTGCTCTATTCACTGCGCCACCTAGCCGCCCCAACTAGACACTATTATTACTCCCATTTATAGATGAGTAATGTCCCTTGTCACCAACGAGGTGACATGGTGAATAGAGTACCAGGCGTACAATCAGAAAGACCTGAATTCAAATTTGACCTCAGACATTTGCTGCCCTAGGAGGTAATGACATTCCCACTGATAGAGGTCTTCCAGTGAAAGCTAGGTGACCACTTGTCTAGGATGTTGTAGGATATTCCTGCTTCAAGAGGAGTTGGACCAGATGGCCCTTTCACCTCTGGGATTCCTGAATGCTATGGTCTTGATTATACAAAAAACAACACAGAAGCAATACACAGATTTCTGCACTGTATATTACTAACCATTCTCAGAAAGCTGGCACCTGACTCACATCCTCCAATGACCTTTTATTACTGCAGGTATTTCCAATTTTGTTACTTTACCTTTCAATCATAGTCTTGTTAGGCTCAGGAATAGATTTAAATCATGGAACTCATATATATTGTTAAGTGTGTGTGACCCTAAGCAAGTCATTTCACCAAACACAGTGCTTGGCACATAGAAAATGCTTAACAAGTTTTATTATTATTAATTACTTAAGAGTCACTTTAACTGGTTTGTACTAATATTACAAGATACCTATCCCTAAAGACTTTGAGGAATCTGTCTATCCGTGTCTCTGAGTTTAGATATTTTTGCTCCCTGTGAGATACCTAAAAAAAAAAAGTTTGCCTCAGTTTCCTCACCTGTAAAATGAAGATCTTAATAGAACCTACTTCCTAGGGTCGTTGTATTAAATGAGATATTTTTAAAAAATTATTATTCTGCCTGGCACATAGTAGGTATGTAAGAAACACGTGTTCCTTTCCTTTCTGACCCTTCTCTCTCCTAGCTGAAAATATTCCCTCACATCTCAATTTTTTCCAGACTATTTTGAAAATGTATGTGTTTTAGGTATATATATATGATAGATGTATGGATAAAGCATACATATATGTGATGTATTGCTTGTTGACTGGAGGGCTTTTGTACACATATGCATATCTAGAGACATATGCATATATATATATATATATATATGTATGTTCTACTTCAATATTCTCATTTTACCAATGAGAAAAATAAGTTGCCTAGTGTCATAAAGCTATGCCAGTAACTGGCTGATGGCAAATTAAATAAGATCCTTCTTCTTTATATATATTTATATATAAATATATATTTATTATATTTAATATAATTTCTATTTATACTTATTATAACTTATATTAATATATTATACATATTATTTATTATATTTTTAGATAGACAGACAGACTGATAGATAGACAGATAGACAGATAGATAGATAGATAGATAGATAGATAGATAGATAGATAGATAGATAGACAGATAGATAGACAGAAAGAAAGAAAACCCAGTTTTTTAGCTGGATCTTGGGCATTTTGCATGATACTCTCCTAACTGCTAAAGAGAACATTGATACAATACTATGTGACTCTAAGGGTAAAGTTTACGCTAGAACTTTAAAGAGACATTCTTTATGTTGCCATAGGCTATGTATGATACTAGACTGTTTTTTTTTTGCTTTTTTTTGAGGGGGAGGGTAGGACAACTGGGGTTAAGTGACTTGCCCAAGGTCACGCAGCTAGTTTTTGGGGTTAAGTGTCTGAGGTTGCATTTGAACTCAGGTCCTACTGACTCCAGGGCTAGTGCTCTATTCACTGTGCCACCTAGCCACCCCTGATACTAGACTTTCTTAGGGAATGATTCCAGATACATGAATAGAGAGAGAGATTTTGGAAACAGTAGCAAGGGGAATAGCGATACAGAGGAATGCCCTTGACATGTCCCAAATTTGCCGTTTGCCTCCCTAAAGACTTTGAGGAATCTGTCTGTGTCTCTCAGTTTAGATATTTTTGCTCCCTGTGAGATACCTCAAAAAAAATTACATTCTAATTTTCCCTCTTCTTAAGAATAGGAAAAGGCATATTTCTCTACAGCTCTGTGAATTGAGACCTTTACAACATTCTTGTGATGTGGTCAGTGCAGATAAGAAAACTGCAGTTCAAAGATCTCACAGGAGGTCACACACATTCCATAGTTGCTAAGTGGAGGAACTAAGCCTGGAACTCAGGGCTTCTGGCTCCAGGTTCAGAGTTCATTTTCTTCCAATCCCTTAAACATCATGTTTCTGGGCAGTTGTTCAAATCCATATATGCCCAAAGGCATGAAAGAGCTTGCCGTAAGGTTTTTGTTATTGTTTGTTTTAGGACTTTTTTTTTTGAACCTGACTTTCCAGGCAACAGAGTGATTACCCATAACATAAGGCTTCTGGGCACATAGCCAGAAAATGGGTTGGTCTGTTTCGCAGACTGGAATACATTGCTTATAATTCCTTCTGACACTCTAAAGAAGCAGGGTTTGTCTTACAAGTAACATTTTTTTTTTCATATTGATTATTGACTGGTCATTTTAAAAGGGGCGGGAGAGAAGATACTAGTAAACAAACTACATCACACTTTCTATGCTTAGCTTCACAGAAAATTCTAAAGCTGGCATTGAGCTAGATATAAAAATTCCATCAATTCTGAGGTTTTATTCATTTCCAAAAGCAAGGCATTGGAACATGGTGGTTCAGGATTGCACACTAAATTCTAGATGCATTTCAAGACGCCATTGCATTGACCTGGATTCATGCCTTATATACACTTTCCAATCCATTATATGAGACATTTTTGGAATCCCGACAGGCAGAGCAAAGATTATTTTGGCTACACAGATAACATTTTAACTTTTTTTTTTCAGAATAGTAAACTCTTGTGCCAAATTGGCAGGAATAATTGGGAGGCATGGCCAGACCAAGTACATTCCAAAGTGCTGAAAGAGCTAGAAGATGTGATTGTAGAATTGGTGTTGGTGATCTTTGAAAATTCACAGAGAAGAGGAACGGTACCAGAGGACTAGAGACAAGTGGCCAATTTTCCAAAAGTGGAAGAAAGGAGATTCTTCAAACCATAAGCAAGTGAACTTAAACTTGTGGAATTCATTATGACAAGAATGTTTTTTTAAAACTTGGAAAGCGATGAAAGGATCACTACCAGCCAGCACGAGTTTGTCCAGAACTAGTCGTGTAAGAATAAGTTAATTTCCCTTTTAGATACGACTGATAGGAGAGGAAAGATATAGATATTGTATACTTGATCCTTAGTAAGACTCCTCATCTGTAAAATGGGGATAATATAGCAACTACCTAATAGGGTTGTTGCAAGGATTAAATGAGAATATTTGTAAAATGTTTTACCAATCTTAAAGTGCATATATGCTGGTGATCATCATCATGATTACCGTAATTATACCCTTGGAGTGGTATAGACAGAATGGATGGACAGATAGAAAGACAAACAGGTAAAGACATAGAAACAGACAGATTCAGAACTGGGTCAATCACCAAAGTCAGTCTGGAGGGAAGGAGGTTTTAAACAGAGAGCTTTGGGGCTCTGTTCAACATTTTTATCAATGACTTAGATGAAGGTATATGTAGGAATCTTATCAGATTTGCAGCTGACACAAAACTGGGAAGAATCACTAATATATTGCATACCAAAGGCAGTATCCAAAAATACCATGACAGTCTAGAAGAATGGATAGAATACAATATATGAAATTTAATAGGCATAAATATGAAGCTCAATTTTTTTTAATTCACTATACTATAGTATATAGTATATATATTTGGGGGATCAAACAACCCTTTCACAATGGTTACAAGGGTCACCTAAGACCACTGGAAAACACATATTTTCGATGGTCTTAGGAACCGAGATACTGCTCCTCTATCTGTCTCCAGGCAGGTTTGCCCAGATACATGTATGAATGGGTCATAGCATTGGGAAGGTTGAGAACCACTACACTACAGAGATACAGGAAGGGTCTGAGAGGAAGGGAGAAGCATGACTAAACTATATTTCATATGAAAAGATTCTTGATATTTTACAGGATCGGTTTCATATTTATAAACGGTTTTAAGGCATATGCCACACAATAAAGCTAAGAGACAAGAAGTGTAAAGATTATCATCACCATTTCATGGATAAGGAAGTAATCTCAAGAAAGTTAAACAATTTACCCAAGATCATATACCTAAGTAAATGTCAGATCCAGAATTCAAACTCAGATCTCTCCAAATTCCGAGTCTGATACTTTTGGGACTATACCAAGCTGCCATTCAATATGTTAGCTCAATATGAGTCAAGAGGGTCAAATGGTACCAATCTTACTTCAGGAAGCTATATTCTATCAGTATTTTCTCTGTGGTCACAGAATACAACCCCTCCGTAACTCAGATGATCATTGAGAGTTGCCCTGGCCAGAATATCCATCATCCTGTAGTCAGCCTGGTGAGTTGCTCCAAATTTACCTGGGATGGTCCTCAGATGACATACAGTCCATCACTCAGCCTGTACCTTAGGCCTTCTCGTTTGGTCCAACCTACCCAGTAGAGTCTGCTCCTCACTAGAGTAACTTGCCAGAACACAGGGTTTACTCCAAGTTATAAATGAGACTTCAGAACAAGACTTTTTGTCAGTCTGTCAATAAGCTTTTGTTAAGCACCTATTATGGGCCAGGGAGTATGCCAAGCTCTGGGGATACAAAGAAAGTCAAAGACAGTCCCTGCTCTTCAGCAGCTTACTTTAGTGGAGTCACGCCATCTTAAGGTGCTTCAAAATCAGAGTACCCTGAACAAGGAAGATTAGGGTTCCTCTCAGCTTAGCTCTAGTCAGACCACACTGGAAGATTTTGCTTAATTATTAGCTCCACATTTTAGGAAAGAAATTGACAAGCTAGAAGTCAGACAGAGGAAGGCAATAACAAGAGAGGGGACTTGAACCCTAATATCCAAGGATCATGCGAAGCAATTGGAAGTGTTTAGCCTGAAGTAGAGCCAACTTAGGCAAGACATAGCTGGCTATCTTCAAATATTAAGCCAGGATCACATAGAGGAATGAGGCTTGCACCTCTAGGCCCTAGAGGGCAGACTATGTGCACGTTATAGGGGTGCAGATCTCAGGGCAATATAAGGAAAATTATCCTAACAGCACTGTCCAAGAGTGGAACGGGATGCTGTAGAAGGTGATGAGATTCCCATTATTCTTTCCATTAATCTTCAAGGCTGGGTGACCACTTGTCATATTATGGAGGGAATTCTTGCTTCAGAATGGACTGGACTCCATAGTCCTTCCATTTCAGTAATTCTGGGGTGCTATGAGATCATGTAGACTAGATAGTCTACATAGAAAAATAACACAGAGGAAATGCACAAATTACTGCCCTGCACAAAAGGCTGGCACTTGACATATCCCCAGCAGCCCTATTTATGGCAGGTCTTTCCAATTTTGTTACTTCACCTTCAAATGATAGTTTTATTAGGCTCAGAAACAGATTTAAATGATACAACTCATATATATCAGAGTATATACAGGGATGTCCCAAAAGTCTCAGTGCAACTGTAGACTTTTAAAAGAGTTTAAATAGCTTTAAGCTATTAAAGCTGCACTGAGACTTTTGGGACACCCTATATATAAACACAAAGCCTTTTTACCCAATTTCAAAAAAAATATAGAATGGGAGGGGGAAGAGAGTAGCAAATACTAAGGCAGAAGATGTGAAATAGGATACTTTGCTAAATCCTCCTCTAGTATAGGAATGCCTCATTCCTAGAAGGAAACAGCTTTCCATCTATTGCAAAACATTCATTTCTGGCATCCCCTTTAAAAGTATTAGAAACTGGAAGGTCTTAGTAACAACAGGGTCGGCTGTTCATCGACTGTAATGTTAACACGTGAGAAACCAAGTAATCCTTAAGTGTTGGGACAATTATCCAGTTACTTGTCTAGCAGGATTCCGGGTGGAACTGTTGGTTTTCCATTAGCAGAAGCCCACCCTTCCCAAAGATTTGTATTTGGATAAAATCCCAACACTGAACCACAGAGCTTATACTCCAGTGCCAGAAAATCAAGTACAAGGAGTTGGGGGTGAGGGAGACAGAACATCTCCCAATTTCCAAGGCACCGCCTCAGTGCTCTTGGCAGGGAGAGTGAGGAGAGGATGTGGATGGTCATACTTGGGGCCAAAGGTGCCTCCGGGACATTCCAAGAAGACAGCCTATGCCCCCAGAAAGTGAAGAAAGAGAAAGCACATCAGCCCCCACCCCGCCATACACACAGTAAGGGGAGGGGAGCCCTCTTACTCACCCCTGGAAGCATTCGGGTGGCCGCAACCCCAGCCCGGGCAGCGACGCCGGTCAGCCGGCCCCAGGGGCCGAGGAAGCGGGGCTGCAGGGCGCTGCGGCTGTGGCCCAGAAGCGCGACGAGGGCTCCCAGGAGAAAAGCGGCCGCCGCGCAGCCCAGGTAGAGGCAGAGCCGGAGCAAGACCAAACAGAGCCCGCGCTCCCCGAGCTCCCAGCCCCCGCCTCCTCCGGGCCCCAGCCAGGACAGCGCCAGCGCCAGCGCCACAAGCCCGAGCGCGGCGGCGGCCGGGGCGGCCGGCGACGAGCGGGTGGTGGCGCGGGGCGCCTGCGGCAGCTCACGGGCTCCGGCTGCCCCTCGGCGCGGGGCCGAAGGAGCGCTCGGCTCCGGGACTGCGGCAGCCACGGGCTCCGGCTGCCGGCCGAGGCTGAGGCCGGACGCGCCGCGGTCGGTGGCATCAGGGTGCATGGTGCTCCTTGTGCCGCTGGGGACAGGCACATCTCCCGCCCTGCTGTCCCCCAGAGCTCGGTCGGAAGGCGGCCGCTCCCCAGCTCCTTCTCGGGCTGCTCCCGCGGCTCCGGCCGCAGCTGCACGAGAGCGACGGGCAGTCCCAGTTCATACCCCACTCCCTGGCAGCCTGCTGGAGACACCGGCCCAAGCGCGGAGCCTCCGGGCTGGGCTGGACGGCGCCTCCCTCGCCACCCCGGCCCCCAGCGCCCGCGCTACCGCCGAGCCCACTTAGGTAGCCCGCGAGGCTACGGACGCAAGGACGCCGGGGGTGCAAGGGTGGGGGGATTTTTAATATGTCAATGCACCGGGTGGAGCAGAGAAGACCGGCGGAGGAGGAGGAGACGAAGGAGGAGGAAGAAGAGGAGGCGGCCCCGACGTGCGTGTCAAGTCGAGGGGGAGGAGTGCAGGCAGTGGCCGGTGGGTGAGTGACAGCTGCGAAGAGCAAGCAGCCTTTGCCGCCAAGCCCGAGCTTTACCGTGTGGCCCTGGAGACAGCCCGCTCCGGGGCCAGGCTCCCACCCCCCCGAGCCCTCTGGGAAGACTTGTCTTTCTCAGGCACTCGGACTTGACCCAGGGACGAGGTGGGAGGGAGGGAGAAGGGGGCGGGGAACTTCCGGGGAGGGGGCCCACCTATGTATCTTAAAGGTGCGAGACAACCTAAGAAGCCCACTGACTTTTTCATACTTCTCCCCACCCGGGAGAGAACTTCAGCACCCTCAACTCGACAACTACCCCAAAGGAAAATTTTGCTTCAATTGCCCAAGGTATTGATAATTCCCCTTCACTCCACTCTGCTGGTCACTCAGTGCCTTAGTCAAATGAGCTCCCTGGATACATTTATGCAAACGTATTCCTCTAACACCACCTATTTAGAGGTTCAGCACTGACTGCCAGTACCCCTACTCTGAATCCTTGTTTCTTCGCCTTTTTCTTCCTACATATGTACATAATTTACATATTTCTGTATTTATGGTTCTTCTAAATATGTGGGTAAAAGAGGTTCTAATTCTTTTTGAAAACAGTAAATGTCCTCATTTCTAAACTCCACTTTTGAGGCTCTTTGGTTACGTTTTGAAAAAATTACTCTCCCCGCTCTCTCCCTTCTTTCCTTAGATAGCAAATAGGCAGAATATAAGCGTTTGGAGAAGTTCAAGGAAGCAAGATTGGTACCAGAGGGTGGACACAGCTGTGATTACCACTTTGGCTTCCGTTTCCTGTTCTCACCAGTGTTTCTGTTTTCTGTGGCAACTATCCAGGACAAACCCTTTTACCAAAGCCAAGTGGCATTAGTACAAAGAGTTTTTTAAGTACATATTTTTCTGGTCTCCCTAACAAAGCCTCAACAAAGGATATAAACTGGACGTAACCGTGAGTATAGAATCTACATATCTGTTTTATTCGTTGGCCTTATTAACTCTCTTCATCTTAAAAATGACTTTCTATGGAAGGGGAGGATAGGAAGGGGGATGAATGTGTGTATGTATGTATGTATGTATGTATGTATGTGTATGTATATATAATATATATTTATATATAATTTACATTCACATATATATTATATAATATATATAATGTATATTACAGGCTAAGCATTTTACAAATATTTAACCCCTGGGGCCGCTAGGTGGCACAGTGAATAGAGTACCACCCCTGGAGTCAGGAGGACCTGAGTTCAAATGTGGCCTCAGACACTTAAAACAAAAACTAGCCATGTGACCTTGGGTAAGTCACTTAACCCCAGCTGCCCTACCTTCCCTCTTCATAAAGGGAATGAATGAATGAATGAATGAATGACAAGTATTTAACCCTGTAAGGTGTTGTTGTTATTCAGTTATTGACTCCATTTGGGGTTTTCCTGACAGAGGAGTGATCTGCAATTTCCTTCTTCAGCTCATTTTCCTGAGCTAACTAAAGCAAAGAATTAAGACTTGCCCAGGGTCACAGTGTTAGTCAGTACCTGAGGCCATATTTGAACTCAGAAAGATGTGTCTTATGCCTCCAGGTCTGGCGCTCTACCCGCTGCACCATCAAGCTGCCTCCACCTCAAATATACTTTTCATTAACTTGTGTACAGTAAATTTTTTAACTTCACACCTCCTCCCATAGAATATAAGCTCCTTAACAGAAAGGACTGGCAATTTTTTCCTTTGTGTTCTCAGTAGCACAAAGTCCTAGGAAACTGCGGGCCCCTGCCCTGCTCTGACCAGCAGTTTCTAACTGTTCCGAAGAAGACCCCCCCCACATATCCCAACAGTTTCTGACCACCTTTTGTTCCAAGGACTTTTCTGAGCCTTTGTTTTTGTAAGCCTTCAACACTTCCAGCAGCTTGGCTGTTTTCTGTATCCAAACTACACCATCCTATTTCCTCCAGCTATGTCCTGTAAGAATCTCCTTCTCCCCTTCTTCTCAGGTATCCCTGGCTAAATGAGGCAGCATGTTGTCCTGAATTGTAATACCTGAACACTGAATAAATGTCTCACTTTATTACCCATCACCTAGTTGATCTGAAAAATTTTTAGATGACAGTAGGTACTCAATGGCTATTGATTTGAAGGCATCTAGGTGGAATAGTGCATAGAGTGCAGGGCCTAGAGGCAGGAAAACTCTAGTTCTAATGCAGATTCAGATACTTATTAGATATGGACCTTAGGCAAATCATTTAACCTGGGTCTGCTTGAACTTGGCATGTAATAGGTGCTTTTCACCTCCACACTGCCCTCCTCCCCCTTTGAATTGAAAGGGAGTGTATAAGGCTCTGGATTTGGTGTCAAGAAACTTGGGTTTGAATTTCATTTCTGACACTTGATAGCTGTCATGAGCCACCCACTTTAGATATAGCATTTTCTCAACTAAAAAAAATGATGATAATTCTAACACTACATGCTTTTGTAAAGAAAGTAAATTTTAAAGGTTTTGTAAATCTTGAAGAGATATATGTAAATGGATTATTACTAATAATAGAAATGCAAAAACAACTTGCATAAGCATAGGAGGAGGAAACTAGATTAAAAACTAGGGCATTAATAATAATAAGTAGCATTTACATAGTACTTTGAGGTTTTCTAAGCACTTTAAAAATATTGCCTCATTTGGTCCTCATAAAAACTCTGGGGATTAGGAATTATTATTAATCCTCCATTTGACAGATGAGGACATTAAGGATTTATAAATTCAGAGTACAAATTTACTACCATACCCTAATTAGATAGATGCAAAACAGAAATAAAGCAACAGTGTGAGACTGCAACCAAAAAAAACCTCATTCTAGCTTAATTAGCAATAATAAAAGCACAACAGTGATCAAAATGATAGCTTTGTCACAATATCCTGCCCAGCCCAAATCTGGAATCCTGTTTCTTATTGTTGACCTCATATTTTATGAAGGGATTGATAAATTGGAGAACCTACAGAAGAGGATAGTCAGGATGGAAGAACAATGGAGAACATGGCATAAGAGGGGTCCTTGAAGGAACTAGAGATATTTACCCTGGGGGCAGCAAGATTTAGGTGGTGGGTAATTTTGGTCTTTGAATATCTTTAAGTATTATCTTCATAGAATCATAGATATAGAACCAGAAGGGACCTTAGGGGTCATCTATTCTAACCCCCTTCATTTTACCAGTGTTACAATTGAAAATAAAGTAAACTGAAGCAAAAATTTCTGAGCACTTCAATTTATTCATAAAGCTAGCAATTTTCAATAAAAGGGGTCTCTTGGCTCTAAAAGACCATAAGGTGGAGCTTATTACCCTTCACATGGTTTTGGGAAGTACGAGAAAAGAAAGACTAGGAAGTATCACACATGGAAATATATATAATTAGATGGAAGTGTGGAATGCAGGACTAGCAACAACCCCTCCCTCCATCTTGTTGCTGTGGAAAACTCTTTGGTAGTGTCTACCTGCATGGCTAGTTAGTGTCACAGCAATGAGAGACCAAACTTTCTTAAAGGAGCACTACTGGTCAATATCCTTACCTAGGAAATGTTGAAGGGACAACCTTGGTATGTATTAAGGTAGAATCCTCTTGACTTGGTTTCCCCATTGTTATTTCCTTTCCTAACAGAAATGTTTCCCACCTGATTAATCCTGAGCATGGCTATTATATCTCTGAATGACATGGAACTTTGCTGTATGATTGGCTGTTCCAAATAGTAACTATAACTTTTACCTGAAATCAAACAGAACTAAGCATGCTTTATCTTCTTCTACCCATGTTGAGTTATTCTATGCCGTTAGGCTTAGGCATGGAGGCCCAGCCTTGATGTTGTTACAGCCATGTTTCTGCTTTTTCCTTTCATAGAAAATCTCATAATCTCATTTGAGGTTTTCTTGGTACTGGATATGGCTTGCCAGATACTGAAATGGCTTGCCATTTCCTTCTCCAGCCTGATGGAATCCTAATAAAGCTGCTCCTAACCCCCATATTCTAACTTCCTTATGGACCCCATTGAACAGCAAGCATGGCCTGGTTTAACCACATAATCTGACTTTAACCACACCACAGGGTTCCAGACTCAATACAGCCACTACTCCAGCTAACTACTGCCTCCAGATCCAATTCACATATTGGAATAATGTTCTTTTACTCAACCACAATCATATCATCCATTTAGCCCAAGAAAGGATCATAATATCTAACTATTCAACTTGACCAGAAAGGACCACAATAGCTAACCAATCAGAGGGCATCACAACCAGGATGTTTGACCACCAGATCACAGAAGGGACCTCTCCCTATTACCTAATCCCTTAACAAACCCCTCCTGCCTTTTTAATAGTCATAATTTCTGTTATACAATTGCATCTTTGATGCTTCTGAAGGGCATCAATCCTCAATAAATGTCTATACTTGGATTAGAGGTGGTAGAGATGGACATCAGAGGTGACTCTAAATTCTTTGAGATGGAGCTGCCACAACACACAATGAAACCACAAGCTCACTTTATAGATGAATTTGAATGATGAAATTTGAACTCAGGAAAATGAGTCTTTCCCACCTTTCTATCCACTATGCCACCTAGCTGCCCTGGACTTTGATGAAAGCCCCTTAAAACAGAACCTTTCTTGTATTCCTTTCATATTTTAACCTGACAATACTCTCTTACTTCCTTCTATCTGCTGAATTCCTGTAATCTTTAGTTCCCAATCGTGTCCCAGGCTATCTATAGAATTTACCTTCACTCTACTGAATTTTTCCTTATCAATTTTAGCACAGTGTAGAATTATATAACAACAATCAATTGCTATACTGTTGCCTTTAGGGATCTTAAAAGCTTACAAACACATGGTTTATTCAAATACCTTTTGGTGATGTCTGATTTACGCAAATGATTAAGTTCCGTATATTATTTACAGAAATAACAAAAAGCATTTTCCAAAATTAAATTTTACTCACATTTAAATTGCTCCCTTAAATAAATTTCTCTTTCTGTAGGCAAGAAACAAGACGATTATTAAAATTCGAATTATAAACTGGCTTTGAAATTTACCCCAAACTGATTTCCCTTTCTTTAACTTGCAGTTTTGTGATGTTGAGTAGCAATCAGAATCATAACCCCCCTGGGGAATGAGGTGGAAATATTGGCTCAGATTTTCTCTTCCTTTGTGCTTTCTCTCATATACATAAGTGGTAATGCTCCTAAGTTTATCTACACCCTTGCCATGCAATCTAAGGAAGAAAACATAAATATCCACTTAATTTCTGGCATGGATTGATTAACAAAAGCAGAGTTCAAAATCTATTTCAATTAATATCCAAACCTGAATTGGGGAGTCTAACATAATTTACAGAAAAATTTCTAATTTAAAAACAACAATTCAAAATTTTCTTTCTAATTTGATTTGTACTTTAATTTGTAAAACTCCCAAATATCTAATTAGATATTCTAATAAAATGTTTACTTTTTAGTTATTCCCTGATTTAAAAAAACTTTTCTCTTTTTTATGAACCAGAAAAGAGTTCATTACAGGGCAGTTCCTAAATGCCCCAACTATTTAAACTGCAAATTGCAACCTATTATTTTTTTCTTCACTTTCCAGTTTCACTGATACTACTTTTAAACTATCTTCAGTTTCCTTTTCTCTAATCAGTGAAATTACCTTCCCCCTGCACTAAAACAATAAATCTGTCCCTTTCCAGGCAAAGAATAATAAGTGTTGTTTCCCTGCAATTTTCACAATTTTAATTTTCTTTTTCCTTAAAACAAATTCCACAGAGTTAAAACTTACTAAAACATTTCAGCATTTATAAAACATTCAAACTATAATTTGGAAATCCACAGTAGAGAACTTACATTTTAGTATCTGATTAGTTTGCAATGCCAAAAATTTCTGCAGATTACGGAAAAGATTCCTGTTCTCCTGATCTATGTTTCTCTTATCTATCTCCCTGACTTGGCCAGAGTCAGGAAGAGAGAGAGAGAGTCTTTTTCTTTCTTTTTTTATTTTTTTTGGAAATATATATTTTTATTTTTTGTTTTTTAATGTAATAAATTTTTATTTGTTTTCTTGTTTACATCATTCATTTTCATGAGATTTTTGAATTACAAATTTTCTCCCTGTCTTTCCCCTACCCCAACCCCAAAACAGTGATCCCACTGTAGAGCTCCTCCCCTAGTCTGCTCTCTAACTTTCTGGTAGGGCAGGGAGGGTCTCTCTACCCCAGCCCCTGTATATTTTAATTCCTAGTTGCAGGTATTGCAGAACTTTAAATTCTAGGTTCTTTCCTCCCTTGTCTCTCACCC
>CM053601.1:49738346-49770847 GCA_028646575.1 Pseudocheirus occidentalis
ATCTGTCCACTATGAAGATGTCCTGTATAATCACACATCCATAGCCTGTATCGAACTGATACACCCCTTCTAGTAGGGGTGGGTGACAAGGGAGGAATAGAATCTAGAATTTAAAGTTCTGCAATACCTGCAACTAGGAATTAAGATATACAGGGGCTGGGATAGGGAGACCCCTCCTGCCCTACCAGAAAATAAGAGAGCAGAGCAGGGGAGGGGCTTTACAGTAGGATTGCTGTTGTAGGGTTGGGGCAGGAGCAAGACGGGGAGAAAATGTGTAATTCAAAAAATGTAATGAAAATGAATAATGTAAACAAGAAAACAAATAAAAACTAAATTAAAAAAAATTCTCCAAATCACTAATAATTAGGAGCAATGAAAATTAAAACAACCCTGAGGTTTCACCTCATACTCATCAAATCACCAAAATAAATAAATAAATGAATGAATGAACAAATAAATAAATGAACAAATAAACAAACAAATAAGTAAGTAAATAAATAAATAAATAAAGCAAAGGAAAATGGCAAATGTTGAAAGGGCTGCAGGAATACAAGCACATCATTGCATTGTTAGGGGAGCTATGAACTGGACCAGTCATTCTGTAAAACAATTTTTAACTATGCCCCAACTCAATCAACTGGGTATGCTTCTGACCCAGAGATACCTCTACTACACCTAAACTCCAAAGAGAACAAAATTATTTATAGCAATTATTTTTATACTAGTAAAAAACTGTAAACTAAAAGGGATACTCATCAATTTGATAATGGCTAAACAAACCATATAGTACATGAATGGAATAATTTATTGTGTCATAAAACAATAATAATTGGTTTTAGAGAAAATGAAAAGATCTATATAAAATGATGCAGTGAGTAGAACTAGGAAAACGATACAATAACAATAATACATTACACAGTTGTTACAAAGGTTCTGTTTTTCTTTTTTTCCAATGTGAAGGCAAGTGGAACAGGGGAAGGTAAGGAAAGAAAAGATCACTGAAATATTTTAAAATGTACATTAGGCAACAGAAGGAATTACAGACAAGGGCAGTCCTGAATATTACATGTTGAACAAACTCTACATAACCAACACAACCATACACAAAACCAACTCTATATAAGAGACATATATAAGACATGCTGTTGTGTGTCAAATTCTCTTCTTCTGTTCTACTACCTATACAGAAATACTCATTTTATTTGGTACTTAAATTCAGAATAAAAAAAAAAACAAAAAGATGGGCAGGAATTTAATAGCCATAGAGAATATACTCTAGGGATAGAGAATGGCAAAATTTCAGTTTAGCTGGAGGTAAGATGGTGTTGTTTGTCCTTCCTTCTAATAGAGGACCATCACATTGGGAAGGTGATGTGACTTTTAAGTGAACTGGATTTAAGTTAGGCAAACTTTGCAAAGTCAGCAGCCTTACTGTCCTCCAGAGCCATGAGTCCACTGGCAAGATAGAGATCAGGCTGAGATGGTTCCAGATGCTGTGGGAGTCTATCTGAGGCTATGCCCATTCAGTGATTAAACTTAGGTAGGTAAAGAATGTGGCAAAGAATGGCCTCTTTAAGTTTAATGGCCTCTTTTAGTTACCCCTCCCCCCAAAATCAATATGTGAGGGGAAGACCCTCAGGGTTTATGGTCAAAACAGAAACAACTGCTATTTACACTCACTCTGAGCCACCAGAGTGCCCAAACAATGAGCAAATGAGGCTTGGACTAGGACCTACTATTGGCCAATCAACGAGAGCCAGAGTGATTTGGGTTTAAGGCATAGTCCTTTAAAAAGAAATCTAGCCCGTAAACATCTTGAGAGGTTTCAGCAATCAAAATATGTATTCCTTTGGGCAGAGCACCTGCAGGTAAGGGTATAATTCTTTACGTGGAGAGAGACAGGTAGAAGAAGAGTAGTATAAGATAAAGCTGGAAAGAGGTGTGTCAGAAAGTCAAGCTGAAGACTTTACTCAGTAAGCAAAGGGGAGAAACAATGAAAGGTTCTGAGCAAGAAAAAGGCATGTGAAATATGAATTACACTGCAAGAAGAGACTGGAAGCATAAAAACCACTGAGAGTCCAATGCAATAGTCCAAGTGGGTGATGAGGAACTTGTACTAACTTGTACTACAAAGCAGAAATGGAATAGAGAAGAAGGTTTAAATAGTGGATATATTGCAGAGGTGGAAGTGGCAGGTCTTAGTAAATGATTAGTTATGACAGTTGAAGGAGAAAGTAAAGTCAAAGAAAACTTTAAGGTTTAGAATACAGAACAGGTTCAGAAGGCAATAAAGTTTGGTTAAGGAAAATGCTGAGTTTGAGGTACCAATGAGTACAGCCATGTGGAACTGTTGTATAAGTAGTTGGAAATAGTATCTGGAGCTAAGGACTGAGCAAAACATTTGCACTGGAAGTCATTTACCTAAAGATGACAGCCAAAGCTGTGACAGTGAGTAAGATTACCAAGGATGACTTATAGAATAAGGACAGAAATTTGGGGACCACCACATTACAAAGCCAGGACAAAGAAGCAACAAAGGAGACAGGTAAAGTGTCATCAAAGGAATGAATTAGGCAAACTGCCTTTATGTAACCCTTCTCATAGCTATTTTTCAGAAACAGGGAGTGATTTCCATGCCCCTTCCACCACTCCCTCACCCCCCAACACCCTGTTCTTGACTCATGTATGGAGAAATAATTGCTTATTCTTTTCCTAATATAAATTAACTACAAGAAGAGAGCAGGTCTGGATATTTAAAATTATTATCATTTAAGAAGAGTTCAAAAAATAGTATGAAATTATAGCACATCCTCAGCTATTTCTCAAAAACAACCCATGCTAATCTTGAATATTCAATATTTTCTAGGTGAGTTAATGTAGCTAATTTTGAGCTCTAGTTAAGGCTAGATTCTCAGATACAAGAAAAGAACATCCAGTCTGATTTCCAGCTGTTATATCCTTTTCATTGCTATTTATTTCCTTTCCAATTTGTCCACCCCACATAAGGTTGTGCCTCATTATCTAACCTTTCTTTTATTTGGAAAAGTGACCAAGAATAGTCTCCCTGTTTATACCCAAGGTTTAGAACTCTACATATTTATGCATTCCATTACATTTGCACAATCATCAAACTCAAATCAAATAGTTACAACATATGGAATAAGGACATTGTTGTAATTCAGATAAGACATTTCTTAAAATTTTTTAAGTCACTTGTTTACTTTTAAAAATCTAGAGTTTTGAATTCATAAATCTAGGGATCTCCTGATGTAGAAACTCCTCCCATGCAGTCCTCAATTTCTTAACAGGGTTAGTCTTAGAGATATGCCTGGAGGCAACCGAGAAGTAAAATTCCTGACCAGGCTTTACAGGGCCAGGCCCTAACAGAAGTAAATCTTGAAAGAGGCTCCCGATTCAATCCATTTCTATCCATTGTACCAAAGTGCCAATGTTTTGAAAATATATTCTTCAAATTCTAAAACCAGGTCTTGTAATCAATGAATTATAGTAATATAAGACACATAGTGTTTTATTCATGGCAATGTCTTAGATGCTTTTAAAAAGCCTAAAAACAAAGTTGTCAAATATACACTTTGAATAATTTACAGATAATCTTTCAGTGACTAAATTGACATTTATCCCACTACTAGGTATATACCTTAAAGAGGTCCAAAAGCATAAAAGTCTTATATAATACCTAAGCCAAAGTAACAAAGTGGCAAAGAAGATGTAGAAACAAAGAAATAATTCTAAACAATGTTGTAAAACTTTCTAGTAACCATCTACTACTGAGTTTGTGGTAGAGTAGTTAAGAAACCAGTTTTTAAAAATCCAAAAGTTCTTAACCTTTGATTATATTTGAGACCTTTGTAAGAAATGTGCAATAGAAATGTCAACCACATTCATGACCCATTCTTACTGAAGGCAAGATAGGCAATACAAAAGAATTCTATAGGTTTAGAAAGATTAAAGTAAGGTTAAGTCAAACAAAGTTAATTAAGCAGAGGTACAGATCAGTCATTGCAGTGGAAAGAGAGGAGAATGAAGGAGAGATATATTAAAGGAAAAATTAAATTGTATCTGTCTAAATTTGAGGAAAGATATGAATAAGCCAAAGATCATCTTAAGATTTTAAGGGCAGGTAACCAGGAGATAGGTGGTACAATTCAGAGATAAAAGTTTGGAGAATATACTGTGTAGAATTCCCAGACAACGAATTTTGGACATGGTGAGTTTGAGTAACTTGCCATTCAAATGGAAATGTACACTAAACAGTTGAAGGTAATAGAGGGAGAGTTTGAAGATAGGTCTGAGGACATATATTTGGGAATTATCAGCATATGAGGTGATGCCACAGAATGGCTAAAAATAGAGGTGGCTGAGCAGAGGTAACAAAATAGAGACCTTCAAAAGGCTTATCTCTGATGCAGTGTAGTAGTTTCAACCATAATATGGGTCTTGGGCCTAAATGTTTACTTTCCCTTTTTACCCCCTTCTTCTAATATTAAACTTAGGGAATTGAGGACTGTAGGAGATAAACAATGTATCTCCAGGAAAAAACAGGCTGGTAGTCAAAGAATGTGGGCTCTACTCTTAGTTCTGTTAGTCATGAACTTAACTGATATAACTACAGACCTTTAAAATGAGATCTATGTGAAAAGAAAGACAAATACAGGTATACAATGAAAAATAACCCTAACAACAGTAGCACAAGCTAGATGAAGGGAGGGGGTAGAGGGAGAAGGGGCAGACTAGAACTAAATTTAAAACAATTTGGTGCCTGTGTGACCTTAAGCAATATAGTTCCCTTCTTTAGGACTACTTCTTCATTTGTAAAATAAATGGGTAGAACTAAAAGCTCTTCAAGGTCCCTTCCAGCTCTAAGATTCTATAAAATGCATCCGATTATAAATATATGGAATTTAATATATAACACGTAATATATTTAAGTTATTAATAAATATATTAAACCATGATTATATATTACACAAAATCAAATGCCTTTTACAGTCTAGTTATTATACAGTTTCTCCTGTCACTTTCTACTCTTTGTCTAGTGCCTAATTTCTAGTTTCAAAGGCCAGGAAATTGTTCAGCTATTTCTCTGTGATCTGGCTTTTTGAGCATTTACCCATCTTAACTGTAATTAAAATGAGGCAAGGTACAAGGGATGGAGCACTTATAAGTGCTATATAAATGCTAATTACATTATTATTATAATCACATGAGAAGGCAGATACTACAGTTTACACAGCTCCTGTAACTAATATTTGAACTGTACCATCTAGTTACAGATACAATACTGCATTTTAACTGACTCCTTTCACTCATGCTAAGAATTTATCTACATTTTTCATAAATGAAAGTTTTTAGTCCTTAAATAATCTAGAAGCTAAAGTAATCAAATCCAAACAGATATTAATAGGTTTTAATTTATTACTTAAGTTTTAAATGAAAGATTAGATTTTTCTAATCTATTATGAAAATATATGTTGAGTGATATATTAGAAAAAGAGATTGCCATTTTTTTTTTTGTTAACATGGATATGAGCAATTTTACCCTAACCAAAGAGATAAGCTTGAAGGCTGATTTACATGTATATTTAAGACGGAAGGAGATTTCCATTATAGTCTGTGGACACATTTAAGTAATATAAGCAAATTAGGTTTTTTTGCTTAGAAGTAAAATAAAAGATATTATTTTACACTCACAAAGCCTTACAAAAGAAGCTGGATAAGCAAGTCTTTTTTTTGGTCCTTATTAAGCCTGTGTATCATGTGGTATCTGTTGAAAAGTTCTGATCTTGAAAGATAACTTCTTCAACTTCCAAGAACTTTTATTTGAATTAAGAAGGCAGATTAAATAATGTGTATTCTTTTCTTCCTAAACTGGCTTTAAAACTGGATCTGGGGACTTTGTCCCAAAGTCTCATCATCTTTTTTCTTTTCAAAAGTACCTTTTGAAATAAACAGGACTACTTCAAACAAGACATTTTAACTGAAAAATGTTTTCCCTCAAATCAAAAGTTTATTTGTCATATAGAAACCTTTAAAGAAAACCCTTGGGCCTTTAACTTAAAATAGACATATAATCCAAACCAACTTAAATGGTTATACTTTTGATTCATGTTAAATAGTTTCCCCCTCTAGCTACATGTGTTCAGATATTGCCCCAAAATAGTAGTTGTCATTTTTCTGTGGTAGTAAGATATAGTGGATGGTTCTTTTCCAGAATGGAAGGACAAACAACAAGATACACTGGAAAGGACAGTAATCAAACTACATGTCAAGATCCTCGTTCTGTACCTCACTAGCCATGTGACTCTGGGCAAATTCTGTAGACCTGAATCTTAACTTCTGCCAACTGTGAAACAAAGATTTTCAAACTGGTTATTTTTGAAGTCTCATCCAGTTCTAAACAGGCGGGAGTCTAGATTTTTGTTTGCCTATATCACGACTGTCCATTTTAATCACAAACTCATAAAGGACAAGGACACATCTGCTCTTTGTAGTGCAGGGAGCCCAAAACAGAACCATAAATGTGTGGAAATCTGACAGCTTTGGAGCCATCATATTCCAAAATACATTTTTCCCACGACAAAGTTGATGGAAAAAATAAGAGTTACAGAAACTTTAACTCAAAAGCATAAAATTTTAAAAATTAATACAAGTTTATCACTAAAGATTTAAGTGCAAACATTTAAGTAAATTCCAGTTTAAAGCATGAAATTAAATGTTATTACTCTCTAAATCTTTTTTTAAAGGAAAATTACCTTTCAAAAGCTGATTCAGGTCCAGTGTATCATGTAAGACTTTTTGTTTATATCTGTTGTCCAAGTTGGATTCTAGTGAAAGTGATTTTGAGGTGAGACTGGCTCCATTTTTTTCTTTCCCTACTCTGGCTGATTTCAGATACTTTGAATTGTACTTTGAGTCTTCGAAATTTCCAAATGCTTCCTGGCTCACGTTTTCTTGCCTTTTTACTTTTGTTTTCTGATCATTTGATGCGGCTAGTTCAAAAGACTGAATAGGGCTGATGTCTGGAGTTGATAAGGGAGTTACGTCAGTCACAGTATCTTCAGATTCCTCTGTGAATTCGCCAAGTTTTGGTTTACAATTTTTGGATGGTACTTCTGTTGACTTTTCTGATTTGCATTTTTGTTTCGGTGACAGCACAGCTAAACCAGGTGGTGCACTTTTCTTTGAAGATGATTTAGATGAATCAGAGAGACAGATATCAGATTCTGTAGCTGAACTATCTGTATCTGTACTTGTAGAAGATGAAGAAGATGAGGAAGAGGAGGAAAAAGAACTGATTTTGTTATATTTTTTACTTGTACACTTTTTAAAATTATTAGACGGTTTAGCTGACCTGGGTCTGATATGACGTCTTTTCCCATCGTCACTGCTCTCTTCTCCATCTGTATAGTAATCATCTTCTCCTTCTCTTACTACTTTAGGGATTCTAGTTGGAATGGTTAAATGTATTTTTCCAGTTGTTGAAGTACTACATATACTCTTTGATCTTGGACTTGATGAGGATGAAGATTTTCCAGTACAGTTTTCTAAAGAGTGATCTTCTGATGGTGTTTTCTCTTTCCATTCATTTCTCTTCTCAATATGATGATCTTCCTTTGTAACTACACTCAGTTTAAAATCTAAATTTTCTGCATCTGCTTCTCTTTTTCCATGTTTGTCAAACTGTTTGTCAACTGGTAAAATACTGCTTTCACATTTCTTTTCTTCTCCATCAAAATCACTATCAAAGAAAGAATGGTCTACTTCACCCTCTGACATATCTCCATACTGGTCCATAATAGTAAGAATATTCCTGAGAAAGTAGAAAAGTGTTTACTATCAGAACAAATTAATTTTCAAATATGGTAGCTTAGTAATGCCACTATATCCACTGGTTAAGTTTCTATATTACAAATACTATGCTTAAATTGGTAGATTCTCCTAAGGAATTTTCTATTTTTCCCAAACTGATGATATATGCATAAAAAAGCTGGTAATACTTTTGAAATAGTTTGGCTAAGTGACAACAAGGTCTACTAGTCTTCAAATGATTAATGTGTATAAATGTGAAATAGGGACTCTAAATCTATGATCTGTGATTATTTAACATGACAAATTACAACACACGACATTGCTGCCAGTGTCTGAGTAATTTCCTATTAGTAAACCCAAGAAGATAGTAAGACTTTCAGGTAATAAGGACAATATATTGCAATAGAAAGCACAATTACAAGCACCTTTGTGGCATGGGCTATCTGAATGCTGAGGAATTTCACAGTCTGGTTTCAATTTAGTTTTCCAGAATAATTTCAGATTACTTCTCCAACCACCCTAGCCTACTTACTGTTCCCCAGGCAGGATGTTCCATTTCCATCGTCTGGATCTAAGCACAGAAAACACTAGAAATGCTCTTTGAGCTCATGATGCTGAGCAGCTATGGGGCACCAAAGCGCACAGAGGGCTGGAACTAGAATCAGGCAGACCTGAAATCAAAACTGGCCCCAGACATTTACTAGCTCTGGGGCCCTGGGCAACCACTTAAGCTCAAACTGCCTCAGTTTTCTCAACTATAAAAAAGGGGATAATAACAGCACCTACTTCCCAGGGCTGTATATGAGAATCAAACAACATTTGTAAAAAGTGTTTAGAGCAGTGCCTGGTTACATAACCATATGTATTATGCATATGATTTTGTTATATTTTTTACTTGTGCACTTTTAAAAATTATTATATACACACATTTAAAACAATAGTTATATAAATGCTTGTTCCCTTCTTCTCATCCCTCCCCCCTTCCCTAGCACAGGTTAAGGCTCAGTTCAAATACCACCTCCTGCCTGAGGGTTTGCCGATTCCCTAGCTGTTATCAATTCTCTTCCTCCCCAAATTACTTTCTATTTTTTTATGTGTATTTTGCATTTAATTATTTGTGTACATAGCGCTTTCCTCAATAGACTGTAAGGGCTTACACATAGGTTCCCAAAGTGGGAGATAAAGCACCCTAGGGGAGCTGAAGAGATGGAAGGAAAGGAAGCAGGGAAGCAGTAGTAGCCTCGGGTGCAAGGGGAGCGGGGTTAAGCCGCCTAACTCTGGGGGTCTGGGAAAGCTGAGTACTTTTGTTTTTAAGGGGGGGGGGGCGGTAGGCCAAATAAATTTGGGAACCTCTAGCTAGAGGATAGAGATGTTTTTTATTCTTGTCTTTCTAACCCCTTGACCTTCCCCTCCCCTCCAGTGCCTGTCATATATTAGGTAAATGAAATGATAAATGAAAAAATTAAAACAAGAAATTTACCAAAGGAGTCAAAAGGCAGAAATACAATTATACAATTAGCATATAGACATATAGCCCTGATGTATCAAAGCAAAGGACCGCACCCCATCTCATTCCCCACAAAACCCTTAAAGGTAAGGTGATTCCTCTCCCAAACAATTTACATTATCAAAAGTTGGAGGTTTACTTTAAATTCTCCCACTGGGCACCATCTAGTGTAGAAAGTTGACAAGTATAAGCTAATACAATTTTAACTCAAACAGTAAAACTAGGGAAAAAAGGATCTATGATTACTGCTATTTTTTCCTCACTCACTTCAGAAGTTACTGGTGTACTATATGTAGTTCAGGAATACCACTGTGGTTTTTGCACTTTTGTATGAGTATCTTCATTTTTAGAAGTGAACTGTAAAAAGACATGTTCAGCATTCTGTGGAAATTAAAAAGAAAAAAAAAACAAAGATCTAAAGCTAGAAGGGCCTTTAGATGCCATCTAGTCCAAATCCCTTTTTTTTATACATGAGAAATGTGAAGCTGAGGCAGGGTAAGTATCTCTAAGGTTGTATAAGTATTATACAAATACAAATCAGGCAAAGCCTGATTCAAACCCTGTGGTTCTCTGATTCCAATGTCAGTGATCTTTACACTGTTCCAAAATATATGAAAAATCACCATGCTATTATCAAGCATGGTAAAACAGTGGTACAAAAAAGACAAGCCTAATTCCTAAAGGGAAAATAAATAAAGCCTAGGTTAAGGTTGTTTTGTTCCTGTAGGCAGTTATGGGATGATAGAAATTAAGCAATTTCTTAAAAGAGCATTTTTTAAAATGCAAAACCATTTCAATTTTGTTGATTTAATTTAGGATGATGAAACTATAGCAGAATTGCTTGAGAATTAGGCAGACCTGGCTTCAAGTCCACTCCTCCTTCCCCCTCTCTTTCATTCACACAGGACACTCTGGGACAAGTCTAACCTTTAATCTCTAACCTCTCAGTGCTGCAGACAATGGCAGAAGATTTTAAACTGCAGAGCAGGTATCAATCTGCATTGGAAGAGGAGGTTCCCTTTACAGATTCACTTTTTTAAAAATTAAAAGTAAAATATCTTGTGAATACTAAAGACAATAAAATGGAATAATGAGAATAAGGAGGATGAGAATAACAATAATGAAATTATAAAGAGGAATGAAGTTTAAAATAATAAAATAAAGTAACAAGAAAAAATAGACTAATTTTAGAAAGCAAACCACTAGTAAAAAAATATATATTGTTAAAAACTGCACAAAATTTTCTTAATAGTGGTCATTCTCTCAAATTAACTTGGATGATGCAATGGCTTTTCTTTTTTTATTTTTCTCAATGAACTAATGAAAATAATTTAGAAGGCCTTTATTTGCTACAGGGAAATTTATGAAGAAAAAGGATACCAAATTAAATTTCTCTGGATAGCTTTATAAAGAAACTTGAGTCATTTAAAACTCTAAAGTCTTCCTGAAATTTTAGGCAGCAAGCAAAATAACAATGAAAAAATTTTAATTATACTTCTTACACTGAAGTCCTACTCCCATGCCTCAACAAAGTTCTTTAAGGCTATAATGGAAAGCACAAGCTCTGGCACATCACCTATAGCAAGTGATAAACTGGACCAACAACCAAGACAAAGGATCCTACTCATCTCATTACCCACAGAATACTTGTCTGACTCCAGAGACCCAGCCTATCAAAGTTTAGAGAGACTCCTTAACAGGGAAGCTTGGTTTAACTGATTTTCTGTGGTTTAAGCAACTGATGAAGTTTATCTAATAATATGTGGGTGGAAAGATTGATAAATTGCCCAAAGTGATGAAGTAATGTATCTTTTATTTTTATTATTTTTAGTATGTTGGTTATAAAAACAATTCATGAAACATGAGTATTTTTATACATGCTATTTATACCATAACCCCTACAGAATTTCTACACAACCACTAAAAGTATAACTTCGGTTATCCATATTTTACAGGACCAGGAAAATAAGTTATTACTTTCTGGGAGTGTATAGTTCTATCTCTACTTTTATATCACATTTATAATTGTCTTTATGATTTAGGGGTGAGTCTTTGGTCACAAAACACTTCTTATGAGAAATTCTGATTCACTTTACAATGAAAATTACCAGGACATTATAGAGAAGGAAGGGAAAGTAGACTTTACATATAAAAAAGCTCTTCTTTCACTAGGAATTGTAATACAACTGTGCTGTGGCTATTGGACCAAAATTTTCTCTGCTTCCCATCTTAAATTTGTCTCACTGACACACTAAACTAAGTTGACCTACCATTATTGCAAAAGGATTATGCAAGTGCACTACTGATATATGTCGTAAGTCTCCAACTAATTCAATACTACCTGATTCAACAAACTATATCCATTGATCACAGCAACCTGCAGTGGGTGGGAATGAGGCTATAATGCTGTCTAGTATTTCTGTTGAGAAGAACAACGGAGGTCAAAGCCAGGAAGCTTAATATATCCATCTCAGGGCATGGTGACAGAATTTATTTAATGAAGTATTTACCCTCTTCCTCCCAGTACAGAATTTAACTCAGCACAGTACCATCTTTCAAGTCACTGAATAGCTTTCTCCCTACAAAAAGTTGGAGACTCCAATTTAGACTGTTATTTCAAAGCATCTGAAAATTATTTAAGTTTCATGATATTCTCCCTCCTACCTTCCCCAAATCTTCCTAGAAATGACTAACATACTTATATTTTAAAATTAATTAAAATAGGTTTTTAAAAAAAGAATCTCATGATATTTGAAAGTCATCATATTGGTTGTATAAGAAAAGAGAGCTATTCCCTATTTGGTTATAAAATAACCTAATTTCTTTAATGTGATACAGGTTTCATACTTCAAAAACTTAAATCCAGAGTAGTCACCACACAGAGCAACTAATACATAGTTTAGAGTGGAACTTCAGAGTTTATATAGGAGGGAAGGTTTAACTTGTGGTCCATGAATTTGTTTTTAAAAATGTGTATTTTTATAACTTTATTTCAATATAACTATAATCTTGGTAATCCTATGCATTTTATGGACTTAAAAACATTATTCCGAGAAGGGTTCCACAGGCTTACCAGAGTGCCAAAAGGGTCAGTCCATGGCACAGAAAGTTAAAGAACCTTTGATTTAGCCCAAATAACCACCCCATTTTAGATAAAGCAGCTTAGACTGAAAGAGGTTAAATAACTCATTTACGGTCAAACACAAGAAATAAATAGGAGAGAGCTATGATTTAAACCCAGGTCCTATAACTTCAAAACCAGTGCTCTTTCCACTAACCATGCTTCCTCTCGAAATTCTGAATTAGCAGAGAATCTTGTGGTTTAATATCAAAACAACCAGTTGTCAGTTTTAAAGGAAACATGGAAAGGCACTGGGTTTTTTTTGTTTGTTTGAAAAGGATAAAAAGAGCTTACTGTTTAAAAAAAAAAGGTTTTCTTTCAATTTCAAAATTAAATTCTGAAAAGTAATGCTGCTGGAATACAGCGAATATCATGGCAATATGTTTACCTTCAATGCTATAAGCAAGCCTGTTAATTATTGTACAAGAACAATATTTTTACAATAGTAATACTTGACAATTAGAATTTTAGAGTTTGAAGGGGTCTTAGATATTATCTCAGCCAATTCCATCTTAGATCTTAAGTGTTATGCAACCTTGGGTGTCTAGTGACAGACAGACTTCAAGAGTGAATTTGTAGATGACACAAAGCCAGGAAAGGTATTTAAGTTGTATGAAAATATCAGTATTTTAAAAACAAAGATTTCATCTTAACATCACCCTCATTTATAAATATAGCCTTCTCCTCATTCAACAAACCACTTCATGTAACATAAAAAAAAAGGGGGGGAAAATCAGTTAAACAAAACTAATATACAAATCAGGAGTCTGACAGTATATGCAAAGCTCCATGCCCATAGGCCCTCATTTCTGTAAAAAGAGTAAATTTCATTTTCTCATCTTTCCTCTGGGGGCTACCATTGATATTTCTAATTTAAATTTTTTTTTTTGTTTTAAACATTCACTTTTATAAGATTTTGAGTTCTAAATTTTCCCTCCTTCCCCCTCCCCAAGATGGCATGCAATCTGATACAGGTTATACATGAATAAAAACATATTTCCACCTTAGTCATGTTGTGAAAGAAAGAACAAAAGAGGAAAACTACAAGAAAGAAAAAAAAAGAGCATGCTTCAATCTGCATTTAGACTCCATAGTTCTTTCTCTGGACGAGGATAACATTTTCCATCATGAGTCTTTTGGAATCGTCTTAAATAATTGCACTGCTGAGAAGAGCTAAGTCTATCAAAATTGGAATCATTGCACAATGTTGCTGTCACTGTGTACAGCGTTTTCCTGGTTCTGCTCATTTCACTCAGCATTAGTTCATGTAAGACTTTCCAGGTTTTTCTGAAGTCCTCCTGCTCATCGTTTCTTATGAAACAATAGCATTCCATTACACTCTTATGACTACAACTTATTTGCCATTATCCAAATGATGGGCATCCCTTCAAATTCCAATTCTTGGCCATCACAAAAAGAACTGCTATAGATATTTTTTGCACATGTAAGCCCTTTTTCTCTTTTTTATGATCTCTTTTGGATACAGACCTAATAGGGTTATTGCTGGATTAAAAGGTATGAACAGTTTTATAGCCCTTTGGGCATGGCTCCAAATTGCTCTGCAGAATGGTTGGATCCGTTCACAACTCCAAAAATGCATTAGTGCTCCAATTTTCCAGCATGTTGTCTAACATTTACCATTTTCCTGTTTTGTCATGTTAGCCAATCTGACAGGTGGGATGTGGTATTTCAGAGTTGTTTAGATTTCCATTTCTCTAATCAACAGTGATTTTAGAGCATTTTTTTCATATGACTAGAGCTTTAATTTCTTCATCTGAAAACTGCCTGTTCATATCCTTTGGCTATTTATCAATTGGGGCCAGCATTGTTATTTTAAAATTCAACATCTATTATGCATTGTAAAAGACTTGTAAGTTATTAGATACAAAGATGAAAAAAAAGGCGGTCCCTGTCTCCGGCGTAACTAACTGAATAAAACAGGATGAAATAATGGATGTCAGCTATTTTACTTAGGTTAAAATTTTAATTGCACTCATTCTGGCTAGGGAGTAAATCTGGCTTAACAACGGTTCATGTAAAACAAGCTTAACATGAACAAAGAGATCTTGCCAACCTTCACCACTCCAAAAAAAAGCAACCCTACTTCCATATTGTATTCAAAAGGGTATACAAAACTGATTTAATATTTACACTACCTACTTGACAACATTGTTAAGATCAAATAATTTAATGGAGGTAAAACCGTATGTCATGTTACTGTCATACTTTAACAAGGGAAGGTAACAGTTCCAACACACACAGATGAAACACTACAGTTGTGAGCACTATTTTAAGGACAAACTGAAAACAGAACGAAACTAGGCATATAGCCCAATGAAAAGAAATTTAGGGTGGAACATGGCTTCAAATATCTGAAGGGCAGACATACAAAAGGAAAAGCTTTGTGTTGACCCAACAAGGTATAGCTATAACCTACCAATTATAGAGAAAAGTTACAAAGATAAAAGATTTCAGTTCAATATAAAGAACAGCAATCATTTAAAAATTAGAATGGATCATCTAATAATGCCGTAGGATTTAGAGCTAACTCAAAAACAGCATTTAATCCACATACCTCATCTTATAAAAGAGGAATGATAAGACCCAAAACTTGCCAAATGCCATAAAGGACATAGACAGGCATCCAAACACAAGTTCTCTGACTTTAAGTCCAATGCTTTTCCATTACACCACCTATGTTTCAAAGAATGAGTGAGGTGGTGATTATCAAATATGGTACAGAAGGGATTCCTGAAATGGGTGCTGGACTAAGATGAGCTTTAAAATTCCTTCCAACACTAAGATTTTATGAGCTGGAACTAGGATCAGACTTTTATTCAGTCACATTTCCCTAAAGTTCCCATTTTTCCCTAATTCTAAATATGTATAAGCTCATAGCTGTACAAACAACTTTTATGATTTGCCACCATGTGACTGAATCCACAGACTGATTATTTTAAGAGAATGTACCAAGAAAAAGGTAGTGAGATTCAATTTAGTATTTATATCAGACATGGAGGACCAAAAAGGGAAATGACTTATATACTATATATTCATATATCATCAATTATCATGGGAAAGAGTTCAAACTGGATTACTTCTTCAAAAGTGATGTGTATCTGGCATACGATAGAAAGGTGAAAGCAAATGCCTCCTAAATATAGACCAAACTGCTTTTGTTCGACCCAAATGCCCACCTGTGTATTAAAAAAAAAAAAACTTTTATATCACCAAGCAGCAAAAAGCCATACAAATTAAACGGGGGGGGGGGGGGGAAGAGGGGCGCACAACTAGGTGAAGAGGTTAAAGCTCTAAACCTGTAATCAAGAAGACCCCCCGGGTACCAATCTGGCCTCAGACACTTAAATATCTAGGAAGGCTCCATCTACTCTGCCTGCCTCAGCTTCCCCAACGCTAAATATGAAGATAAGAATACTACCCACTCCGCATGGCTGATACATGGCATCAAATACGATCAATCTGTAAAGTCCTTAGCACCCGCACTTGGTACGTAGAGGGTACCTATTATATAAACATTTCTTCCCTTCCTTTCTCCTCCAAATGCCAAGTCCTCCCCCTCCCGCCCACCCACCCGCGTTTTTCGGGAGGTAAGGAAGCCTCCATCTGCATTCGCCGCTTGCTGGGGGAAGGGGAGGATGTTTCGCACAGCGCGTTCCAGCTAGGCCACCTTACCATTTTTAAGAGGTTTCAAATGAAGTAAGCAAGAGCCTCATGACCTCTCTAAAACCCGCTAGCTTAATCCTCAACGTCTCCCCCAAATGTCGAATGCCCAGCTCCCGTTAGGAGACAGGCAAGCTCCCCCAACCTGAGTGAACAGGAGTTCGGGAGGTGGGGGAGGGGTGCTGGGAGCAGGAAGGTGAAGGAGGAGCGGGGGAGGGACAGCCCTTCTCCCCGGGGACGGGCGGAGGCTTCCTCTCGGGTCCTTCATTCCCTGACCCCGTCTACAGGCAACAGCATCTTCTAGCCTCAACCTCATCCTCCATCCTTCGGCCTCTCACTCGCCGCCCAGGCCCGCGCCCATGCCCTCCTTCCCTCAGGCCGAGGGGCCCGGTACCCACCGCCAAAGCCCGAGGGACTACTGAGCGAGGCCAGCGGGAGCGACTGGCGAGGAGGGTACTCACGGAGGATCCTCCGCCACCGAAGAGACTGGAGCCGCCGCAGCCGCCACCACCACCGCCTGCTAGCGCCACGTCTGTGGCGCCTCCTAGCTCGCGCGCAGCCGCCCTCCGCCCCGCCCCCTCGGCCTCTTACACCTCCCCGCCCCTCGCTCCTGGGCGCATGCGCCCATGCAGCGGCTGCTCAACCCCGGGAGGTGGGGGCGGAGACGGAGAGGTAGAGCGCAGGGGACGGCGCCGGCGCGATCCAGTTTCCGGCCACTGGGACGGAAGGAGGAAGTGGAGCTCGAGTCCGGATGGGGTAGAAAGGAGATCTGGGTGGAGCGCGCACGCCGCGACTAGCAGGAGGCTGAGCTCTCTAGCCGTGGTTGTGTTTTGTCCGGACTGCTTTCCCCGCCCCACCCCCGTGGGCCCCTCCTGCGCGTGTCTCCCAGTGGGCGTCACAGAGCGGGTGCCAAATGCTAGGGTCAAGTGCAACCGCTGGGGAGGAAAGGGGCCCGCGGGCGTTGTGGGCTCAAATTCAAGGACGCGGGGAATGGGAATGGGAGACGCGTGGGAGCGCAGGGCTCTCCCAGCATCCTGTAAGCGAGTGACTTTTTTTTTTTTTTTTTTTTTTTTGCTTTTTGGAGGGCAGTTGGGGTTAAGTGACTTGCCCAAGGTCACACGGCTAGCTTTTTTGTGTCAAGTGTCTGAGGCCGGATTTGAACTCAGGTACTCCTGACTCCAGGGCCGGTGCTCTATTCACTGAGCCATCTAGCCGCCCCTAAGCGAGTGACTTTGACCTCTACCCACCTCTGACTAGGAAGGGGCTCCGAACCTAGGAATAGCCTCTCTGACGCCCTGCTTGCTTTGCTTTACGCTCCGCCCACAGGAGCGCGCTGCTGACCCGTGGTTTAATCCTTGCTCTGTCTCTTGTTCCATCCCGAGGTTTTGTCTTGTTTTGTGGTTTTAAACCTCCGGCATCCTTTCCTCTCTTTCCTCCCTCCCCCTCTGCTAAAGCCTTCCCCTTTCAGATGGCCTTCATCTGCTCTGTAGATATCTTTTCTTCTAATATTTAAATATAGATGATTTGTTTTTATATTTTTATATTATGAGCAGCGGCCATACCCTGATAAACTTGGTAAATAGAAGAATAGGCAGATGGGCTAAACCAAGTTGAGAGTAACCAAACTTCTTAGTAAGTTAGGGGGCTGTCTCCGCCAGTATGTGAAGACCTCCCCCAGTGCAATGGGTGCATGAGAACAGTTTGTTTCATTGACCACGAAGGAGCTGAAGCAGGTGCTGAGGAGAACTTGGAGCTTGGTCAGACTCAGAGACACCCAAGGTCAACCACTTCATCCAGGGAGCACTGAGGGTCAGGCCTGACTCTTGTCTTGCCACTGGACTTTGATGACTCTAGAATAGCAAATGAGCTGAGGACTTTGGGCAACTCTGCCTCACTTAAGTCCAATTCACACAGGAGCCTAGCTATCACCCTCCTGATGTCACTGGTCCTCTGAAGAGTAAAGGACAGACAACACTCTTACCTTCTGTGCACCTCCCCTCTTACAGCATAAGCTCATTGTATACAGGGGCTATGTATGGATTTTTTTTTACTTTAGTTTCTTGTAATCCTGGGCTTCATCTACTCTATTTACTTACCTAGCCTATCTCCTCCATTAAAATATAAGGTCAGTGAGAGGCCAGAGGATGGGTAGTTATTTGTTTTTTTAATTTTTCCAAATTTTTCGTAACTCTCTATCTTTAATATGCCTAGCTGTTTACACCTTATCTCCCTCATTACAATATAAGGTCCTTGAGAGCAGGAACTGTGATTTTGTACATGTATTTTTTTCCCCCTTTCATTGTAACTCTGACTAGGTGGCATAGTGCCTGGCACTCTAATTAGTGCTTAAAGAAATGCTTCTTGATTTGACACAAGCCACGTCTACCCACATTCTCCCTTCAGAACACAATAGTGCATCAGCTCTTTTGAGGAGAGGGACGAAGACTTGTTTTGGTATCAGTGGATAGAACATTGGGCCTGGAGTTAGGAAGACCTGAGTTCAAATGTGACTTAACTTTGTGACCCTGGGCAAGTCACTTAACCCTGTCTCCTCCGCTGTCAAAAGAGCAAATGAGAAGGAAATGGCAAACCATTCTAGTATCTTTGCCAAGAACTCCACCCAATATGATTATGAAGAGTCGTATATGACTGAAAGGCCATGTGTATGCATATACATATGTGCATAAACTATATACATACAAATGTTGCTCTATGTCATATATGTGAGATATATCATGTGTCACATATATATATATATATCTTTAAGGCTTACAAAGTACTTATTTCATATATTATCTGATACTTAAAACCCAGTGCTATTTTCATCCCATTTTACCCATAAATGGGTTAAATTACTTGCCCAATAACAGCCATTAAGTGTTTGAACTCCAGTTGTCCTGACTGCAAGGCCAGCACTCCACCCACACTACGGCCTAAGTGGTTGAGTCAGTCAACAAACTTTTATTAAGTTCCCACTACATGCCAGGCACTGTGCTAAACACAGGCATACAAAGAAAGACTAAACAGTCCCTGCTCTCAAGGCACTCACAATCTAATGGAAGAGACAAGATAAAAATAAACTATGTATGAAGATATATTACAATGGGATAAATTGAGGACAGTCTGCAAAGCCAATCATGGGCAACTCTCCTAAGGACTCCTGCCATGAATAACTTTAAGGATATAATCACATAGTATAGTGAACTCCCTATTTATTCAGCAATAAACTAAAGCAAAATATTCAAGAAACTAAAGCACAATACTCACCAGGTAACATGACAACTTATTACTAAGGTGGCCACACAGTCTTACAATGTTTATTTGTATACATTATAACGTATCATTCAGTAAATCCTAGTCTCCTCAATCAGTACAGAGTACCCAAGTAAGATCTTTATTCTTGATTCCAATCATCCTAATAAGCCACAATCTCATCAGTCAATACAAAGTACCCAAGGAGAGTATTCTTTCATCTTAACTTGAGACTGACTTCCAAACCCCATGGCTCCTCTTCTGCTGTCTGACTGCTCATACCTCTTGGCTGAAATCACACATAGGCAACTCTCTGCTCCAGTTTTATATCCCAGCTTACTGCTCCTCTGTAGAAGTTTCTGTTTCTAGGAAAACAAAGCTTAACAGAGCTGCAACAATATTTACACACATTAAGCTTAACAGAGCTACAATATTTACATACATTGCTGGCACTATCATTTCAATTCGCTTTCTGTAGGACAAAACACAAATCAACAGACAAAGCTGCTATCTGAGAAATCAAACATAAATCAAAAATAAAGTCCCAGGACTTCTGTAACAGCAGTAAAGTCTTCTTTCAGGACTGGTGTAAACAGCAGTAAAATCCTCTTTCAATAGACAGAATGCTTTGTTCTGACAAAGCAACATCAACACAGAGAGAACAGATGCACAGAGTCCCGAAACCACAAGTCTTCTCCCTCTCAATTCGGCTTGGTCCCAGCTTGTACTCAAGCTTTTCTCTGCTCTCTTCCTTCCTGTTCACCTCTTTTGGCAAGCTCCTCCCACTGTGGGCTCCATGTGATGACTGTTAGGTCTATTAAGGGCCAGGAAGGTTATGCTATTTGAGTGCAAATCTGGGAGTTTAGAAACCAAGTGCCCTCACTCCAAACACTATTGGTGCTATTCTTGCTAAGTCATTACCTAGCTCTATGACCTTAGGAGTATTGTTTAATCCTGATAAATCAATGTCTTTATCTGCAAAATGGAAGTGAGATGTGTCTTTGCCTTTTAACTTATAACCAAGATGAACACTTACTATAATTTAAAGTTGAAAAATGAGTGAGTGGTAAAATAATACTTCTTATGGAAAGAGGCTTTTGTTAGACTTCTTTTAAAAAGACATGAAGGAATGAATAGAGCACCTGCCCTGGAGTCTGGAGAGCATGAGTTCAAATCTGGTCTCAGACACTTGACACACTAGCTTTGTGACCTTGGACAAGTCACTTAACCCCAATTGCCTTGCCTTTCCCCCTCCAAAAAAAAAAAGACATAAAGGAAGTCAATAGATTTTCTTGGTTCTATTGTTCACATACTATACTATATTAAAGTTTCCTCCAGTGCCTCTTCATGGCATGGTGATGACCCAGAGCTCTCAAAGGCTATTCAGCACCAAACAACAGTACAGACTGCATCATATTGATGATACAGGAAAGGCTTTGAGTATGCTCCATGCCCTGAACTCTATCTGTCTCCAAAGACTAGCTTACCTAAGGAAAGAGAATCTCATCACCAATAGACTGGCCAGTTGGTGACTTCTTAGCAGATAGCACCCAAGAAACAAATAAAAATCTTACCTGTCACTCAGTCCTGTGCAGGCTTCTTCACTTTTGCAATAACAGGATGGCAGAAAAGGATGCAGAGGGTGCTAAGAATCATATAGATTATACACAGTCTCTATAATAAACATTAACGTACCTGTGCCTGAGTGGATATATTACTGGAACAACCTTGTCATTTTTACTTAGAAACAAAAGCTAAAGACAAAAGGGCATCGCAGCTAATTAGAAGGATTGCTCACAGCTTCTTCTTGGAAAGAGCTGACAAAGTTGGTTTTATGGGTCATTCAAAGGTAACAAGACATAGTATTTTATGAAACCTTTGGTTGTCTTTTGTTGCAGTGCTCAGGATTAGCATTTGCAAAAAGACCACCATGGTAATTGTAACAGAAGGAATAACCATTAACTATAAACGAGCACAGACTATGTACTTTAATGAGGCAGTCCCCACCATGGACTTTGGAGCATGCATTCATTCTGTAATTAGTAAAATCTTCTAACCACATGATGAAAGAGAGCCTCTTTGGCTGAATAGTAGAACTGTGGAGGTGGTACCAGTCAAGATGCTAATCAGAATATCTTTCTTCTTTTGGGTTGACTTCCCTTTGCTGGCAGATATTCTATTGAGAGAAGAGAGATGATGCTGTGGGGGGAGAGAGAGGCTTCCCCACCTGAGGCCAACATGTGGTTCAAGAATACAGACATCAGTTAACTGCCTTGGTTCTTTGATTTTGGGTGAAAGAGATTGGAGATGACAAGGAGTCAAAGTCATGTTGGGTTTTATGTCCAGCCAGCCTAGCGTTGCTTTCCAAATCTAATGACTGTTGCTCTTAACTCTTGTGGACACTGTTTCAAGTTTAGGTCACTGGTGGGATCTCTAGTGAAACCTCAGGATTTCTAGAACATACATGGTTACCTGAGATGGGATTAGAGAGAGACATTCTCTCCTTCCATCAAGCGACTCCCTATCAAAGTCTCACTAGACTGCCACAATCCAAATTGGCTTGTTGTTTTATACATAGGCCCAAAGGTGTGTCTAGTTCTTTCAACCACTCATAAGATATTTCCTGTATGGTGCCATCAGTCTTTATCCAATGATCAGGGCACTGTAATATTCTCAAATTCATTAAATATTTGTTCATACCTAGGTTATATTTTTGTTCAATATATTGAACTTTTTGCTTCCTCTGTAATAATATTAATTGGAATAGAGGTAGAAACCCTGGCACTTATATAAACCTGATGTTTCTCTGAATCCCTCATATTCATTCATTTTCTGGCACATTAATCAATCAATCAATAAGCAATAATAAAGTGTTCACTGTTTATCAGGTACTATGCTAAACACTGAGGATTCAAATGAAAAAGTCAAAACATTACATTCAGATGTCACCATTTCTTCAGCCATTCCCCCCAAAGGGGCACATACTTGGTTTCCCTAGTTTTGCTACCATAAAAACTGCTGCTAGAAATATTTTTGGCATATATTGGGCCTTTTTGTTTTTTAATTCCATGGAGTATATGCCCAACTGTGTCTATGGGTCAGAGATTATGAATAGTTAGCATTTTTTTCTGGCATAATTATTGTTTTACAGAAAGCTTAGACCAAACGCATAGTTTTACCAACAGTATATTAGGAATGTCTTTCATCCTGCTGCCCCTTCCACATTTAATATTTTTGTCTTTTCTTATCTACATAATTTGTTAAGTGTGAGGTAAGATCTCAAGACTTTTAATTTACATTTTTCTTTTTAATTATTTGAAGCGGTCTCTTATACGTCTGTTGATAGTTTCCAATTTTTCAGAAGACTACTTGTTCTTATCTTTTGTTTCTCAGTCTTATATTTTGTTAATTCTCTACATGTCCAACAATCAACTTTATCAAAGATGCAAAGATTTTTTTCCTCTACTGACTTATCTTAGTTGCATTTATTTTGTTCATGATAAATCTTTTTAATTTTATGCAGTCAAAATAGTGTATTTTCTCTTTTATGATGAATACTTTCTTTAAGAAGACAGGAAACATGAGACTTACCAAGTACCAAATAATATCATTAATTGATTATATCTAAATTATTAATTAAATGTTAATTTAAAATGAATACTATAAAATAGACACGTCATTTTAAAATATTATTTTAAATTATCATGATAAAATTATCATTATACATCAAATATTGCATTGAGATAAAATTCTTATTGAATAAACTTAAATATGATCATATTTCAGTGGATAGGAAATGACTGATTAGTGATGCAGCCATCATTTCTGAATGTACCATGTGTGATGAGATATTAACTTGTTAGAGCAAAGATCAAAATCAGTTTTAAAATAGAAAAGAAAATAAACATGAGAAGACATGGCATATCTAATCGAGGCAACTCCAAACTGACCTATTTAAAAAGCCAGTTAATAGTTCTAAGAAAAAATGGGAAATAGGTCAAAAACAAAGTCAGCAATACTGACTAGGTAATTCACTAGTGAAACTTAACTGATGAACATCAATCTTCATATCAAAGAGGTCAAAAGAATCTTAGCTAACAAACATTTGATCTCTTTTCCAAGCAGAGAGATATGGCAGCCAAGAGCAACAGTGGTTTAGATTATTAAGACCTGTGGCCTTGAGGCCACATGTGGCCCTCTAGGTCCTCAAGTGCAGCCCTTTGACTAAATCCAAACGTCACTGAATAAATCCCCTTAATAAAAAGATTTGTTCTATAAAACTTGGACTCAGTCGAAAAGCTGCACCCAAAGGCCTAGAAGGCCACAGATTCCCCACCCCTGTTCTGGTCTCTTTGAAGTTTCTGATCCTTTGTTTTTCCAAATAAACTTTGTTATCATTTTTTTTAACTCAGTAAGATAATTTTATCTATAAAATCATATAGAACAGCGATTATCAACCTGTGAGTTATGTTTAATTTGTAACAATGAAAATACATCCTGCATATCAGATATTTATATTACGATTCATAACAGTAGCAAAATTACAGTTATGAAGTAGCAACAAAAATAATTTTATGGTTGGGAGTCACCACAACATGAGGAACCATATTAAAGGGTCGTGGCATTAGGAAGGTTGAAAACCACTGATATAGAGGAAGATGTTGGAAGATTGTAGTCTGTGTTATGGGAATCTGAAGATCTTTGCCCCTATGCCCTTTGATAGGTTTAAGTGGCTCTGAGAACCTTCTTTAATATGGTCACATGGAGCCTGTGGCAGGAGGCTTGTTCTTCAGGAATGCCCACACCTTATTACTTTGTGATTGGGCAGTGGGTTCTGACATTCTCTGATCCATGAGAAGGCTATATATACTGCTGATGTGAGGTTTTGCTTTGGGGCTCACTTTGAGAAGAGTTGTGGATTTGGCTAGATGAGACTCTGGGAAGCCGTTGAGCACCCCCAGCTTTGAAAAACCCAGATGTTGGTGCTTCCCTCTCTTGTAACTGACTAGGTATGGATGTAATGGTTAGACAGTTGGAAGCCCGTCTGCTCATCTGTTTCTTTGTCTGCTTATAACTTCTGCTTGTATTCTGTTTGCATTCTCTGAAGTTTAGGGCGCTGACTTTTTCCCCTGAACTAGGTAAATGATATATTTGTCTGATTAAAGAAAGATTATTAACCCATTTTGAATTGCTTTCCTTTAGAAAAGCAGATCTAAGAAACTGTGCTAGCAGCCACCCTGGGTATGCTAGGGTGCTTGCTGCTACAGTATGTTGCATTGTAAAAGTTTAAGCAAGGAAAACAAATTCCAATCCTATCTATCTATGCCACCCCTATGCTGCATCTATATATTTGGGAAATCCATGTGGGAATGCACATATATCAAAAGGGCATACATATATTACATATACTGTTATGATATAGCCTCAAGAAAAATCAGGAGTGACACTGATAAGGAAAGATTAAAAATGAAAAGTAAAGTATATTAAATTTAACAGAGTGAAAGCATGTCAATTTTAATATGTATGAATCTAATGATATTGTATTAAAATGAGTAAAGAAAAAAGCTTAAAGGAGTATTAGAAGAAATATATGGAAAATAATACTAGTAGGTGATTTCAAAGCCTACTATCAGAATATTAGTATCTCAACAAAAAGATAAAAAAGATCTCTTAAAACTGAGAAAATTGTTGAGCAAAACTGTTGAGAAGATAGTTGAATTTAATAGATAATATTATATTATATGCATTACATTATTTTATTAAAACTTAAGGAAGTGAGAATATTTTTCCTTCAAGTACACGTGGAATATATACAAACTTGATTCATGTAGTACACTTCAAGGATTTATGATTTCATCAGTGCTATCCACTGACACAGATAGACTACAGATCTTTAACTTAATAGATGTTCTTCAGGAGTTACCATGGTCAAAAAATTCAGTAGTGTGGTGAACTTGGTGCTAAGTCTCATAGTGTCTGGCCCATAGTAAGCCCTTCATAAAAGCTTACTGACTCAACTTGCTTAGCTAGGCTTCATAGCTTGGCGAGATCTGTGAAGACTTGTTCTTTGCTGGCATAGTCTTCCAGAAGTCAGGGTCACTTTTACGCCTCTGCTAGCAAAGGAGTAAAAATGGAGTCGAACTCAATAAATGAAAAAAGGAAATGATTAACATTTATGCAAATTGTAAAGGCACACATGAAACCTAACAAAAATTATTTACTGAATAAGGCTGGGGTGAAAGGAGAAATTATGAAATAATAACATGCTACATCAAAGACAATATAAATGACAAGCAGAAAAGACAAAATAAATGACTATATAAATGCTATATGTGTGACTCTTTGGGATACACTGTGTACCCATGAAATGAATGCTTAAATTTATGAATTAGGGAGGTAATAGGGTATAATGGGAAGAATTCTGAGGGCAAGAATCAAGAGATCCTGTGAATCCTATGAATTCTATTTTTAGGCCTCAGTTTCTTCTTCAGTAGATTAATATGATAGATTAGATAATTTCTAATATCTCTTTTAGTTTATACATGGACTTCACGTATCAGTGATAAATAATATTATTTCTCAAAAGTCAATGCTTATCTTTTATAATTAGATTATAAAAACAGATTCACATAAAAATCAATCTCTACTTAATATTTTAGTTTTCTCTGCATGATTTTTATGTTCCTTTTTTCTTGATACTGTAATAAAATATATTCTTTGATAGAATAAGTGATTGATGAGAAATTAAATGTCAGAATAGTGTTGAATATTTAATTGAATGTGAAAATGTACATAAATAGTGACCTTAATCAGATGGCAGCGTGAAAACATATTTTATGTGACCAACATGGAAATATTATTACATGATTGTACATATGTAACCTATTTAAAATTCTTACCTTTTTAGGGAGAAGAGAGGGGAGGGAGAAAATTTGGAACTCAAAAAGTTTTTTAAATGAATGTTAAAAAGCTGTCTTTACATGCAATTGGAAAAAATTAAAAACTGTTTAAAAAAGAAAAAAGAAAAAAAACCCATGTTTAAAACCCAATCCATTAGATGCCATGCTTCCAAGGTATGTTATAATTCCATTTAGGACTTAGTATTTATCTGATTAGGAGAATGTAATAAATTTGTGCTTTTAAATATTGAAATCTCTAATTTTAATTAAGCTAGTATTAATAGAATTCCTAAACTATTTGTTTTCTTTTAAAATTTAACATTATGCCTAACTTTTTATTTCACATTGCTTCACTAAATTAGGTGTCTCTCCTTTCTTTTCCCCTTCTTTTCATTGCTTTCTTTGTCTCTGGCTTGTATTAATATTATTATTAATAATCCTTATTTATGTTGAATATGGTATCACAGGCCTGTAAAACCAGTTGGGAGACTGAGGCTAGCTGATTTTTTGAGCTTGGGGGATGGATCTGAATTTCAGTGGACTGTTACAGCTGGTGTCCACACTAAATTCTGTATTAATGTGGTGAACACCAGGAAGGAGGAGGCCACCAAGTTGCTAACCACTAAGTGGGATAAGGCCGGTGAGTAGCCCCTGCATTTCTAGCCTGATCTAGCTAGGGAGATCCTATCTTTAAAAAAAAAAGTTCTTATTTGTCCAGTGCTTTAAAGTTTAAGAAACATTTTCTAACAACAGTCTTTGAGCTTATTCCCACTATTATAGAGTTGGGAACTTTTGTAAACCGTCAAGCATTCTATAAATGTGAATTCCCATTACCCCCCAATTTACTGAAATTCAGAAAGGATAAATGATTGCCCATGGTCACATGGCTTATAAATATTAGAACTGAGACTTAAAGCCATGTTTTTTTTTACTGTGATCAGAATATTAGAAATGTTAAGAGTTAGGTGAGACCTTAAAAATGTCTAGCACAATTCAAACCTGAAGCAGTAATTCCATCTACAAAAATAAAAACTGACCATCCAACCTCCATTTCAACATAATCAATAATTACAGACTCTTTATCTACCAAAGGCAGCCTATTCCAATTCTGAATTACTCTAATTGTTAAGAAATACTTTCTTATATTGAATTAAATTGAAATCTCTCTTATTCTCATTTTCATACTTTATTCTTGGCTATAGTCTTGAGCCGCATAGAATACATCTAATATTTCTAGAAAGAGAGGTAATGTACAGTGTACATTACAATGGCTATGGAATGGGGTCAAAATCCCACCTTAGTCACTTACTAGTTGGGTAACCTTGGACAAGTAATTTAACCTTTCTAGGGCTCGATTTTATTGTTGGTGAAAAAAATCAAATTGATTCTGATTCCATTTTTTAATTGATTCTATTCTGTATCACCACAATGTTGTAAAATTGCCTGTCACATTTCTTTGTTTTTGAGAGGTTCAGAAGTTCAGTCTCCCTCTTTGAGTTAAGTTGAAAAGTGTGGCTGCCTTACAAGTCACCTTAATTCAAAGAAATATATTATCTTTACATATCTTACTGTCCACATGCAATTAAGGGAGATCTGGATTTCTTACTGAGCCTTGAATAGCCATTTACAATTAAGGGAGAAATGTTATCTCACTAACAAGTCTTGAAAGATGCAGGTGGTCAACAGGAAGTCTGTTATCTCTGTAACATTGGCTGTCCTTCAAGAAATCTGGTCTATCGTTGTTGTGACACTAACTAGCCATTCAGGTGGACACCACCATTGAGCTTTCCATAGCAACAAGATGGAAGGAGAGGTTGTTGCTAGTCCTGCATTCCAAACATCCATCCAATCATATTGTTTTCCATCATCTATGATACTTCAGACTTTGTAACCAATCATATTGTTTTCCATCTGTGACTGTTCCTGGTCTTTCTTTTCTAGTACTTCTCAGAACTGTATGAAGGGTAGCAAGCTTTATCTCATGCTCTTTTGGCTGGCTCAGGATCAGAGAAACTGATTTTATTGGTAATTTATTGCTAACCTGACCAATAAGTTGAACATGTTTGGAACTCTGTGCCTCAGTTTACCTTATTTAGTATTTAAATAAAATATTTATTTTTCGTTTTCAACACTTGCTTTATAAGATTTTGAGTTCTAAAATCATACCCTGTTCCTTTCTCCTCTCCCCAAGAGGGCATGTAGTCTGATATAGGCTATATATGTATGATCATATTAAACATATTTCCACATTATTCATGTTGTAAAAGAAGAATCAGAACAAAAGGAAGACCCATGAGAAAGAAAAAACAAAAAACAACAAAAGAAAGACTAAATAGTCTGCTCCCATCTGCATTCAGACTCCATAGTTCTTTCTCTGGATGTGGATGGCATTTTCCATCATTAGTCTTTTGGAATTGTCTTAGATCAGTGGTTCTCAACCTTTCTAATTCCGCAACCCTTTAATACTCGTATGTGGGAAGACCCGCCTGGAGATGGATAGAGGAGCAGTGTCTCAGTTCCTAAGACCATCAGAAATATGTGTTTTCCGATGGTCTGAGGCAACCCCTGTGAAAGGATCGTTTGACCCCCAAAGGGGTTACGACCCATAGGTTGAGAACCACTGTCTTAGATCATTGTATTGCTCAGAAAAGCTAAGTCTAACAAAGTCAATCATCACACAATGTTGTTGTTACTGTGTATAGTGTTCTTCTGGTTCTGCTCACTTCATTTACACGTAAGTTAATGCAAGTCTTTCCAGGTTTCTCTGAAGTCCGCCTGCTCATCATTTCTTATAGAACAATAGTATTCCATTACATTCATATACTACAACTTGTTCAGCCATTCCTCAATTGATGGACACCTTCCCCATTTCTGGTTCTTTGCCACTACAAAAAGAACTGCTATAAATATTTTTTGTACACGTGGTTCATTTTTCCTTTTTTTGTGATCCCTTTGAGATACAAACGTAGTAGTGGTATTGATAAATCGAAGGGTATGCATAGTTTTATAGCCCTTTGGACACAGTTCAAAGTTGTTCTCTAGAATGGTTGGATCAGTTCACAACTCCACTAACAATGATTAGTGTTCCAATTTTCCCACATCTCCCCTAGCATTTCCTGTTTTGTCATGTTAGCCAATCTGATAGATATGATGTGATACCTCAGAGTTGTTTTCATGTGCATTTCTCTAATCAATAGTGATTTAGAGCATTTTTTCATATGATTATAGATAACTTTCATTTCTTTTTTGTTGTTGCTTTTTGGAGGGCAATTGGGGTTAAGTGACTTGCCCAAGGTCACATGGCAAGTAAATGTGTCAAGTATCTGAGGCTGGATTTGAACTCAGGTCCTCCTGACTCCAGGGCCAGTGCCCTATTCACTGTGCCATCTAGCTGCCCCCAATAACTTTAGTTTCTCCGTCTGAAAACTGCCTGTTTGTATCCTTTGGCCATTTATCAATTGGGTAATAACTTGTTTCCCTATAGATTTGAATCAATTCTCTAGATATTTTGGAAATGAGGGATTTATCAGAGATAATGTCTTTAAACATTGTTTCCTACCTTTCTGCTTCCCTTCTACTATTGGTTGCATTGGCTTTGTGCAAAACTTTTTTAATTTAATGTAATCAAAATTATCCATTTTGCATTTCATAATATTCTCTATCTCTTGTTGGCTCATAAATTCTTCCCTTCTCTGTAAATCTGACAGGTAAACTATTCCCTGTTCTCCTAATTTGTTTCACTGTTTTTATTTAAATCATGTAGCCATTTTGACCTTATGTTGGTATACAGTGCAAGATTTTGGTCTACACCTAGTTTCTGCCATACTATTTTCTGGTTTTCCCAACAGTGTTTGTCTAATAGTGAGTTCTTATCCCAGAAGTTAGAGTCTTTGGGTTTATCAAACAGCAGTTTACTACGGTCATTGACTACTGTATCTTGTGTACTGAACCTCTTCCACTGATCCCCCACACTATTTCTTAGCCAGACTATGTAGCATAGCAGTTCTCAACCTGTGGGTGGCGACCCCTTTGGAGGTTGAATGATACTTTCACAGGGGTCACAGGGGTTGCCTAAGAAAACACATATTTCCCATGGTCTTAGGAAGCTCCTCTATTTGTCTCCAGGTGGGTCTGCCCACACGCAGACATGCCCACATATGAGTATTAAAGGATTGCGGCATTAGGAAGGTTGAGAACCACTGATGTAGCAGTTTATCTTATTTTCATCACAACAAATGGCAACCACAAAGGAACTGGAGGTGGAAGACTGGTCTTCAGAGCAACATACTGGTGAAGCCCTTTTCAGAATCCTTGTGTGGAATTTTCACTGGGAGAAATTTTTTCTTAGAGGATTACACTGGAGACCCTACACTATTTGGGAAGCTGCAACTGTGTTTGTTTGTCTTGGTGTCCTATCTGTGTTTAAGTGTGTCTGTTTGGCAATTGATAATAAAAAACACAGGAATCTCTCCCCCCACCTCCGAAATGATCAATACCCCTTCAAGCAATGCTGACACTTGGAGAATTTTTATCTTTAAGGGAGGCTCTGAGTTTGTGCTAGGAGGGAAATTGAATCCTTGGAGATTTTACTCTTTAAGATGGGGTCTTGGTTCATGCTGTGAGGGAAACTGAACCCTTGGAGGAATATTTCTTCCTTCAAGGGGACTCTTGGTTCAAGCCAAGAGGGATAATTAAAAAGGAGTTGAGGAAACATAGAAATAAGGGATTTTCCCAGTAGTCAAATGGAGGTCACTAATATTAATACAAACAAATTTACAAACACACATACACACACACATATACACACACACACATATATACACACATATATATGAACATATATACATATTATATATAGACATACACACACATATACATGTCTCAGAATTTGACATAAAAAGGGGACTTTCATTTGTACTCACTGATATATAATCCTTGAGTTTATCTTGTTATATTGTCTATGTCTGAAAACCAAACTAGCTTTTTCCTGGGGCCTTGTCAGTCAAATGAGAAAGAGTAAAAATTTTTCATGAAAAAGATTCTCATGGTTCAGGGGGGCAGAGCCAAGATGGTGGTGTAGAAGCAGCAAGGTCCAGCAGCTCCCACACAGCCAACCTAAACACTCATAAAATATGACTCTGGACAAATTCTAGGGCTCTCAGACTCACAAAAATACAGAAAACACATCTCTTGCAGAAGGCAGCTCAGCAGCAGAGGATCATCACAGCAGGACGTGAACCAAGGCCAGCCCAGCCAGAAACCAAAACTGCGGCCAGGCCCCAGGGCGGTAAGGAGGAGCAGAGCTGAGCTGCAGCCAGTCTACGAGAGAGAAGATCTCCAACGCCTCCAGCAACTCCACATCTACCCAGGCGTGAAAAATAGGGATTAGAGAAAGGCAGCTTGGCAGGAGGGGGTTATCACACAGGCCTTCAGGCCAGGAGCTGAGACCAACCCAGCCTGAAACCACCATGCAGCCAGGCTCCAGGGTGGTCGGGAGGATCCAAGCCTCCCAAGCCATAGAGTGAGTCTACTTCATAGAAGATCTACTGTACCTCAAGCAATCTTCACATCTGCTAAGCCAGGATTAGAGGTCAGTGAAAGCGAGTGAAGCTTTCAAGCTAAATTTGAGGGAGGGAAAGCAGTTTGGCCAATCTACCCCCAGGGCAAGAAAGCAGTGGGGGAAGGGCAGGAACTGCTGTAACCAGCGGCTGCCCCCCTGGGCTGCTTCAGAGCCCCTGGCCTGCAGACCCTGCAGGGGTGCTGAGTTGATTGATCAGGGTCAAGTGCTTTTGCACTGAGCAGCCTGGATCCGGATCATGGTCTTGGGTGGTGGTCCTGGGGAGTGCTTTCAGCAAGCCAAAGCTGGGGGGACTGCAACACCCCCCTAATAGCTCTGGCAGTTGGGAAAATCCCAGCGATTTGGAACAGAGCTTTCCCCCCTGGAAGCAGAGTTTCACAGAGCTAAAAAAACCAACCAATTAATTGACTGGCCAACATGAGGAAAAGGAAGCAAAATAAGAATAGCAATAAAACTCTAGAATCCTTTTTTTGTGGACAAAAAGGATCAAAGCATGGAACGGGAGGAAGACAACACAGTCAGAACTCCCACACCAAATGCTTCCAAGACACTTGAAGAATGCCTAGAAGCTATAGATAATCTGAAAAAGGACTTTGAAAAACAAATAAGAGAAGTGGAGGAAAAATTGGGAAG